>PVHT020000257.1:16077802-16195967 GCA_004024745.2 Catagonus wagneri | reverse complement strand
GGGGAGGAAAACAAATATGAGGGAAAGGATAATGACAATCAATCAATGAGATTTAAGAAAGTAAGCAATGGCTAGCTCTTCCTTTCCTGAGAAACTGCCCACGCTCGGCACTGAAAACTTTAATTTTACCCGTTCTCTCTGATGACCATGACAAAGCATATTCCGACTCACAGAAGCTTCCAGTGGTAGCAAAGACTGCTATTTCCCAGAAGAAAAGAGAGAATTATTAAGAAAACTTTCTTTTCCTTTTTTTGTCTTATTCGCATACATTTTAAGTAGGAGGAAACCAATGCAAAAAGTTGGATGAGGCAGAAATATATGTTAATGTATCAGTGACCCAAACTATGAATTCATTGGAATTTTATAAAACTGCCAACATCTGTCAGTGGGCTCCATTACCTCTACTGTCTGGCATTTCCTGAATGAAAAATAGGTTCTTAGAGGACTTTCATCCATTCTTCAGCCACTTGGAAAGTCGAGGATCATGGAATGCTCCACTAGGAAGGAACCTTTAACATCATCTAGTTCGGTCTCCTTATTATCACAGATAAGGGAACTGAAACCTAGAGAAGTCAGGTAACTGGCCTGAAGCCAAAGAGTATGTCTTCAAACTCCTCTTCCTGTTCTTTTTCTGCCTTTGTCCTATGTCTTGTGCTCTGGGGAATTTACAAAGTGAGTAATTTACAAAATGAGTAATTTATAAAATGTTAAAGTTGGAAGAAATATTAAAGATGGCCTATTTTTACCATTTTCTCCTTCCCAGTGTGCACCTATCAAGTATTTGCTTAAACACCTCCACTGACAATAAATTCACTGTAAAAAAAAAAAATTCCAGGAGTTTTTCACTAACATAGTGAATAATTTCTATAATTTCTAAGAAATTTCTAATTGTCTTTAAATATAAAGGTATTAGAAAAAGTGCTTCGTTGAACAATTGCCAAATTATGCTTAACCGTTTGATTAAGGTAAGAAGAGAAGTTATAAACATTATGACTAATGTTATAAAATTGGAGAATCCAGTGAACCAGATCAAGTTTAGTAATGCATTAAAAAGACTCTTATCAACTTGAAAGAGTTCATTTTCTCTCCTAAAGAGTGACTTGGGCCCTGGGAAAAGAGGGCTATGTTAATAGGATTATTTAATTTCCCAAATTTTTCTTATTCCTGTTCAATATTACCAGTTTCTGTTTCTCTCCTAATCGAACTATGGAAGGAGCAACTGCCTTGGCAACAGATCAATAACTAATCTTTGGAAGTTAATTTTTTAAAAGAACTTGGGTTCTTTTAAGGGAAAAAGGGCATGCTGATACATCATGAAAAATACTGTAACTATCCTGGCAAATTTTCTATGTGAAATTTCAACAGAATCCATCAATTATAGTAAATGACCAATAAAAATGTTCAATCAAAAACTCATTTTAAGATACATTGTTAATGAACTGTATATAATGATGCTTAATCAAAACTCGACAGGATCACATGGGAGAAAAGTTCCACAGGACCTCAGGAGAACTATTGTTCTGAACAAAAGATAACAATAAAACTGTATAATTAATAGCCTACGGTCATGTGGCACTCTATGGGGAAACTCATTTTCACAACAAACTCTACTGTTTTTCAAAACACAGGAATTGTGTTCTCTAAGAGCACTAATGCCACGAGTCAGAAAGCATCATTTTTCAGGCAGTTTTTACTTGACATGGTATAACTCTTTATGGTTGTTCCAAACAAAAGTATAACTAAGATGCAAAATCAGTGAATAGAGCTGATGACCATAAAGATGGAAAAAATTCAGTTCTGCCTCTATTTTATATCTTCACAATCTAGAAGAGACACGCTATTAAAAAAAAAAGGTAGGATATCTGTATCGAATAGGTCTATATGTAATATTTATCTTTTCCTGGAGTGACAGTGTAACAGTGATAGATAACAGGCTACTCTAAGATCCTGAAATACAGAGCCCTCAAGGTACAAACAAAAATGCTCATGAAAAAATTTAAAATAAGAAATATAGTAAATTGTGAAAGATACTTTGTTAAACCAAGCATTTACTTGAGCAGCTGCGTTAAGGTTAGTATGGGAGTTCAGATAGTTGTCAATCCTCCAACATCAGTGTATCTATTATTAGTAAAAATATTTTGCCCTTATTATACATGCAGCCAATATATTGTCCCCCTAAAATATAATTCTATGCCAATTCTATTGACAGGAAAACAAAATAAGGTATACTTGCCAAGAACATATTGGAAGGCGTGCCATCCACTTATGAAGGTTATCAATCAGAAATCAGTGTTGCAGTATTTTGCTGCTATAAATTTGGCCTAAGGCCCTTGGCTCAAATGCTGATGCACAGTTTGTTTTTCATAAATATGCATATTAAGTATGATACCTATTTCTAAGCATGTAAACTAAAATGTATTCAAGTCCCCTATCTTTTTAGTGGTGAAGGCAGTAAAAAGAAGAGTTTATTGAGCATGCGAGGTAGAGAGAAAGTAGAGTTTATTGAGATAAGAGATGCTGCAAGAATAGTGGGACGACTTCCTGACAATCAGGGAGAACCAACCCGAAAGTCCCCTATTTTAACGCATCCATACTCAGAATCAAAGACCTGGTAAAGCCAATGTGTATTTTCAAGATAATCACTTTAACCAGAGCTCTGTGAAAGGTGATATTCAAAAACTCTCTCTAGAAATCAGATGGCCCCTTGACTCAACTGGCAAGAAAATAAAAGCTGAGGAATAGAAAAATCTTATCTTTTCCCATTAAGCCCAATAAGCAATATGAGAACGGCTAGTCTATTATCCTCAGAACAGTTACTCATAAAAACATTAATACTGGGCACATGCAAGTAATTATTCAGAAAGACTCTACATAGAGAGCAGAAAACCACAGACAGAGGCAATTCCGGTGACTCCGCACTGTCAAAAATAAAATGAAATAAAAAACAAAAATACTAGAATCTGTGATTTCCTCCAGGGAGACCCTGATTTTACACACAGACACGCACACACACACACACACACACACAAATATACAAACACACACAAATAATTTAGGCTTTCCTTGAAATATTTATCTATACATATACTATATACATAGATTTATATGTAATGTGTACATATATATGTACATATTTCCCTGAGATAGATAGATAAATAGATACCTAGATAGATACATAGACAGACAGACAGACAGACGGACAGACAGACAGATAATCTCAGGGAAAGCCTAAGACTTAATCAAAGGTCTATGGAGAGAGTCCAAACAGTTAATATAATCACAGCTAGAGAAAGGGATTAGATGACAAGGCAAAGACCCAGAAAGACAAGCAGAAGTGACAAAGATCTGATGGTGAACGTCATCTTTTAATGAACTCCTCATTGCTTCAGAGCACTTCCACTCAGAGAAGGCCATTTCCAGCTTATCTGCTAGAGAGCGGGTGAGGATCCTTATAAAGCACCACGTGTCTCCTGCAGACGCCTTCTACAAGTAGTGCAGGCTTAGGTTTTAGCAGAACCTCTCTTCTGGACTGAAGGGTGAGTCAGTCAGGGTCCAGTCTGGAGACAGAAACCACACCAGTAACTTGAAAAGAAAAATTTAACATATATCACTCATTATTAAGTAGACAAAAGAGGAATAATACTAAGAGAGTATCCTAAAGACGACTGAAAGAGCAAGGGAAGGGGCTATCTACTACTTCCCAGAATGAGAGAAAATTCTCAAGAAAGAAGCACACTTCAAAGTCCCTATCCATCTCCCTCAAGCCTGAGATTTAGATCTTGTTGGACAGCGTACGGTTGCAGCCTCCTGGATGACACTGACATTCACCGAGGTACCAAAGGCTGGGACCGTCAAGCACAAAAAAACCTGTCAGAGCACCAGAGAACCTTGCTGGAGGTAGGCACCTCTGTGGGTGAACAGCAGTGGGTGTGCCCACTGGAGTACTGGTAATATTCACTGAAAGGCCACTTGCTGGGATGCCTGAAAAACTCACTGAGAAGAGGCTGGCTAAAGTGCCAGAAAAACTTGCTGGAGAACGTGCATCTCTTGGTCTGTCACATGAAGGCACCTGCCAGCCACTACACTCTAGAAACAAGAAGAAAAACCAACAGAACCACAAGTGCAGGCAGAGCTCCTTCACCATTCTCTACTGATAAAGCTTAACGTGAAGCTAGTCGATAAAAGCGACATCTGTATAGGATCCAGATTTGGCACCAAAAAAAAACAGGGCAAAGGAGAGTGAGTTTGGGTTGAGAAGGCAACAAATTGAACTGGCAGATGGGGATACTGAATACAGGAAACAAAATTCTAAATCTGGTCTTTGAATCATAGCTTTCCTAATCTTCAAGTTACTGAGGTTTTTTCATTAGAAATATGAAGTCAGGATGGCTCAGCTTCATGAAATTAAAAGACTAAGTAAGGGCTGGAGTTCCCTTGTGATACAGCAGGTTAAGGATCCAGTGCTGTCACAGCATGGGCTTGGGTTACTGCTGCGGCTCTGGTTCAAGCCTTGGCCCAGGAACTTCCACATGCCTGGGGCACAGCCAAAAATATAGATTACTAACTAGGGTTTGAAACTAGGAAAACAGTGTGGGGAACAACAGCAACAGTGACCAAAATAACAAATTTTGAAATAATAGGATCATTAAATGTATAACCAAATCACTTTGTCATATAGCAGAAATTATCACAACATGGCAAAACAACTACACTTCAATAAAACTGTAAAAAATGAAAAAAAAAGAAACAATAGGAGCATTAGTTGTTATCCATGACTGTGATGATACAGAAATGACTCTGGAAGAAGACAAGCCACTCACAGAACAAAGATACTAGGTCTCAGGGCGAGAACTAGAATCAGCACTTACAAGAACCTGGAGGAGAATTCTGTGCCCTAGGTAGGTTTCCTGCCTCACCCTGTACCCTGGCCCTGTTGAGTCTATAATTATATGACACCCAGTTTGTACACTATCGTGTGTGTGTGTGTGTACGTGCATGTGTGTGTGTGTGTTGTGTATTCTACTGGTTGCTTTAATTGCTAAATCATGACCTATGAATTGAGATGTAAAGAGTATAAGTATTCGAAAGTGTATGGAAGTTATGCCCTGCTTCTAAATTTCAATTACATTAAAACAGACGACCAAACAAATTTTTTAGAAGAACCTTGATACTAGGTGTCAAAATAAGACAGGTATATTAGCCCTGTTAGTACAGTATTCAAGTGTGTAAATTAATTCACTGAGAAGGAGTGTTAACCAACAGTATTGTACTCTAACACTTAAAAACTACTGGAAATGAGGAGAGTCACCGGTAAAAGACTGATAGACTTTCTTTGGCATGTTTCCTAGTGCCACTTCCTAAGATTCTGAATTTCACGGGTTACCAAGTGTAATACAAATTGATAAAGCATAACAGCCTCAACTATGGAATCAGCCCCTAGGCTTAATTTCAAATCCTACAAGCAAAGAAACATCAAAGCAAACAGACATGGAGTGTGAGCACCCATCTCAGCTATTCTTTTAGGTCTGTTGACCCAAATTGCCCCCCACCCCCCACCTCTCCAGTCCAGCATAGTCTTCTGGAATATTATTCTAGAGCCTCTGAAGCATTGTTATGGATTTAATAATTCAGAATCAAGTGGAAGAACTGCTGAAAGCAAGGGAGAAGGCGATGACCCTTGAGTCAATATGACCTGTGAGCAGCTTGAGAAATTTCCCGAAAGGTGGAAATTTATCCAGGAAAGATTAGAGAAAGATCTGAAAGAAAGAAAGAACTGATAATGGAACAGAAAGAGTAGAAAATGGGAGACATTCCCTACGGCAGCGCTTCAAAATCTTTAAGGGGATCTTGTCAAAATGCAGACTCTGATGAAGCACATCAGAGATTACCGTGTGGAGTACGTGCGGACACACAGCCAGAGAGTCTGCATTTCTAACAGGGCCCCAGGTGATGGTGATGCTGCTGCTGCTGCTGCTACTGCTACTGTGCAGAGCACATTCTGAAGAGTAAGGTTTTCTCAAGGGCAGCGATTGTCAACCAGAGGTAATACTGACTCCCTGGGACATCTGGTAACGTCTGGAGACACAGTTGTCATCCTAAGTGGGGAAGTGCTGCTGGCATCTAGCGGGTAGAACCAAGGATACTGCTAAATATCCTGCAATTCACAGGACGGTCCCCACCACACAGGACTGTCTGGCCCAAACTATTGATGGTCCTGAGGCTGGGAAACCTTGTTGCAGAGAATCTTCTCTGATGGTTTAACATCTGAGTGCTTTTCCCTTAGAAAAGAGGTAGGGTGGAGGTAAATGCCATCTTTAAAGGAGAATTGCACATTCTCTTCCTATACCATGGCCAAGTTCTTTAATTTTCCAAGCTGTTCGGTAAGCTCATACGCTCCCCTTCAAATTTGGTGATATGCTACAGGTTAACAGAAAAGGGGACAGTAAAGGAGGCAAGGACATTTCATCAGTAAAAGCATCAGCTCAGAGAAACCAAAAGAATCGAACCGCTGGCAGTAACAGTGAGCAGTGGAGAAAGAAGAGCTTTACATAGTGACGGGAGTCCATGAACGGCCAGCGAAGCAAGAAACGGCCCCCAGCAGAAAGAGTCAGGGCTGAGCGTGCGATTCAAAGGGCGGTCCAGGAATTCTGGTTCTAAACTTCCCATTCTTACCAACAGGAATATTAAGAAATACTTTTTTTCCCAGACATGTACGATTTGGAATGCTGATGTGAAATGCCAAAGAGCTAGACTATCGGTCAATCACAGTGGTTTGTTAAAGCCAATGCCCATGCATGATGTATGATATGGCATGACATGGTGTGTCAGGTTCAATATTTTGAATATGTGCACACACCTGTGTGTGACTATTTGACAGTCTGATAAAAATGGCGAGAGGCTGCCTGGATGTAGCCTAGGAAATGGAGGGGGGTCTTATAGGAGCTGAGCTCTTTGGTGTACAGAAGGTACCAGACCATGGAAGTCATTCATGAATTGAGATGTAAAGAGTATAAGTATTCAATGTCACAAGGCATTTAATCTTAGGGTTCCAAGGAGGGAAGATGTGGTTTAAGATGGGTCAAGGATGCATCAGAAAAAGTCAGCAAATTTTGCCAGGACAGGCAGAGTTTGATGAAGAGGTTAGAACAAGAACACCCCTAGAAAGGAAATTCCCTTTGTGTTTCCATAAGAGGAGGTGATCCACTCTGCAAAGGGTCCGTTAATAAGCTGAGAACATCCAAAACATTTCCTTCAGAAACAGGCTAAACAGCATCAAGTGAAAAGGCTTTTCCTGTAATACCAAACTAGAAGATCAGTTGGAAGACAGAACTTGATCTCCTCAAGACAAATGAGTAAACTGCTTTTATTTTAATTTTTTTTTACTACAATTTTTCTTATCTTCCTCTAAGGATCTTTGCATGTATTTATTTATTTATCTATGTATTTATTTATTTATTTATTTATACTTTGCTTTTTAGTCCTGCACCTGCAGCATAAGGAAGTTTCCAGGCTAGGAGTCAAATTGGAGCTACAGCTGACAGCCTACACCATAGCCACAACACCACCAGATCCAAGCCTTGTCTGCGACCTACACCACAGCTCACGGCAACGCCGGATCCTTAACCCACTGAGCGAAGCCAGGGATCAAACCTGCAACCTCATGGTTCCTAGTTGGATTCGTTAGCCAATGAGCCACAACGGGAACTCCCAGAATGTATTTATTATATGTAATACACTATACTCTGTGCTGGTGTTGGGAATGCATCTTCCCTCCTACAGCCTCCAGTCAGCCGGCCGGACAGAAGGCAGATGCTCTGCTGTGTCTCTTTATTTCCTCTAATGCAGAATTGTTCAAACAGTAAGCCACAACCAAGGCAATATACAGAAGAAAGAGAGAAAGAGGAAGGAAGGGAGGGAGGAGATGGAAAAAATAAAAGGGAAAATGAAAGAGCATTGCAAATAGCTAGAGTAATAACTGTTTCATGAAATTTATCTCTCTCTGCGTATGTGTATAAGGCAAATTACAGACATTCAATGTAAAATGTGTTAAGTGTAGGTCACAGTCAAAAAATGTCAACGTCTCTGCCTTCCACCTTCCACATCCTCTACGCCATCCTCCCTGAGGGACCTGTGACAACACTCTTCACACAACTGGTGCTCCGTTTGTCCAACAAGTCACCTTTTGTCCTTAAAACACGCATTTAATGGGGGGAAACTGTAACATTTTCCCAGATGTCTAAATTCCAACATCCATATAGTCATTTAAAAGTTGAATCACTGGCCCAGATTAAAAAGACGCATTGCCACTCTCTAGAAGCCTACCCTCCAGAGCAGATATTCCCACAGATGGACGTGAACTTTTTGAGGAGATTACGTTGCCGTTACAGAAAAGCAGTGGGCCCTCTTCACTGGCCTGTGTTTCACATCCCTAGCCCGCTGGGCTCGTGGTTGATTTATTCTGTACGTGAACATGCATACGTCTTCCGTAGATTATGTGTTCCATATCAAGAGATGCAGGGAGGAAAGAAGCCATACATTTTCAAGTGCTGTGGCTTTCACGTGAGGTACATTTGTCATAGACAAGTTTCATCCATAACTCTTTGTGAGAGCAGAACACGTTTGTTGTCATAGCTGCCACTGTTATACTCTGTAGCAAATTCTCCCAAACGGTACCCCTTTTCTATATTCTGGCATCAGCGATTGGTAAGACAGTAAGGTTGTCTCTCTTTTGTCCTAATTGTTTTTTGTAGACCTGTTTAGATCCATACCAGGGATGCGATTTTCAGGCATCACCTTTCTCCTCCCAAGGTTTTTATAGCATAAGATTTACCCACAGTAACCAAGAGTGATGATGATTTTCAATTCCAGGATTCATCACTCCTGCTCCTTCATTTTTAACCATTATTTTTTATTCTTTCTGTACCCTGCAGCATCTTATGAAATATAAAATATAATGAAACATTCAAACTGTCGACATTCCCCTTATGGGTTTTCCGAGAAGCAGCAGCAGGCACTCCCTTTGGCTCTCATTTCATTTGTTATCCCGACACTCCAACAACATTCTCACAACAGCAAAGCAGATCCACCTGAAAACAGTTTTCATCCTTGTCCTCATCAGCACTGTCATCATCCTGATCATTGTACCCACTTCCACAGTGCTCAGATTAGCTTGCAGCAGCAGCCATTCATTCCAAAGTCTGCCTCCTTCACTCCAGGAACTGCCCTGGTTCCGGGTCAGCCTTGGAGGTCGGGGGGAGAGACAGAGACAGGACACGAAAGCCTGGAGGTGGCAGCAGCATAGGGAGGGGACCTAGCTCCCAGGGGTGTGTAACGTGTTTCTGCTCTCTCTCTGAATTCCCTGCTGTGACTTGTAGAAATTGCCCAGAGATGAATAATTTCATAGTGAAATAAGGGTGCCTGCAGATGATCTTCAGCCAGTTTAAAAACCACCAGTACTGAAATTAAAATGGAATGCTCCTCAGCTGATGTCCTTGCAGGGACTTCATGAACTGGTGCTTGGGGATGTTCGCCCTCCTTCTGAGAGCCAAGCCTTGGTCCGTCTCAAAGCACTAATGCCTATATGAAGTCACAGGGGCCTCTGTAGAGACTAAGTCATTTCTCAGAGGCAAGATGGTGCAGAATTATCAGGAGCCAGGGAACACCATATTAAAGATTATCTCTGAATTGTCATTTCACCTTGAGGAACTTCAGTTCTCCTGTGTATAAAGGAGAATGGACTTTTCTGCTAACCCCTGGATCTCAGCTAAGTCCCAGGGGTCCCAGGCCTCAGCCTTGGCTTTCAGCCACAATGCAAACGTCTGTAGAGCCTAAGCCTCCTTGCTCAGAGAAGAACGCCTTACTTTACTCGCTGCATTCCTGGCCGGTCTGTGGGTAGCAGGGATTTCCCAGTAGCCCCCAACTATGTTACAACATTTCATGTGGTACCTCCAGATGACCTTCCAGCATTTTCTCCTTCAGCGTAGCTTGAGGTTGCCATGAGGGCTCCACAAATGGCAATTTTCCTTCAGGACTGGCCATTTATGTCATTTAAGGCAGGATAGGATCTTAACGCTCATCCTCGTCCTTCATGGCATTTGAACTCCCATCACAGGATCCCTTGTTACCTGAGTGAGTTCACAATTGGACAGCTCAAGCCAAGCTCTTCATCCTCATTTTTTCCTGGCCAGAGTTCACTGGTAACACAGGGTCTTTTTCCAGAATTTTTCAACCAAGCATCTTAAGATTCACAAACCGTCAGCAACCTCTTTTTTTTTTTTTTCTTTCCCTGAGCTGGTTGCTGCCAAATCAATGAGAAAAATTGAGGCCAGAGCTAGAGAGCAGGGCTAGAGTGAGAAACAGAACAGAGCAAGTCAGAGAGGCAGAGGGAGGGGGAGAGAGAGACTGAGAGTACACAGAGGCAACAGTTCAAGCTTTCTTTCCAAAATTCCTCTTTTACCTAAGAAGGTACTGTTTGAGTCTGTTTCTTGCAACCCAAAGAATCCTAAACAAAACATAGTCTGGAAGAGACCCTAAAGTCATCTAGGCTAAAAAGCCACTCAATGCTTAGATTTCCTCCGTCAAGCATTACAGCAAATGCCACTTGTGACAGAGGACAAGCTACTTCCTAAGGCAACACTTTCAAGCAAGGCTAGTCATTACGATTAAATTATTAGACTGAATCAAAGCCTTTCCCATGGCACTTTTCTCTTATCAGCCCCTGAACTACCCCTTAGGAAAAAAAAACAAACAGACCTTCCAAATAAGAGCTCTTTGAATATTCCAAGGCAGTTAAAATGACATCTCCTACTTAAGGTGTTAATGTTGGTTTTCACAAGCCCCAGATATCCAATTTCTTCCTTTCCTTCTCAGACTATGTTTTTTTAAAATCCCTTCACCTCCTGACAGTGCTTTTCTAACCACCTACTGTTGTAAAGACCAGAACTGGACACAATATTCCCAGTAAGGTCTGAGCAGCACAGACAACAGCAGACTTTTCTCTTCCCTGAATCTAGGACCGTACTTCAGCCTAGCTTTGCACTCACTTTTTGACACTCACCAACTTATTAATCTCATTGACTAAAATCCCTAATTGTTTTTTATTCATCATAAACACATATTCCTACCTCTTCAGCCTTGTGCTTATGAAACTGACCCCCCCCCCTTTTTTTTTTTGGCCACTCCCACGGCATGCGGACCTTCCAGGGCCAGGGATAAAAGCTGCACCACAGCTGTAACCACAGCCACAGCAGTGACAACACCAGATCCTTAACCTAGCACATCCCCAGGGCTTTTCGATGTGTTAGATGACATGTACTTTCCCCACAAAATTTCACATCAAATTCAGTGAATCAAAAATTGAAGATGATGATGAAAAGTCCCAAAAAATGGATGCTGGTGATGGCTGCACTGTAATGTGAATGCACGTAACGCCACTGACCTGTACACTTAAAAATGATCAAAAGGGAAAGGATGTCTATATTATAAATATTTTATAAGAAAAGGTTATAGAAATTTGAATACGATTTTAGAGAACCGTTATGAATTTTCTCAGAGATGACTGTTACAGTGAAATAGGAGGATGCATTTTAGGAGATAATGAGGTAATTGGCAGTCAGATTGTATGAGGTCTGCCACTTGCCTTCAACTATCAAAAGAATAAATATTTAGAAAGATAGGTAAAGCTAACTAATAAAATCTAAACCATTATTAACACCCGAAGTACTCGACAGTTGCGTACTCTTTATAGTATTCTTTCAACCATTTTCGTGTATGGAATTTTTCTTATTAACAAGTTGGAGAGGGTGTATTGTGGTGTAGGTCGCAGATGCGGCTCAGATCCCACCTTGCTGTGGCTGTGGTGTAGGCCGACCACTGTAGCTCTGACTGGACTCCCAGCCTGGGAATCTCCCTATGCCACGGGTGTGGCCCTAAAAAGGAAAAAAAAAAAAAAAAAGTCGGAGAAAATTCAGGCTAATATTTTAGCTTGTTAAGATCATTCTGAATTATGAGTCTGTCATTTTTGCTGTCCTTCCAGCATTTGTGTGATTACAAATTAAATAAATATTATCAATGTATCTTCATTCCGGTCATAAACAAAATTGCTGAGGCGGACGTGATTGAAGATTTAACACCGGATTAGCGAAGAGGCTTCTTGCTCCAAGCCACATCCGCTCACCCATCAGTGCTTTTATATATGGTTTTTCAACACATTACGTATCCATTTAATTATCCCAGATCCACACTGTATTTCTCCATCACTCCACAAGAATATGGAGATGATGACACACACTGCTGGCTTCTTTTTTAAAGTTCATGTTAATTATGCTTCTGTAAGCAGCGCATGGTGATAGAATGACAAGTTTGAGCTTTGGAGGGTGATCTCCTCCCTTTAAATCCTCACTTTAACTTCTCGCCGGGCCACTCAGCAAGTATGTGATCTCGGATAAGCTTAATAATCTGTCGGGACTTTAGTTTCTTTATCTCTAAGTTGGAACAAGACAGAACTGACTGCAATAATTAGATTTCTGTGTTCGTCAAATACTACATCCCAGGCAAGGTGCCCATGAAGCAGAGACTGTGGCCCAGGAAAGGAGTGCAAGAGTAAGTGCAAGCTCACTCCCCCGGGTCCTGCTGAGAAGATGGTCCTCAGAGGAGCATGTGCTTCACCAGCTCTTCTTTAGCAGAGAACAAGGCCTCCAGACAATGACTGTGCATTTGTGATGAGGAAAAGAAGAGAGAACAAGAGGACCAGACCATGTCATGCGATGCTCTGAGGAGCAGGAGGGCATCCTGGGCCCCGGGATATGAGCTGAGAGTCTGGGAGTCTGGGATGATCAGAAGTTACAGGATGAGAGCAGAGAACCTCCAAAGAAGCCAGCACTCATTTCCTCATCAACTCTAAATCTGCCCGAAGCTGCCCTTTGCATAAACACAGCTCAAAAGATACTATCACCTATATGCAGAATCTACATAATACAACAAAGGATAGAATACAACAAAGCGGAAAGACTCACAGATACAGAGAATGAGCTAGTGGTTACCGGTGGGTCGGGAGAGGAAGGGGAAAGGGCAGGATGAGCATACAGGAATATGAGATATAAACTACTATGTATAAAATAAATAAGCAACAAAGATATATTGTACAGAACATGTAGCCATTGCTTTGTAATAACTTTAAATGGAGTATAATCTATAAAAATACTGAACCACTATGTAGTATACCTGAAGCTAATATAATATTTTAAATCAACTATACTTCAAAAAAAATGTCCAGTATGGGCAGTTCCCATCATGGTTCAGCAGTTAATGAATCCAACTAGTATCCATGAGGACGTGGGTTAGATCTCTGACCTCGCTCGGTGGGTTAAGGATCCAGGGTTGCTGTGAGCTGTGTTGTAAGTCGCAGACGTGGCTCTGATCTGGTGTGGCTGTGGCACAGGCTAGCAGCTGTAGTTCTGATTCGACCCCTAGCCTGGTAACCTCCATATGCTCCGGGTGTGTCCCTAAAAAGAAAAAAAAAAAACGTCCAATATGTCAATTCCTTGTAAAATCATTCAGAAAAACCCCCTCCCTCCACAGTTCCATTGTCTTCACAACAGGGCCCAGAGCATAGCTTAGAAACATCTCTGGGATCTGCTGCTCACTAAGCTTTCGGCCTCACCACGTTCAGTTCAATTTTTCAGATGCTAGGATCAAACCTGCAATTTCCTGGAACACTTCTGCACCTTCCTTGGCCTGGGACACCTCCTCCCTCACCCAGCCCCCAGCCTCACAGCTAATTTCCATTGTCTTCGTTGGGACTTCCCCTAAATCCCAAGCTTCGGTGCAAAGTTTATACATTACGTGCACATTTATCATGCCATGTGATAATTTTCCACAGAACTCACGTATCTGCCACCCAAGAGTTCCCAACTATTCAGCCTCTCTGGAGAATCACTTTTTTGCTTTAATATCAAAATAAGATGGCTCAGATGCCATGCCCCTGGCAGTCTCCCCTATCAGCTTTTGCATTTTCTGAGGTGCTTATGTCCCTGACATCACTCACTCTGATTTCCTGTTCCTTTTCACTATCCTGCCTCTGAGAACTACCTCTTCTCTTTCCAGCATTTCACCACCAGAAAAGATATTTCCCTTTCTCGGGAATATAAGGCTGTGGTACATAACAGATTTTGCAAAGTCATGTCATAAATGATAGGCAATAATTGTAGTCCAGGGCAGAAAATAACTATACATTCCAGTTCCTCGAAACTGGCCCTGGCTATCCAGGAACCCTGTCTGCTGCCGTGCTGGAACCCTCTACCTCCAAAATCCTTTCCAAGATCCCCAGCCCCCGCCCGCCACTTTATTCCAAGTCCTGGGGACCAATATGAAAACCCCAAATTCCTGACATTTCATTATCCAGACCTGTTGTGCTTTTCCGTCCAAATCTCACCTATTACACTAGCCCTAAGAGACTTTATGTTTCATAGCTAAAAACAGCTCATTCTAGAATTTTCCTCAACATGGATTCTGCCCCCCACCCCCCGCCTGAGAAACTCTGCTGGTTCAAGTCTCCACAAGACTAGTTAGTCTGTCTTCTGCATCATGCAACTGGAAGATACCTGAGAGCTGGAACTCTTGTTTGGATCACCAGCTCCCAGTCCAGTGATGGATGGGAGACAGATTCTCAGCAAATGTTTGATAAACCAAGGAATGAAGCAGAGAAATACATCTCTAATGGTGGAATATCAAATGGTAGGAACTTTCCCTGTCCTTCTGAAAGTGTGTAGTATCTCTTTCTACTGAAAAATCCTCCAAGGAGCCTCTTGGGATGGATGAGCTTCAAACATGCCCTTTCTGCTTTCTTCCCCCATGCTGTCTTGTAGGGATTGATCCCCTACTTGTCTGCAGATATATCCTACATTCTCCAATATTTATTTTATTAATAATAAAGCTGACAGTTTAGTCACATCCCAACAAATATCAATTGTATCAGTAATGATGTGATTCTTTGGTCACATTCTCCAATATCACCTTTAAACAATGATAAAGTAGATATTTTGGTCTTAAAAAAAAATACTGCCTTTTTTTTTTTTTGGTCACACCTGCTGCATGTGGAAGTTCCCAAGCCAGAGACTGCACCTGAGCCACAGCAGTGACAATACCAAAGCCTTACCCATGCCAGGCCATCAGGGAACTTCAAAATAAAAAATAAATAAAGTTGCTTCGAGCAAATACATCTCAATACATTAAGAATAAAACCCCAATTCCATGCCATGGTCTCCATGATCAGACCAAGTCTTTCTCTCCAGCTGTACCTCCTTCTATTCTTCCCTCCCATACCACGCTCTCTTCCTGTCTCAGAGACGTCATCAAACTCATTTTCTGCCTTAGGCCTTTGCATTGTCCTTCCGTCAGACGCTCTCTACCCCCCACTGCCAGTTGACTTCTTTCTCGCCTTTAGGGTCTCAGCCCCAATGTCACCACCCCAGAGGAGTCCTTCAGATTACCCGAGCCTTACAGCACCTTACGACTCTTTATCACATCATCCTATTTTATTTTCAATATCACGCATACCATGACTTAAAAATTATCTTGTGTGGTCAGTAATTTCTTTCTTATTTTCTACTCCTTGTCCATGTCGTCAACTCCATGAGAACGGAAAGTTTTATCTTTATTTTCCCAACACCTAGAATATGACCTAGCATATAGTAGATACTTAATAAAAATTTGTAGAATGGATTTAAGAAAAATGAGTGAAAGAATACTGTAAGTGTTACTCTAAGCTACACACAGCCTAAAGTAATTAGAATTCCAGGAACAACCATGAAGAACTATGTCTGCTTCAGAAACAACTTACTTACACAGTTCAAGTAATAACAGCTAGTACTCTGTGATGGACTTATAAAATCTGCCCAGCATCTCCCCAGCTACACTCTCACATACTGTAGAATAGTCTTAGATTATCCCAGAACACACGCTAATTGAAATCATCTTAGAAAATATGGCCACATTTTATGCCAATTTTTCCCAGTCTACATTTGAATGAAAGATGACACAGACAGTGACATATGAAAGACTCCAAGAAGCACACAATCCCAGACAGTTGATTCATTTCCTGCATCATCTGGTCCACTCTTCTTTTGGACTCTTCTTTGGGACTTAATAAAAATTAGTCTTTGCACTGGTAAAAGCTTAGATTGTTTTTCACATGGCCCGTATTATATGCTCTTCAGACTTCCTGTCCAATGTCCAAGTCCAAATTAGACCGGCCCCATGAGGAGTTCCTTTTCACACCACAGATCCAACATTCAATCTAGGTCACACTCTAAAAGGTTCCCATTTCCCACCTCCTTTGTCTGGTGGCCTCTATTACACTGCCAGGCTCTGTTTGCTTCCCAAGCTTCATTGCTATTACCTCTCCTCTGTCTAAGCTTCTTACATCCTATCCCTTTATCCTTCCCTCTGCCCCCCAGTTCCCACAGCCCTGGCTGAGATATGACTCCCTCAAGTTTCCAAGAAAAAAGCCTATTCCCATTGCCATCACCAAGGTATCTTCTCTGATTAGATATACTTCTCCCAAGGGTTGAGACGAGACAAGTAAAACTTGAAGATACTAGGCTAAGTGAAATAGGCTAGTCCCAAAAAAGACAGCTACCGTGTGGTGTTGCCTGTACGAGACACCAATAGTAGTCAAACTCATGGAAACAAATTATGTGCCCGGGACTAGGGGAGCAGAGGTGAAAGGAGAAGTTGTTTTTTAGTTTCCCCAAGATGAAAAAGTTCTGGAGATCTGCTTCACAGCAATGTGAATACACTTAACTGTACCAAAATGAATACTTAAAATTTTATCACAATTAAAACGAAACAAGCAAGTAAACTGTTGTAATCCCAGGTGGCATTCCCAAGAACCGATACTCTCCCACCATTTGCAGTATGTCATTTTTGTCTTCCTTTCAGTCTCTAGGAAGTAAACCTCTCTCACATCCACCAGGGTTACTGTTTGACTTCCAAAGCCTTTGTCCCCCCCACCGGGCCTGGTTTGTTTTGTTGTTTTTTTTTAACCCTGGAGTATACTGTTTCACTTTGGAGTCATTTATTACACTTTGGATTCGGATGAATCTATTTCATCATTGCTTCTTTATCCTTCATTCCCCTTAGATTCCTTTCTGCCTCTGTGGAGCTCCACTCTGCTTCTATGAGCACATGTGCAAACAGCCTCCTTCCAATTTGCATTTTGCTCCCACCCACGGCCAAACCTTCTCCCAAGCTGCACTCTCAACTCAGAACACCCTCCCTATCTAAACGGATCTACTCTTATCCCTCCCCTTATTTAAACAGCTCATAAAAGGCTGTTTATCAGACAGTCTTTCTAGAACAATTACTATTATGTATTTCAAGTTCATTTTCCAATGGCTTCCATAAAAGAATTCGTGGTACAGATGATCATCTAGGAAAAAAAAATTCTTCCTATATGTGACACAAATTGTATCTTCTACCTACTTTCCCTATCTCTCTGACTTAAGTAACTGAAGAGTTTCACTTAATTCTTAAGATCAATTTATTTATTACCAGTACCACTAGAAACCCCTACCAAACATTTTGTAAGAACAGGAAATAATAAATATCACGTACTGTGAATATTTACAATGTGTGAAGCACTTATTCCATGTACTTTAAAAAAGTGTCTCACTTTCATTAATAACTCTTCAAATTGGGGGAAAAGAATTAAACCACTTAATCATGTGTCTCCCTACCTAAAAAATAAATAAAGCTTTATTTATATGTAAAATGCAAGTTAACAGTAGTCTTTGGATTAGACTTTGGGACTTTTTACTGTTTACTTAGACTTTTTACTGTTTCGCTATCATTATATTTAGTATCTAACATAGTCGTGGCCACATAATGAATGCTCATTTTATATTCTCATTCCGTACCTGGTGGATGAAAGAATTAACCACTGAAGAAAGCTGTTTGAGATTACATAGAAGATATATCTTAAAATTGGGGTTTAATTCAATCCTCTCATTCATGAAAGCTAATGCTTTTCTTTTTCCTATTTTCAGAAGTAAAAGAAGTTTTCGTTCCTTCCATTATTACACTCATTACTGCTTCTTTTCACTTTACTATCACAATCTTTAGTTTTACAGTTAATGAGTAGAGTTTAATGCTGACTCAAAAAGAGGGGCCTACAAGGTAGATAAGCTTCCAAAAGGTGGCAGTAGAGTGTAAGTCACATGACCCAAGCTGGAAGGTTCTCAACTGCTCATTAACCTGCACAGAGATAAGTAAACCTCACCTCCTTTTAGTTCCAAAAATAATACACTATTTAAAAAATTCACTTGAACCACACTATCATAGAAAATATTTCAGATGCATTTTTGAAAGAAAAAACATCTAAGGTCAAGTGCAAGAGCTTCCTCACTAGCTCTACCTCTTCAGTAACAATCACTTCTCAGCAGTTTGTTCTCCCATGTCAGGCTTGTTCCAACAAAGTTTCTGGGAGCAGCTTGTTTGTTAGATTTGGTCTCCTCTTCTCAGCCTATTCACCTTTCGCATGCTGTGCATACTAATGAAAGGGATATCCTTTTATGTTTTCAGCTTCCTTTCTCCCAGAGTTTGATCTTTTCATTTCTTTGTTGGTTTCTGTGTATTGCAAAATCAAAAAGTGGAAGAAATGAAATAGGTGCAGAGTAGCATGATGTTGCTGAGACACTTTTTAGCCAATCAGAGAAAGTATTAATACTTCATTCGTGTTAGTTTTCTCCATTCCACTTGTCAAGGTTCCATGTCCCCAACTCACAATGATCCCAGTTCACTGAAACCAGGCATGGGAAAACGCAAAGCCGGAGTTCCACACGGGAGGGGACACTGGTGGTGCCAACCAAAGGAGTGAGCTTCTTCACTGAGCACAGTTCAAGATCCACTACAGAAACAGAACAGGAAAACTCAGTATCTACCAAGACCCAGAAAAAAAGATCATATCACCTTTGGGAAGCTGGAAGCAAGTAGCTCAGAATGTCAAGATGATCATAATATTACCATCAGCACCGACTTCTCTCAGGCCCCGTTAGTGACATTTCCATGCCTCAGGTCTCTCGCTGCCTAGTCAGCCATGTTTTCTATCGTGGAAATCTTTGACCCCATTGACTAGAGCTGGTTAAACCAGGGTTGGCACAATCTCAATAACAACCAATTCCCCTGCTGGCTAGTGACACAGGATCTGTGAAAAACACACCGGACCAGTAAATTTCCTTTCTCAGAAATGTGAACTAACAAACACTAAGGAAATGACCAAGATGTGAGAATTAAAATATATGATGTGGCATATAGCTGGTAACATCACGGAGGAATGGAAGTGGAAGTTTTTAGTGAGGATAACAAGTCAGTTAAGAAGACAAGTGTAACAGATATTGCAGAAATCAGCAAAGCATGCTTGTCTAAGAGCTGTTTTAAAAAACAATTTTGTTTTAAAAAATCTACCACCATCCCCCCAGCCACCCTCACACACATGAACCACAAAATGCTGTGATTAACTTGGCCATGGTCCACTGCACTTTGTTTTTTCCTACTACCATTACAGCAATACTCTCCAAGTGTCTGTGCACCTCTCTTCTCATTCATTCCATTGCCCAATTGAGCCCATTTTACAGATTGAAATTGAGGAGCTGAGAGGTTAAGTCACTGGCCCAAGTGAATTTCTGGTGACTATTCAATTAGAACTTACACTTTTGGTTTTTTTTACTCCTTCATCATTATTTACCACAATGCACTATGAATGAATCACAGGATGATACATTAAAATCAGGCAGATCTTACATTTGCACTGGCCAGATATATATATTTTGCAGCCATTTCCTGCTTCTCATCCAGACCATCAGTTTCACGCTATAAATTATTTATGTACCTAAAAGTATAAAACAACAATTTTAATATTTAGCTTAATGACTTTTGAGTGCGTGCCATTTTTCTGCTGCTGCCTTTCCATCGAGTTCAGTGTAAATGATATTATTCATTTGTACAAGCGGCATAAAATTACACTCTTTAAATTGTGTGCTTCAGAATATTTTAATACTCTTTGCAACAGAAATCTTCTGCCATCCCTCAGTCTTCCTCACAAAACGAAACAAAATTTGCCTTAGGCCTTTAGATGAAGGACCACTGAAAAATTAATTGTAAAACTGCTATAGCAGTGACAAAGTTGCTGTGGAATGCTTGTAAGTATTTAATTGACTATGCTTTGCTATAAGCATCAAGTTCTAAAAGTATGGTAGAAAGAATATGGTTCAAGTAACTACATATCCTGGTGAATTTCAAAATGACAAAGCACTGGTTCAAATAATTTGCAAAATTATGTTAATTGTTCTATTCTTCTCCAGTTGTTTCCATGGAAATACACAGTTAAAACACACACACAGACACACACACAAGCTTATAGGATTTTTTGTACATATACATTTATCCACATTCTCATTATGTTCAATACAAATGAAATATTCTCCGCAGTCTCATTGCTGTTGCTTTCAGAAGTCTGTAAAAAGTGAAGTAAAACATGCAAATGGTAAACCATAGAGAAACTTTCCAAATCTAGCATATCCCACAAAATCCAGATTTTTAAAATAAGCCTGTGTAAGTATACAATGTGAGATTCCAAACAGTGTTTTATTCAAATGACATAATCAGAGACCAATCTTTGTGGCTAGGTGGGATTTAGGTTACAGCCTCTGTGTTTTCCAGCCGCATCCTTGCTGAACTTGAAGGTAACAGCTAGGTGTCAAAGACATCCTGGCTGCTCCACCTTGGGCATGATGAGTGTTATGAGTTCTTTGTGACCTGTGATCCTGTAGGAGATGCATTAGAGCATGACAATGTGGCCACAGGACCGCAGGGGAACCAAAATCTCACCCTTGGATATTATTGCATTACAGCTTTGGCTGACACTCTCGAGGCAGGGAGTCAACGGATAACAAATATGATTTAAAATTTCCCAAACTGCATTAGCATTAAGAATCCCAAAGGAAGACAGTTCGGATTGAAGCACCACAGCTGTCCCTTTCAGTTGTCCCTCTGGACTTTCAAGGAAGCAGCTGGTAAACTGGCCCATCCTCACACTTTCGGTTCTCAGGAACCCGGACGACAGAGCCATTCAAGTTATTACTGTTCGAGGAAAACCTGGCTACTTGCAGCCCAGCTGACCAAGCCAGAGATGGTCTTCCTGATACGGCCTGAAAACCTCGGCAATATTTTAACCCAGGACGGCAGATAACCATTTACATGCCACTTACTTGGAGGTCAGTAATGATTTTTACTTGGAGAGCTTAATTTCATTTTCCTTAACACTAAAGCCTCTTGGCCATGGGGGTGAGCGTCTGGAAGCAAGGCCAAAGGATGGCTTGTTCTAAAGGTCTGGAGCAAGTTTTTAAATTAAGACGCTATTAACTAAGCATCTATCTCTGTCAATTTCTCTCTCTTTCTCTCTAGGTCTTCTTCCTTCCCGCTCTCATCAGTTCTCTTAGAATCTAAGACTTCTGTGAATTTTTAATTTTTAAAGACTGGACTACAGATTAAATACACATGTCACCAAACTGTCCCCCAGAAAGAGTGTGCCTAGTGACACACTCACCAGCGGGACCTGAGCTCGCCGCCTCACAGCAATCCAGCCAGCTTTGTAAACAGCCTTTCCCCACCTTTGCCAATTAAAAAAAAAAAAAAAAGTATTTTATTCCTCTCTTTTGTTTTATGAGATCCCATTTTGCCACTGGCTTAAATGATAATATTTGTAAATCTGACCTTGGAAGGTTTATTAATGTGTTTGCTAGTAGTAAATCAATCTTGCATTCTTAGGATAAAATCTACAAAATAAAGATGAATGATTCTGTGAATACCCTGCCAGAGTCAGTTTGATCTCTGTTATTTAAGATTTCAACATGTAGGTTAATCAGGGACATTGCCCTCTGACACCTCTCTGGTAGCTGAGAACTTGTGCACTTACCAGGGCCTGCAACACTAGGGGGCCAGACATTGCAAAGAGTGATTAGTTGTACAGTGTGGTAAGGGAGGGTCCCTCTTACTGTCAAATAAATTACAGAAGCTTATAATGCATTTTAGTGTATGTCCTGTAGTAAAGTACTCTGTTAAGACTGGTTTTAATGATGGTTTATTACATTTATTTGACTAAATATATGGAGAGCTTTCTGCATAGAATAACTACTAACTTCTGACAGGACGCTCCAGTGTTTCACATTCTGAGGAGGGCATGGTTTTCTTTTGGTCTATATTTGGCATAAATTTCAGGCTAGTTTCATAACATTTAACCATCTTTTCCTGTCCTCGAAAATGGTTTAAATTAAAAGCATGTAATGTATTCCCTGAAAGTTTGAATGTTCCTATAAAATCAACTAGTCGTAGTGATTTTTGTTGGTTTTTCAATTTCTTTTATGTTTATTTATGTATTTTGGTTTTCTGCCTTTTTTTTTCTTTTTAAGGCCGCACTTGCAGCATACAAAAGTTTCCAGTCTAGGGGTCTAGTTGGAGCTGCAGTTGAGTGAGGCTTAGGCCACAGCCACAGAAACACCAGATCTAAGCTGCATCTGGGATCTACGCCATAGTTTGTGGCAATGCCAGGTCCTTGACCCACTGAGCGAGGCCAGTGATCTCATCCTCACAGAGACAACATAGGGTCCTTAACCCACTGAACCACAACGGGAACTCCAGTTTTCTATTATTCATAGATACTTTTGGAAAATCTTTTTTCAAAAGATATCTGTCATTAAGATTATTAAATTAATCGGAAAACTGTATATACATACTTAGTGTTTAAAAAAATCTTGTCACTTCTTGCTATATTCACTTTTATTTACAGTATTTTATTAGTATCTTCTCTCCTTTTGGTCCACTAAACTTCCCACGTTGTTATTTCACTTTTTCCATCTTTATTGAGATATAATTGACATATTTTATTGTACACATTTAAGAATAATGGTTAACTGTATTGCGAGATGATTACCACAGTAAGTTTAGTTAGCATCCACAATCTCATTTATTTTTTTAAAAAAAAGGACAGCTGACTTACTATATTAGTTTCAGGTGTACAACATAATGATTCAATATTTTTATAGATTATACTTCATTTAAAGTGACTATAAAATAACAGCTATATTTCTCTGTGCTATACTGATATTCTCGTTGCTAATTTATTTTATACGTAGTAGTTTGCATCTCTTAATCCCCTACCCACATTTACCCCTCCCCTCTCCTCTTCCCACTGATAACCACTAGCTGGTTCTATCGGTGAGTCTGTTTCTTTTTTGTTATATTTACTAGTTTGTTTTATCTTTTAGATTCCACATATAAGTGATATCATATGGTGTTTTTTCTTTCTGTGTCTGACTTATTTCACTAAACATAATACTCTCTAGGTCCATCCCCTTATAGCTAATGGCAGAATTTCATTCTTTTTACGGTTGAGTACTATTCCATTGTGTGTTTGTGTGTCTTCTTTATCCATTAACCTGTCAATGGACACAAGTTGCTTCCACGTCTTGGCTACTGTAAATAATGCTTTAGTGAATAAAGGGGTGCATGTATCTTTCTGAAGTAGGACTGTCATTTTTTCTGCATATACGCCTAGGGGTGGGATTCTTGTCACAAATGGCCTGATTTTCTCATGTTTACAACTTATAATACCCCACTGTGTTTATTTATACACTACAACTTCTTTATCCTATTCATCCAACAGTGGACACTCAGGAGAGTTCTACGCCTTGACTACTATAAATAATGCTGCTATGAACATAAGGGTGCAGAAATCTTTTTGAGTTAGTGCTTTGTTTCTTTCCAAAGCATTTTTAAATGTTTCCTTTTCTATTATTTTATTATTTAATTTTCACTACTTTAGGTATATCCTTATTGTTTTTTCTCTTTTTCTAAATTCTAAAGAGTTTCTTCATATTCCCTCCTAGTGGATTAATATAAAAGTAAAGGCGCTGAATTTGCTTTTGAGTAAGACTTCGTCAATCTATCACAATTTTGGCATAAAATATCCTATTATTTGTTATTTTCTAAGTTGTTTATTAATGGAGTTTTTGCTTTCTCTTATGATTCAAGAATTATTTAGAAGAATGTTCTGTAAATTTTATATTTATTTAATTTGTGGAGTTACTATCTAATTTCATTATATTAATTCAAAAGCTGCTACCTGCTTTCTACACTGAGTTCTAGCATGATAATATTTCTAAATGTTCAGTAAATGCTTAAAAATAAGTTACATTTTCTGTGTACCACACATAAAGTTTCATATAGTCTAAATAATTCATTCTCTTTAAAATTCCTGTATCTATATTATTGTGTTCTTTATCTGCTAAAGAAATAAGGAGGTATAATAATTTCTTCAAATACAACTGCAATTACTTTAATAGATATTTATATTTCTAGACTTCTAAAATATATTTGAAAGCTCTGCTATTTGCATATGAACCTTAGAGCTATCCTAATTTCAATGGATAAAGGAGGATGTGTCAATCTGAAAATATCCTTTGTGTTATTAATGTATTGCCTTGAATTTACTTCACTGGAAATTTAATATTGTCACTCATTATTTGTATTTGATTGTCTTTACGTTCTAGATCAGTGTTTCTCAAATGTGGTCTAGTGGCTCCTGTCAGTTCTTAAGACACTTTCACAAAGTTCATGAGGCCAGTATTTTAAGAATAACCCTAAGATGTTATTTGCCTTCATTCTCATTCTCTCAGGAGTGTATAGTGAAACTTTCTGTTCTATAAGATGCATGGCTCTAATGCATCATACTCTTATAGCTGATAATAGGTGTGCTTATGTATTTTGTGTCTTTTTAATTTCTAAGTTTTTATAAAACATCTAAAGGAAAACAAGAGAAAATCCTGTGACCTTGGGTTAGGCAAAGTTTTCTTAGAAAGGGTACAAAAGAGTGAAACATAAAATTAAAAATTGATAGGGAGTTCCCATGTGGTGCAACAGAAAGGAATCCATATAGTATCCATGAGGATGTGGGTTTAATCCCTGGCCTCACTCAGTGGGTCAGGGATCCAGTGTTGCTGTGAGCTGTGGTCTAGGTTGCAGAAGTGGCTTGGATCCCGCATTGCTGTGACTGTGGTATAGGCTGGCAGTTACAGCTCCAATTCAACCCCTAGCCTAGGAACATCCATATGCCGCAGATGCTGCCCTAAAAAGAAAAAAAAGGAGAAAAAAAGAAAACAAATTAAAAATTGATAAATCAGACTTCATCAAAATTTAAAACTTCAACTCTTTGAAAGACACTGTTAAAAATAAGAAAGAAAACACAAGCACAGAGGAAAGTACTTTCACAAAATATATATCTAAAAAAAGACTAATATCCAGAAGATATTAAGAACCCTTAAGATTCAATAATAAGAAAATAAACTCAACGGTTAAAAGAGCTGAACAGACACGTTATCAAAGAAGAGGTATAGAAAGCCAATAAGTACAAAAACATGCTCAACATCATTAGTCATTAGGAAAATGCAAATTATAACCACAACAGGATGATACTACACATCAATTTGAATAATTAAAATAAATTTTTCAAAAAAATGACAACATCAAGTCCCGGCAAGAATACTGGGTAAGGGGAACTCTTACACATCATTAGTGGAAACACAAAAGCATTCAACCACTTTGGAATTTTCTATAAAGTTAAGCATACACTTACTGCGTGACATAACAGAAATGGAGAAATGTTCACAAAAAAAAAAAAAAACTATACAAAAATGTTCATAGTAACTTTATTTCTAATAACTTAAAACTGGAAAGCCCGGAATACTACTTAGTAATAAAAAAGGACCAAACTATGGGTACATGTAACACATAGCTGAATCTCAAAAGCATTATACTAAATAAAAGAAACCAGACTCCACAGGCTATTCGATATTTACATGGTATTTGACAAAACCAAAACTACAGGGCCAGAAAACAGGCCTGGGAATGGAGAGAGGCATCTGACCTCAAAGGACCTGGAAATATCCTATTTCTTAATTGTAGTGGTGGATACACAACGCTACAGGTTTGCCAAAATTCTAGACTTGCACACCTAAGGGTAATTTTTACTAGATACAGATCAATCAACCTGAGTAAAACCATTCCATTTGAATTTGTAACAGAATCTATGTAGATAAATATAATCCATAAAAATAAAAGTTCTTTGGATCCTCAGTAATTTTTTAGAGGATAAAGAGATTCTGAGATCAAAAAGTATGAGAACCATTATTATAGGTCATGATGAGTAATATAATTTTTATTTCTTTTTCACTTAATTTTGTTAAAGCAGCATACTACTGGATTTTTAAAATCTAATCTGAATATCTTCAGCTTTAATTAAGATCAGAACATGCAATTACTGTAAAAATGTTTTGCCTTACTACAGTCTTATTTTACCTTTTGAAAAACTCAAACTTTTGCTACATGCAATTTAAATTTTCTCCTGTCACTTGGAAAGTATACTTTGTGTCTACTTGAATTAAACTTTAAGTTTTCTGAACACACATATAGGGCTTTCTAAATATCAGGGTGAAAAACAAAATAATGCCTTTGTCTTCCCATATACCATGCGAGATCATAAATTAATCAATTTATCCATCCTATCTTACTCTAATCTCTGGTTTTGAGAATAGCAAAATTTAATTTAAAAATCACAAAGTTATTTTATATGTGCTATTAAAGTCATGAATTTAAAAAAATACATTAGTAACTGTAACTACATAAATAAATATTTATTAAGCCTGATATTTGTCTTACTTATTCATTTTATCCCTTCCATTATCAAAAGTTGCATAATTTTTTTGTTTGTGTAGGGGGTGAACTGCTGTGCCAAGTACCTTTCATGTAGTCATCACAGCCCTTCTCCATGCTGGTCTCTGTTCTGAGAGACCAGCCTGAATAACTTATACCACTGGGACTGCCTGCCCTGTGTTTTCTGCTGGATTTGGCTTATGGGGCCAAGAGTTTGGAGGAGAAAGAAGAGTGAGATTAGCGTATGCTTTCCTGCTCAGGAGGTTGCCTCCATCCACTACAGGTTTTTAACAGAAAGTCACTGGTCATCTCAAGGTGGCTGCTCTACATAACATACTCGTGTTTTAGATTCAAAACCTCTCTCTGCACCTTCCTTTCCCCTTGGCTCTGTGGGCAGTGACTCCCACTGCAGCTAACCCTAGGCGCTTACCTTCTTCCTTGCAGTTCTCCTACATCTCATTCACTCCTTTGGAACTAGTCTCTAAATAAATTCTTCTACTAGGCCAAGTTTGAGTCTCCATCTATTTTGTGTAGGGACACTGATGTCACTGATTATTTAAAAGTTTAGCTGGCATAGGAAGTATTTTCATAACTTGTTTGGAATGTGATGAACTTTTTCAGCCCATGTTCACCAGTTTTGTTGTTGTTTGTAGTTGCTGTTTTTCAGTCCAGATATTACTGTTCAATGTGCCTTTGCTTATTGCATTGCTCCTGCTGTTTGGCATTTTTCTTAAGCTCACGTGTACCTTTTATGTTGCATCTTCGTTCTCTGTCTTCATTATTGTCTATCTTTTATCCTGTCACTGTCATTTCTTCATCCCATGCCTCTGCGTACTGGGAGCACTTATACACTCATCCTCGGCACTACATTCTGAAACATTAAATTCTTCCATTTACTGGCAGATTTCCAATCTGTCAGTGCATTATTAGTTATTTGTTTTAAAAAAAAAAAATCAATCCCACCCTCCAATGTTTACTTTTATAGCACTAATTTTCTGGATGACTTTTGCTCCTGTTTCATAAGACTTTTATCTACTTATATTCCAGGTGTTTACCTAGCAAAGTAAAAGTATTAAGACTGCGTGCTTTTTCCTAAACTTTGTATTAAATTATCTTTTCTCTGCAGAAATTTACTTTCTGGGTTCTATCCCTTTAATAATAAATTCTCAAGATATTATTCCTCTTCCATACACTGTAATACTTAACATTTTTTTTGTTTGTTTCTCTATGAAGTCATCCACTATCCAGATTTTCCCAGCTCTATTTCCTATTCATTTTTGCATGAGTGACTCCCCAGGCTCATCTATCCACCTGAAGAACAAAATTATATGTACAACTTTCAGCTCCATTTCTCTATCTTCTGAGCATTATGTAGTACGAATGTGCTGATCTTCTACTCCCTACTTCTGTATCATTTAGAGTAATTGGAATATACAGAATAATCTAATTTGCAGTCTGTCTTCCTATCAGAAATTTTCCTGATCTCCCTTCATTTATATGCTCTTTGCCTTGTGATATAATGGGCCACTCCCATTTTCATTTTATACCTGCCTATTTTGTGTTCCTTTTTTCTTTGATTTTCAGTTCTAAAATGTGTATAAGAAGAGCAACTGATGGTGAGGAAAAGTGGGGAATGGTGCCTTTGCAAACTTCTAAGAAAATACCTGTGTAGATGACAGACAGCTGCTCATTTTAATGTCTGAGATAGAGCCTAGGAACTCAGAGCCAGCAGCCTGACGTTAATTAATAGAACTGAAATAATTCCACTTTCCCGAAGATCCTATCTGAGTTCTGTTAGAAAAAAACAAATTATTTTGACTACTGTTACTACCATTAGATTTCAATATTTTCTCCAGGATAAAATCTTAGGCGGGTGGGAAAGGATCTAAGTTCAGACTCCAACTCTTATATTGACTTGTTGTGACACTGCGAAAATCACTCTATCTGAACTTCAAATTTTTCATCTGTAAATCTGGAGTCGTGAAACCTTTCTTTAGAAATCTGTAAAGATGTATTACAACATTGTACCTAAGGTCCTGAGACTTTATACCTAATTCTCTTTCTTTCCACAATTCTGTCATCTCATTCTGGCCCATTTATAAATCCACATTATACATGTGAACTTCATAGGAAATTGTTAAAATTATGCTGAATTATATACAGCATAAAAGTAAAGAAACCAATCTATAAAACCTCTTCCACAGTCTAAGGCTATTTCAATGCTGTGCTTCTAAGCAAAAAAGTAATTAAGAGATTGGGAACCACCAAAATGGTACCTTATCCAAGCAAGGAAATAAGATGATGAGGTAAGACATATGGAAGCCACTGAGGGGCCAGCACTGCTTCCAGTTTCCTGGAAATTTCTTTCAAGGGTCTGAACTCAGCCAATTCATGATGAAATCCTCCATCCTAGGATGCCAATCTACTTTTCTATATTTGCTTCCACCGTTTTCTAAAAAGCGCAGTTCTCTAGGTTTTGAAGACTCCTCCCATGTCCCTACCTCCAAACTTTTGCCCACATCCTACGTGCTCTGTTCGTGAACACTCTCTTTCCTCGGCTCTGCCTTTCTGGATCAAACTATTCTTGAAATGTATTTCATGGAATATATTTCTTCCATGAAAAGCCTCAGTGGATGTTCTGAAAAGAAGTGGGCAGAAGGGACTCCAAATGCTATACCTCATTTGAATCAAAGCAAATATGCTTTCTCTGTTTTTTTTCCCTTTTTTTTAGGGCCACACCCACAGGATATGGAAGTTCCCAGGGTACGGGTCGAACTGGAGCTGCAGCTGCCAGCCTACACCACAGCCACAACAATGTGGGATCTGAGTTGCATTTGCAGCCTACACCACAGCTTGTAGAAATGCCGGATCCTTAATCCACTGAGTGAGGCCAGGGATCCAACCCACATCCTCAGGAAAACTAGTCGGGTTCGTTTCCTCTGGGCCATAACAGGAGCTCCTGTTTTCTCTATTTTCTATATTGGTTTCCCAATCTCAAATATTTTTCTGTGGCTTAAAAAAAAAGTTGGAAATATACTATTAATTTGGTCAGATTCTTGCCATGTATTTATTTAATTTTTCTCAGCAACAGGGTTGACTTCTAACTAAAAGTTCAATTCTTAATAGATGAGGGATCATTCATAACATATCTTTAATCAATGCCCTGATAACTCAATACCGTGTTTTATATATTCTAAGTACTCAATATGCTTTAATCAAGATATATTTGGGAGTCTGTCCCAGTGATGGACTGAATTATGTCCCTAAAATATTCATATGTTGAGGTTTCTCCTCAGAGTATAACCTTATTGGAAAAGGACTGTTGCTGAGGTAATTAGTTAAATTGTTAAGGTCATACTGAACTAAGGTGAGCTCTAATCCAATATGACTGCTGTCTTTACAAAGAGGGGAAATTTAGGAATAGACACGCACAGGGGGAGAAGGAATGCCTGTATGAATGAATACAGAGATCAAAGTGATGCTGCAGAAGCCAAGAAATCCCAAAGATGGTCAGCAAACTAGAAGAAGCTAGAAGAGGGGCCTAAGACAGATTCTCCCTATAGTCCTCAGGAGGAACTAACCCTGATGACACCTCGTCTCAGACCTCCAGTCTTGTGAAACAAATTTCTGCTGTTTAAGCCACTCAGGTGTGATCCTTTTTTATGACAGTCCTAACAAACCAACACAGTCTCTGATCACAGAAATAGATGAAGCAAGAGTTTCAAAAGAATAGGTGTTAACTCTTCTCTGAATGTCTGATAAAAGTTGTCTGTGAAGCCATCAGGTCCTGGACTTTTGTTTTTTGGATGATTTTTAAATCTCATTTTCAATTTTAGTACTTGTGCTTGGTCTATCCATAGTTTCTGTTTCTTCCTGGTTCGGTCCTGGTGGGTGGTACCTTTGTAAGAATCTGTCCATTCCTTCTAGGTTGTCCATTTTATGGGCATACAGGTGCTCACAGTAGTTTCTCATGATCCTTTGTATTTCTGTGGTGTCAGCTGTAACTCCTCCCTTTTCATTTCCAATTTTATTGATTTGAACCCTCTCGCTTTTTTTCTTGATGGGTCTGGCTAAAGGTATATCACTTTTGTCGATCTTTGCAAAGAACCAAATGTGATTCTCCACCTTCCTGTGAAACACTGGACTGGACTATGAGGAAACCAAACTCACAGCTTCCATTCAGTAGAATCCAGGTCTTGCTCTGAAGGAACGTGGTCCATGGCAGGTTGGCATGTTCCACTAAGAGAGCTAAGTCAGTGTTTGCTGTGACTTTAGAAAAGCGAGAGCAGTAGGAGTGCTCTAGGACTCAGTCCTGCGGCCTTCAGGTAGCACTGTTCAAACAGCAGGAAGACAGGGTCTGCCCTCTTTTGGGATCACCCTGAAAACCATGGCAGAAGCCAACGCAGAGGGATTGGGACTCTCTTTGGTCCCTTTCTCCAAGGCACAAACATGACAGTATTAAGTCCTTATTGGCGGCAGGATCCAATGAGCAGTGTTTGGCATGGTAAACCCGGGTGGGCGGCCTGCACCGTCCACACCAATATAATCATGCCTCAGAAATGGTTCCTTCCCCTGGTTTTCTTCTTAGACCATTTCCAGGGCCTCGAAGTAGAGATTTAGAAGAGAAGAGTGATGGAGTTCCCATTGTTGCTCGTCAATAAGGAACCCGAGTAGTATCCATGAGAACTCCGGTTTGATCCCTGACCTCACTCAGTGGGTTAAGGGTCTGGCGTTGCCATGAGTTGTGGTTTAGGTCACAGATGTGGCTCAGATCTGCCATTGCTTTGGCTCTGGTGTAGGCCGGCAGCTGCAGCTCTGATTTGCCCCCTAGACTGGGAACCTCCATATGCCACAGGTGCAGCCCTAAAAAGCAAAAAGTGAAATATAGTAAGATTAAAGTAAAGTAAAATAAAATAAAATAAAATAAAATAATAGGATAGTGATTGCTCTGCATCCTGAAGAAAATTAATAAGCAACTCCACAGAGGAAATAAGTGAAGTCTTATTTGTCATGAAATCATAAGACTGGAATAAAGCCTCAAAGAGCCTAAGAACCATTTCCCTCTCACTAAGGCTTTGCTTAAAGATAAGAAGCTGCCTTACAAAGAAAGGTGAGAAGGCAATTTTCTACCTCTCTTCTCTGCTATCGGCTACTTGGATTGCAAAGGAGAGAGGAAAGACCTAAAGAGTGAGGAAATACACAGATATTACTAAAAACTCACATTCATATTTACATGGTACAAAGTGTTTTTTTTTTTTTTTTTACTGGTTATTTCGGTTTATCCTCTCAGTAACCCTTTGAGGCCAAAATTATTATCTTCCTTTTACACATTAGGAAGACATTTATTCTTTTTCTCTTAAAATGAGACTGAGACCTGCCTCAAGTTCATACATCTAGTCATTACCTGTTGAAACCTCATATTCAGAACTTCTAGCTCCAAATTTATATCCTCAGACATGCTGGAGAGCAGGAGAAGCAGAGGGGGAGGGGAAGGTAAGAAAAAAGGAGCAGGAAAGACGGGATGTATGCGAAGGAGGCTTTCTCTCTGGGGGATCAGAAATTAAAGACTCTGAAGGGTGAAAGGGTTTTTTCCCACCTTGTCTGAGCCTGGCCTGGCCCTCTCTGCACATAAGGCTGCTGTGCTACACAGCTGAGTTCCAATTCTTTTTATGAATTTAGCATCACCGTTGTCCAAGCTTTGCTCCAGGCTTCATTATCACAACCCAGCCAGCATTTCCTCCCAGGCTTCGCTTTCAGCCTCTTGGCATCTCTGTGTCTTTTCTCCGAACTTTCCACATGTTGCCTGCTTTTTCCCTCAGGTATAGAAGCCAGAGCTGGATCAAGTCTTTCAAGTCAGCGTTTCCCTTCAATCTACAGCTCTCCACTTCACAATGAAGGTGTCCATCAAAAGATGAGAACGTCATTCAGTTCAGTGTACGTCAGCTTTTAAATCAACTACATTTCAAGTAATGAGATGTATGCCTTAGAGTCAGTGTTTTATTTGGATGGCTGTCATTTCGGTTGTGTTCTCACTCACTAATACCAGCCGATGATTAGATGATGAAAGAGGGAAACTTATTTTGTTCTGTTGACTCCAGACAATTCTATACATTCCCATATCCCAGGTTGCTGCTCATCTTGAGCTATCGTTTTCCAGCTCTGGCAACAATAAAAGTGCAGTCAAACTTTCCATCAGTTGTTGATGGGGAAAGGAAAAAAATGGCTATCTAGGCTAGCTACTTCTAGTGACTACCATCTATCACCATATCATCACTTGGAACTAAGAGGGGATATTAATTAGCAACAAGAGTTGCTGCTTTAGCAAGTTATCACTCAGCATATGCGAAGGACTTCATGTTCATCATATGCTTTAATCCTCACAACCTTAGAAAGTAGATACTGTAACTTCCATTGCAGAAAAGAGGAACATCGATCCAGCTGTGCTTAAGTCAAAAGCTATTGGTTATTACATTGTCCACTAGAATACTGGCAGTGTTCTGTAGTGCCTAACCAACACAGAGAGGGGGAGGGTGGGAAGGAGGGAGAGAGAAGGGGGGTGGATATTGCACAGAAAAAAGAAGTATGTTTTACATATTCCTAAAATAAATAATGCTAGCTTTACAAATGACAGTAGAAAAAGGAAGTGGAAATGGAAATGACTTCTCTTGGAGTGTTGATGGCAAAGGTGAAGTGGCTATCTGGGAGTCTGTTCATCTCACCAGATTACTGCCCTCATCATCCTATTTTTGCTGTCCGTCAGCAGCAGCCGCGTCGATTTCTCATATAACCAGAGCATAGTAGAGCCAGGCTGCCTATGCTAATAAATTCCGGTGGGTCAGATCAGTCACTGGACAATCCAAATGATAGATGACATAAGTAACAGACTGGATAGGCCACGGCTAATTTCATCCCTGCCTGCTGACTTTTTAGTAATTGATCTGATCCACCATGCAGCTAACCTAGGCATCTTAAGAACCACTTGGGTTAGGTTCTTAAGATGCCTAGAATACTGTGTATGCTGTTGCACTGATTTCAATAGCCTGTTTATGGCCTTCACATGCCACCTCCTCAAAAAAGAATGACTCCTGGGATGAAAGCAAATACAACACGCTTATCTGAATTTTTAATAGACACATTTCTAACAATGAACTCTCTAAATGAAATAAAGGTATCCTTCATCTTTTATACATAAATATTAAAAATATGTAACAAAAAATGCCTTTAAACGTGATTACTCTGTGCACTAGAGTTCTTTATATTGCCATAATGATAATAAACAAGTAGTACTGGCTATTATTAACTAATATTTTATAGGGTTTTAGCTATTATTTTCAGACAAAACATTGTAGGTTTACTGTTTTATTTTTCATTAGGACATACATAATCTCCAATGCCAAAATTCGATTAGATCTTCTTTGCAAATAAAAATTGTTAAAAAAAAAAACCTAGAAAGTGGCCAGTGGCATAATTAATAAAACTGTATGTTCTTTTTTTTTTGTCTTTTTGCCTTTATCTAGAGCCGCACCTGCGGCATATGGAGGTTCCCAGGCTAGGGGTCTAACAGGAGCTGTAGCCGCCGGCCTTCGCCACAGCAACGCGGGATCCAAGCCACATCTGCAACCTATACCACAGCTCACGGCAACGCCAGATCCTTAACCCACCGAGCAAGACCAGGGATCGAACCCGCAACCTCATGGTTCGTAGTCGGATTCGTTAACCACTGAGCCACTAAGGGAACTCCAAAAACTGTATGTTCTTATTGGAAAAACCTAGCCCACATTCAGACTATAGTCCTAGCTACATCATAAGTTCACCCCTATAGTCTAAGAAATTACAAAGAATAATTTTAGAAAGTATAGTTCACTGATAATTAGATTATGGAAATATCTCCAGTCTTGATTAAACTGAATAAATCTTCATAGTCTAGAATGATTAAGATTATATAGTTAGTGTTAGTCTTTAAATTTTGAAATATGATTGCAAACCCATTTTGTAAAGATTTCTTGAGCGAGGCCAATTATAAAAGAAAAAATGTTGAATTTTGACCCATATGCCTTCATTACATATTCCACTGATTTTTGGCCCCGATATCACTTTTTAGCATTAATAACTAAACAAGATGGATTGAGTCAGTGTAATGGAGGTGGGTAGAGAGTATAATCTGTGAATTCATAACTTTATATCCTTTTATTAATTATTCATCCATCCACCCAATTATTCAACACTTATTGACTGCTTGCCTGTAGACTCTAGGATACAGAAATGAACAAAACAGGGCCGCTTCCAGACTCTACAATCCAGGATGAGACAGACATGTCAGCCTAGGATTAAGGTGCAGAACAAGATGTGCTGTGAGCAAGGTAAGAACAAGGTACAGCAAGGACACTGGATGATGCAGGTGCAAGCTGACTGGCAAAGGACAGGCTACCAGGAGGAGACAACACCTGGACTAAATGGCTTAAAGGATTAATTAATAATTATAGTTACAATAATATCTCTTTCATATATACAATAATTTATTTATACAGATATTTACAATGATAGATAATGTTACAATAGATAATATTTTATTGATGCCTGGTGCTATTCTAAGCACTTTACATCTGTTTGTCATCCTCACAACAAGCCCTTGATATAGGTCCTCTTATTACCCCTATTTTTACATGAAGCAACCAAGATTCAAAGTCACAGAGTTAGAAAGTGACAGAAGTGGAATTTGACCTCAAACAGACTCTGTTTGCGACAAAGGAAAGGGAAAGAGAGTGAACAAAAAGAATGAGATAGGTCAGGAAAGTCAACAAGAGCAAACCACAACAGCTGTGTGTGCCATACAAACAACTCTGCATTTATTCTAAAGGCTCTAATTATGCAAGGCTCTTCAGTGTGTCGACAGTATGACCCCAGCACACACATTCTCACTTCCATCCCTTTGCTCACGTAGCTACGGGAAAGGTCCTTCCTCCATTCACGCTCTCCCCTTCACTCTTTCTCATCCTTTAAAACCTCTCTCCTCTATGACACTTCCAGCCCATGAAACCACCATCCAACTCTTCCAGCACAAGAGCCCACATCCCATTATTCAGTAATTCTGGCTAATATTTTGCAACAGCATTTCACATGGATTTACCTAATCACCCTATATAGGTCACACACACTCTTAAAGCCTACAAACCATGTCTTATTCCCTTTCTGGACTCCCAGAGCATCTAGGTCAGCCAGCGAGCATCTAGAAGCTCCTCATAGAATAAAACTTTTTTAGAATAAAAACTGATACGTTGATCAACTGTAGGAACAGCAGGATCTGTTGTTATTATCATTCCTCAAAACAAATCTCCCAGCCTCTCTATCCAGTCTTTCTGGGTGCTTGCTGTATAATCAAGAGGTTTAAATCTCAACAATGGATAATTATAACTTGCTTGCCAAGTGCCCACACTGCTGCTCAGATTAATGGAGGAAGAAAGATAAAACACTAAGAATAAAACACAAGTATTTGTTCTGACTGTTCCATATCTTACTTTATAATGAGTGTTATTTTCAAAGTTGTCGATATGCTTTAAGATTAGAAGGTCCCTTCAGAGTTTATGATCTTCACCCATCTCCAGCCTTACTGTTCAGACAAGATTTCATTTTTGAATTAGCCTTGACACCAGAGAAACTATTTTTAAAGATCTCCCAAGTAGGAAATTCCATATCCTTCCACAGTAATTCAGCCCTCTCAGCCAGTCCTCCCCTAGGTTTAATCTAAATCCCACACATTACAGTTGGGGCTCATTTCCTCTTGTTTTGACCGCTGCCGTGTAAAAGAAGAATAGTCGATTATCTCCCATTATGACTAAACCATTCTTTAAAAAAAAAAAAAAAAGTACTGTTAAATAACCCAGGCCTCTCTGGTTTAGTTGAATTATCATAATTATTTTAACCTATACTCATGGATCTTATTTGATAATCATTTCTATCTTCACTACTCAATGTTTTCTAAGTCCTCCACATTCTTCAGTGCAGAATCCAGAGTCAAAGACCTCTGCTCTTCTTTTCCTGCTTCTCCCCGTGATAACCCCGGTCTTTACAGGGATACTTTCTAGTTTCATTGCCTGACAATCATCCCTAATATATCCGTCAGCCAGATCAAAGAAGACTGCAGAGCAAGGATTCCTTTAGGATTCCCTTTTAGTAATTATTGCTCTGTTTCAACTACTTTATGTTCTTAATTGAAATTCTCCAACAGTGTCTCACCATTTGTTGATATTAGTAAGAAATGTACATTCATCATGCTGATTCTATCCTTTATTCTATTATTGGCAGAAAAAAATTATTTTTTTTCATCCACTTTTTTTAATGGCTGCACCTGCGGCACATGGCAGTCTCGGCTAGGGGGTCGAATGTGAGTCACAGCTGCAGGCCTACGCCACGGAAACTCCCTATTAACAACAAATTTAAGGAGCAAGTTTCTTTTTATTTTTTTCTTTTCTAGATTACTGGCCTTGTTATCCTCACCAGCGCCCCGCTCCCAGGCTGACATGTATTTTTATAATCATGCTCTGGGTTTGGTCCTCGTTCCAGTGAGTGTCCATGGAAGATGCACTATAATCTCATTCTCTAAGAGAATGAACAGACAGAATCAAGCCTTCTAAACCCCAAGGTCATAATGAATGAGTGTGACAAATTTCTTTTCTTCAGTTATTTGTCCAAGTGGAAAAAAAAAAAAAAAACTTTAATTCAGGTCACCCATTTTTAACTTTAAATGTTGTGTGAGTTTGTTAAGGTTGTCCTAACAAAGTACCACAAATTGGATGGTTTAAACTGAAATTTATTTTCTCATAGTTCTGGAGGCTGGAAGTCCAAGATCAAAGCGTTGCCACAACTGGTTCCTTCCAGGGCCCCTCTCCTTGGCTTACAGATGGCTGTCTTTTCCCCTGTGTCTTCACTTGGCTGCCCACCTGTACACAGTTGTGTCCTAATCTATTTTTATAAGGACACCAGTCGTATTAGGACCCACCCCATGAGCTCATTTAAAGATCGTAGTCACCTCTTTAAAGATCCTGTCTTCAAATACAGCTACATTCTGATGTACCAGGGGTTAGGATTTATAAACACACACACACACACACACACACACATATATACATACATGTGGGCACAATATATGTGTGTGTATACATATATATACATGAACATATATCTATATATATAGATACATATGGCACTATTCAGCCCACAACAAAATAAATACTTCTTCATTACTATCTTCCTTCTTCCACTAAGTAGAACATTGTTGATGATTTGCCGGAAACACACCTCTGCCTTGCTTTAGTTTTATTTTTTTTCCCCAAATTACTTCCTAAGTCTACTTCCTAGGATGCTTTGTTATCCTTAGGACTTGATTAACTCTCTATATTTCTTTTTAAAAATCTCTTTGAGTCTGCTTTTTTAATGACAGTAAATCATTCAAACTGGACAGTCTGCTGAAAGAAGATTAAACCGCCTCTTTAGTGGAGTTGCTTGGTCTATATTGCCAAGATCACTTAAGCCAGGAGTCTTCACTACAGCTTTGGTAGTACTTTGAATTACTTTCACTCCCAATGTAGTTCTGGGTATAGAAACTTCTCCCTCTCTTTTTTTTTCACCTCTCTGTATGTTTTATGTTATTTTCCAAAAGTATGTTTAAGTCTCTTGAATGGCTTGGCTCCTTAAGCCCTCTTAGTATAGAGATTATTTTTTTTAATATAACTAGATAGCTAAGATTATTGAAACCTGGTTTCTGAAACACATTTACTCTACTTAACTGATAAGAATCTAGGAAGTAACTCCAGTTACCAAAGACATGAGCAATTGAATTCAGAGATGAAGAATCGGTGTCCCCAGTCTCAGATTCAAGTGGAACTGCTTGGGTTAAAATGTTGGGGCGTGTCTCTCCAACACTGAGATCTTTTTCTCCTTTTAACCAGCTCCCCCCAGGGATCATGAACCCCTTTAACGCTCCTTTTGTGCAGATTATCTCCAGTCCTACCTCACACACTCACATTCTCAGCTTTACTTTGGGCATCTCTACCTAAATATCCCCCCATGTCATGAAGGACCCCTTCCAAACTGCTCCTTCTCCAGGCATCTCCATTTACCTGATCCCCACTCTCCTAGGTACCCAGGCGGGAAACTATGAATAGATGTGCAGTTTTTTCTCTTCTTTTGCTAAAGCTGTCTTCCATTCTGCCTTCACTTCCATCGCCATCACTCTCCTTTAAGGCTTCATTAGGTCTGACTTAAACCATCCTGACCATATAAAAACACCTTAATTTACTGAATTTCTCTCCTCTCACTAACCCCCCACCCCTTCAATCCCAGCCTGTAACTACTGCTACACTGGTTTTTCCAATAAGCTGTGTAGAGATGGGAGTGCAGATAACGAAAGTGCCACTTCCTAAGAGATAAAGAAGAGAGATGTTAAAATAAAGGAAAAGTTGCTTCCCTTAATTTATCACCTTCAATTCAAATTATACGTATACTGTATACATAAATAATATAGAAACATAAATGTGTGTGTGCTTAATGTCTTCCAAAGCCTACTGAACAAAATTCAAATTCTTACCCTAGGTAAAGTATTCAATGCCTTTCATATTCCGGCACTAATCTCCCCACAATTCTCCTTGGATATTATAAAATAATGGGCATTATCTGTTCCATATACCTTGTGCTTCCACAGCAGTATGTCTCTTTTTCAAAGGCTTACTCTCCTGGGGTTTCTACTCATCATTAAATTTAAGTTCTCGTGTGAAGCTTTCTCTCTGTTCAGATGTGAGGTATCTCATATTCAAACCATTCTCCAACCTAGGTGTCTCCAATGAGAGTACATACACTACGTGAGAAGTTAATTAAAGGCTATCATTAGTACATATATATGTATTGACACTGGGACCCTCACTAGGTCCATGCATTAGACATAGATACCACGGAAAGTTGCCTTCAAAAGTCTGAAGTCCCACCTTCACTTTCAGCATATTATGACAGATTGAAGTGTAAGTAGGTTTTTGGATAAGTCTTATCCAGTTTTTAACTAAACTAAGTCTCACAATATGCTTAATATTTTTATAAGACCTTGCGAACTAAAAATAATATCTGAGCACCAGCAAAGAAGAATTAAATGACAGATACAACATTCCGCTTCTTCTGATATAAGCTTTACATCAACTGTACTAGATGCAAAAACAATGTTGATTAAATCCGATCTGATATATAAATCACATTCCTACTGCCAAAATATTTATTAGTACATTTAATAAAGTAAGAATTTTCCATGATTCAATAAAATTAAAATCATTTCAAAAATGTTGCCTACTTCCTCTTTACATTGTCTTTTTAATTTCGTTTTGTATATGATTATAATGTATATAATATATTATTTCAGAGTATATACATATAGCTTGTATATAAATATCATATATTTTTGATAGGCATTAAAAGATTTTATTAACAGGCCATAAAAACAGTGTGGGGACCAGTCTTCTGAACTGAAATAGCACTGTTCCTTGCCCTTCAGTGGAATTCGCTACCTTCTTACTTTTATTCCAGTCACTTATAAACAAACATGTTTTGGTCCCCCTCTCTCTTCTAAACTATAATTTGGGGGAGGAAAGGGCTATCTCATCTTATTTACACTTAACTGTCCACTGTTTTTAACATAGTTCTTGAGCACATTAGTGACTGATTATTCAATAAATGTTTGATAGAAGGATGAATGGAAGGCTGGATGAGCGAGTGAGGATAACTACGTGGTGGTTTAAACTGCTATTTAAATTGTCCCTAGTTAGATGACCATGAAAGGGCACGGCCAGCACTCCGGAGGCAAGTGGGGTTAAAGAGCATCTTGGATGGCGCGACAGAATCCACATGAGGGAGTTCCCTTCATGGCTCAGCGGTTAACAAACCCGACTAGGAACCCTGAGGATGTGGGTTTGATCCCTGGCCTCGCCCAGTGGGTTAAAGACCTGTTGTTGCCGTGAGCTGTGGTATAGGTTGCAGACACGGCTTGGATCCCGCATTGCTGTGGCTGCGGCATTGGCTGTGGTGTGAGAATCCACACATGCCCCCAGATATCCCTGTGAAGAATGTCATGTTTCAGGAAGTAGAAAGAAGGCAGAGCCCAAATGAGCAGCGGCAATGGCTGTCCTCTCTGAAGAGAACCAAAGCCCCGTCTCCCACGCCTGAAGGAAAAGTGCCTGGCTGCTCTCAACACCAACTCAAGTTTTCTTCCGATGAGCATCCTCTGAACGGGCCAATTCTGCGACATGCACCATGTAACCCAGGGCCTGATCTGTTACCTGAAATGACCTGACCCTCCAGGAAATGTATTCTGCTGCTCTTTTGAGATGACTACCCCAGCTCTGTTTACGGGATAAATGTTCATCACAGTAGCCACATTAAAAATACTATCAGGACAACCGTTTTAATCATGCAGGGAACATTTTAATTATAAAAGTCCTTCAGAAGATGAGCACTGTAATTCCCAAAGTTTAGCATCGCCTGCATTTAAGGAGACATGCCAGGAAATAATAGATGATAATGCCCTCTGACACCAATAAACCTGAAAAGGAAGAGCAGGAAGGAGTCTGAAGGCAAGGAGGTTGCTGGGGGAAAGAAGCATTTGAAACTGTTAAGACAACTGCATCCAAAGCAAGGGATGAGGTAATAGGGTAAAGCAGTGTGAGGAAGAAAAACGCAACGACGTCATCACGGCGATGGAGCAAGACAAGGAATGTACCCCCGTCCCCAGAGAAGTGCTATTTTGGGATGTAGATATGAGACTTTATTGCAGGACACTGCAGAGTTTCAAACACTGTAATCATTTGGTTTCTGAAAATTCTTAGCTAAACACTGAGCTCATGAAGTCTAGATGTGATAAAAGCTAAAGCCAGGCTTGACCGTGAAGTTCCCTCCCAAGACTCGGGCAGATGACTAGAAGGACAAAGGGGTCAAGTCGGCCAGCAGGGAGGCCCTGCCCACACACCCACTCCTCAACATCACAGCATCTCATGGCTTGTGGAGGATAAGGTGAGCTCCGAAATTACAAAGTCTCAGGGAAACAAGGCCCCCTGCATGTGCCAGATTCCAGCTGCATGTGCAGCTGTAAGGTGACAACTCCACTAAGTGTTGAGAACTAGCCAGCTGCACAGTTGAGGCATACTGGGGACTCTTAGAATGAGAATGCAGGTTTGTTACTACTTCACGACATTGGTTGTGCCTTGAAACCAGTCCAGCACTAGAGCTGGAGTCCTTTCCATGGAGAATGTTCACACAGTGGGGCAGGTCATAAAGCCCCATTCTAGTTACAGAGCAAAGGTGTAAAAATGAAGTTAAAAACAAATTTGAGGTACACTTTGGCAAAAGATTGTGCAGGTTCTTATAGTTACCGATACACTGACCAATGCAAAAGCAACTCCGTTCTTAGGTCTACAAGAAAAATGAAAACACGTGTCCAGACTAAGACTTGTGCAAGAATCTTCATAGCAACTTTATTCATAGTAGTGAAATACTTTGAACATCCCAAGTGTCCATCGACAGGAGAATGGATAAACAAATTGTGGAGTATATCTCCATATAATGAAACACTTCTCAGCAAAAAAACAAACAAACAAAAAAATCTACTGATACACACAGCACATATGGCTCTCACAGACATTATGCTGAGCAAAAAAAAATCAGCACAGAAGAAAAAGCATTGTGTTATTCATTATATAAAGCTGTAGAACAGGCAAAGTTAGAACTGTAGTTGCTTGGGTCAGAGAGAAGGAATTGATTTGGAAGGGGAACTTGCTGGGAGGGTGGAGATGTTCAGTATCTTTACAGGACTGTAGATTACACTAGGTATGCATTTATCAAAATTCACTGAATTGTGTACTTAGTATTTACTTTACTGTACGTAATTTGCCTTAAAAAAATCAGTAAACAAACGTTGAAACCTAGTGAGTCAGTTTGTTTTTTTCTCCTCTTCAGTGGTATGGGTTAGCAATTCTTAATTTATCTGCATTCTAATCTTGAGCAAATGAGTAAATGAATTAAGTATAATGAGATTCAAGTTTCATGCCATTGTAGAAGAAAGTTACAAATAAGGAAAAGAGATCAGAATACACACTGCAGTGTTAGATTGAAAATGAAAGCACCAGTATGAACTCATTGTTTTTTAACACATGAATGGATATACATGGAAATAGAGAGATAGGTAGATAGAGCCCCAGCTCTGTCTATGTGAAAGACCTTCAAAGCAATGACATCAGTAACAATGAGAACATGTAATACTAAATAATAGCAGCTTCTCCACTAAAAAATAAGCCAGGAACCTGTGGGAAAGGTTGATTATAGAGGTGGAGCCAAGAAAGCACAAGGTGATCCTAGAACATTTTGTTACACAGAAATTCAGAAAGTGGTCAAAGAATGATCAGAATATATCAAAACACATGAAATTCTAAGTTCTGTTTCCTCTTCTACCTTAAAATCAAAAACAAGCCAAACAACCTTCAGTCATGTTTTTTTTTTTTTTGAAGCTGATCAGATAGCTCAGGATGAAAGAAGTCAAAATGAACAAAACAGAAAGCAGCAAAGCCCCCATGGAAAACACCCTACACCTTCTACCATCTTTTGTAGGGAAGTGGGATCAGGAAGAAACCACTGTTAACAGGTTTTAAGGAGAAATGCACTGAGCTTTGTAAGAATTTTAAAGACTAAGGGACAGTTGGCATGAAGTTTAGAATCCTGAAGAGCTCTGTCTACACCTGCTCCTCAGATATCTCCCAGAGGCCCTCACTAAGTGCTCATGCAAAAGATCATGAGCAGAGCAAAAGAGAGAGATAGAACCCCTAAAACACGGGAGCTTGCTAAATGCTGGAGGAGGACAGGAGAAATGAGAGACAGCACAGGCACCATAGGTCCTTATTCTGTTCTTCTCAGAGGCTCCCAACAGCGGGAGAGAGAAAGGGAGAGCCAGGAGAGACTCCTTTGAGGAGCAGGTGCCCATGGCCTGAGAGCCTTTCAGCTCTTTGGCACTGGCTGTCAGAGACAAACCATGCTAAATCCCTTAACAGGCACTCTGAGCATTCACTGAATACACTTCTCAGCACTCCAAAGATAGTAGGCAAGGCAGGAGAGCAGAAAAACATCTCCTGAACCACAGAAAGCCAGGAGGCAGGACTGAATAGCAAAGGGAACTCCCGAGCAACATAAAAACCTGGAAGCCACTTTACAAAGCAGAATGAGTTGCCAGTTAATTCAGAAAGCTGGAGACGGTTTGTACAAAGGTAAAGTAGTAACTCACCCCTACATCATTAACCTAATGGCAAACCGAATCTAATTAAAACAACAGTAAACTCTAGTCCCAGCTCAACAATGGTAGAGACAGACTACAGACAGAAGAGCGGTGTTCCCTTTCCTGGGCAGGTAGAAATACTCTAGTCTCCAGCCTCCACTGTTTCGTTGTGTCTTTTAGTACACACAATGTCTCACGCACAATCAAAAATTACAAAGTGCATGAGGAAATTTTTTTTCTAATTTAAAAGAAATTGTAGCAGACTCAGAGATGGCCCAGAGGTTAAAATGTTATGACAGGGACTTTAAAATTAACTTTCATGAAAGGATACAGTGGAAGAGGTACATAACATATGTAAACAGTGGGTAATTTTGGCACAGGAAGAGCTAGAAATAAATTATATGACACTATTGCAAAAGAAGAACCTAATGAAATAGCTAGAAATAAATTATATGACATCAGAGATTAAAAAAATTATATAATCAGAAGTTCTCTTGTGGCACAGCAGGTTAAGGGTCTGGCATTGTCACTGCAGTGGCTCTGGTCACTGCTGAGGCTTGGTTTCCATCCCTGGCCTGGGAACGCCACGTGCCATGGATATGGCAAAAGTAATAAATAAATAAATAAATAAATAAATAAATAAATTTTTTATATATATATAAAATCAGCTTATCAATAGACTAGAAACAGTGAAAAGAATAAGCACAACAGGTTAATACTGACAACGCATCAATAGAAATCATCTAAATTTTAGCACCAAAAAAAGTCAAAAAATGGATTAGGAATATTAAGCAGTCTAAAGCATATGTAATGAGACTCTCATAATGTGAATTAAGATTGTATTAACTATAATGGAAACAAACTGTAAGTTATAGTAAATGAACACAGCAAACACCTCCTTAACCAAGTGATCAGAGTTAGCATCACCAATACTGGGATAAGCCAGATGACGTGCCACCTGGTATGACGCGCTGAGAAGGACACCGCACATTTTCAATGGTGTGACTGCCCAAACAAGTACATAATCTGAATCTGGTGATGAGGAAACATTAAATAAGCTGACTTTGAAGGACATTCCACAACATAATTGACCTGTACTCTTCAAAATTGTTAAGATCAAGAAACACGAAGGATGAGGAGTGATTTCATATTTAAAGAGACATCACACCTAAAGGCTATTAGTGATTCTGGATCGGATCCTGGATGAAGGAAAACATCTATAAAGGACATTATTAGCATAACTAATTAAAATTCCATATGGACTATGTCTTAGTTTATAACACATCAATGCCAAATTTTCTGGTTTTGATAGTTCTATGATCGTTATGTAGTAGAATGCCTGTGTTCTTAGGAGTTATGCAGTAAACTGTTTAAGGAGAGAGAGTTACAAGGTTTTAAACTTTCCAACTCTCAAAAGGTATTCTATCTTTAAATATATACAATACATATTACATACATACAAACACAAAGAGAATAATTAAGCCAATGAACAAAATGTAAATAAGTCGTGAATCTGGCCAAAAGGCATTACTGGAATTTCTTATGTAATTCATACAGCTTTTTCCTAAGTCTGAAATTATATCAAAATACAGAATTAACCCCAAAGAGGATCCTTGAAAAACAACGATGCTGCCAGAGAACACTACAGAGCTAGGGAAGTGCTTACAGAACAGACAGGGAGATGCTGTGGTCAGGCAAGCAATCTAGAATTTCACCAGGGATCAAAGACAGGTGTCAAGTCTATGCAGATTCTGAAAGGACATTAGTCAAAATCCTAGGGACTTCAAAACAGGAAGGAATCTTGGCACCGCCCTAGCCTTCCTTCTTCCTTTTATAGATAAGGAAACAGAAACGGAAGTTAGAGGGGGAGTCCAAGATTCTTTGAGGAAGGAGGTAAGCCTTCCAAGTGTGTTTTCATCTCTCATGTATTTACTCTTCATTCATTCACCCAGCTTCCCTTTCAAGAGTTTTAAGCCTCTCCCAGCAGCCTTGCCATGGCTTTCCTTACTCTAAGTCACTCTGAAGCTCTAACCTGGGGGGTGGTCTTAATTTGCCGTGGTGGCAATGTGCATCTGCATCATGTCAGGGCATTCCTTCTAGAAGGAGGTACTGGAGTTCCAAAGAACGTGAGGGCTTTGCTGACTCCTGAGGGCAGCATAACTCTTCACCGCCTTTTCGCCCCTCTCAGGCTACCTCTTCTGGGTGCAGATGCTTCTTAATTACCGCCCCTCCTATTTTTATTGACTGGCTGTTGAGATTTATTGAACAAGCAACATGTACTTATCACTCCCCTATCACATCGATAATATGACTTATTACGCCCAATTTAGTTATTCCCTGATTAAGCACTCTTGAACTGAGGTAGGGGTGTGGTGTATGTATAAGGAAGGGCAGAAAAAGTTGGCCCTTTCTTTCTCAAAAGGCATTCAGTGATACATAACTAAGGGACTTTATTAGACACACTAAGCTAATGAGAAACTTTGGATTCCAAACATGTGTTGACTTCTAGCCAGCCTGATCATTCTCTGTGGCCACAGGGTAAATCCCAAACTACACAGCTATATCGTCGTGAGAATCACCAGAATTTCCTCCTTCCCTGGAAAAATAATTTATAGCAATGATCCCACGAGAAGCCTAATCATCTCTTCTTCCCAGGTGAAGGCCAGTTTGGCCACAGCTATAATCATCATTTTGACCATTAGTCTCAGTAGCAGCAGTGTTTTCTTAGTATAAATGGTATTTATATCTGTCTTATATATTTTTTAACTTTATTTGAATGCAGTTGAATTACAACTTAGTTTCAGGTGTACAGCAAAATGAGTCAGTCATACATATAAATATATCTATTTTTTTCTATACAAGTTATTACAAACTATTGAGTAGATAATGCTCAATTATCTGGGCTATTAGATAGTAGGTTCTCATTAGTCATCTGTTTACCACCCTTCTGATTTCTCCCTCCCTCCAATGGTTTCACCTGTGGTAACCCTAAGATTGGTTTTGAAATCTCTGAGTTTGTTTCTATCTTAAAAATAAGTTCTTTCGTAATATCTTTCTTACATAATAGGTATTAATATCTCTCTCCTGAAAATGATTAACAGCAGTATCTGGGATTTCCCCTGTGGCTCAGCGGGTTAATGATCCGGTGCTGTCACTTCTGTGGCTCTGGTAGCAGCTGTAGCATGGGTTCAGTTCCTGGACCTAGAACTTCCACATGCCACAAGCGTGGCCAAAATAAATAAAAATAAAATAAAATAAAATCCCACGCCTGGTCTCAGGACGTATTGAAGTTCAGGTTCTTAAAAAAAAAAAAAAAAATAGCGATATCTTTGCAGTCACCAGGAACACCAGGGCTGGGAACACCAGGGCTTTCTCCGCTGAAAGTCACTGCGACCTCCACTTCCATCTCCATACCATCAGTAACCAGGCCTTTTTCCTACTTTTTAATGTTTCCTCCATCTTCCTCTACCATTTAGATCCTACTGAGAGATCTCTGGTGTAGGTGGCTATCACCTAAATTTGAAAGAAAAAGAAGGGCCCTGATGGAATTAAATGAGCTGATATTTAGAGAAAAAGCAGGAAGGAAACGATGAACAAGAAATAATTAGGTGATATAGAGATACGAGCCAGACTTTTCCAAAGACCATTTGGCACAATGTGAAGCGGACCTTATGCCTGTACATTTTAGCACTTTTTTTTTGTATAATCTCTATAAAACATATTGTCAATAACATCTGTTAACCGAATGACCTCTGATATATATGCAGAGAAGTGACAGCACTCAGCTGGAACTAAAAGAAGTATTTTATTTTCTAAAAAATTTTATTTAACATACTCTTCAGACACCCCCAACACACACACACACACGTGTGCACGCTTGTGTGCACACATATGCACACACATGCACACACAGGGATGTGTAAAGATCAAGGACTTTGCTATCAGACAAACTTGATTTCAAATCCAATTCTGTACCTATTACATTGGTGGCCTTGAGGAAAAATCACTTAATCTCTACGAAGTCCAGCTTCCTAGTCTATAAATAAGATTCGGTGAGGTGACATAAAACTCACTTGCAGAAGTCTGATATTATTCCACTTCTTCTAGTATTTTCCTTTTAGTAACTATATTTATATAAATTATGCCCTCAGAAATGTTAGTATGATTTTTTATGTGCCACATATAAAATATGCTATAAAACTTTCCAGAAGCTACGTATACCTTAAGCACACGACCACGTGGGTACAGTTCTCATGAGTAAGAGTGTGCCACTCTCCTCAAATAATCTCACCCCAGTTTTCAACCGTGGCTGCCTATACTCTGAGAATTTACACACACCCAGAAAGAGTGTTCTGCTCAAGGTTTCCACTTGTCCATGCACTTGTCTCCCCGAGGTCACCTGGTGTATAACCCAGTGACCCAGGAACAAATTACCCCCAGTAGGTAATATCCCGCATTTACTGTGTTGGAGCCAGCATCCGTCTTATCCACAGGGTGTCCTCAGGGCTTCACCAGCCGCTCTGGGGGCTCGTTCTTATTCCAGAGAACCATAAAGAGCTGGTGAGAGAAAGCAACTTCCCTGACTCACCCTGCTGCCAAAGTGCTCTGTCCCTCTGAGTGGTCAAGGCAAGGGACCTGGACCCGGGTGCCTGCCTTCAAATCCTGACCTGGCTCACTACTTCCTCTGTGACTTTGAGGAAAATTGCTTCATCCCTCTGTGCCTTAGTTTTTCACCTGCAAAATGGGGATAATTACAGAACTCGTCTCAAGGAACACTGTAAGAATTACATGAATGAATATAAAGCACAGAGTCCACACCTGGCACACTGGGAACTGTCAACACAAGGTATGGCAGACTTGGCAAGGGTCCTGGGAAAAACCAGGCTCTACCTGAAGAAACTTGAAATCCTAGCCCGCTACTGACTTACAGCACAGCCTGGTCATTTCTTCTCTCAGCAAATGGAGTGTTAATAAGTCAAAAGGACCCGTGCCCATACCAGAAAGACTTGCCTAATCTTCTCATTTGTTATTAATATATTTCTGGAGCACAGGGACCAGCTGGTATGTCATGGAGATTAGTAGCACCAAATACCTATGACATTAACTCCCTCCCACAAAGGACAGAAAAACACAAATATTGTAGGTGAAAACAGGGGTCTCTGGGGATGACCTAATTTTCTTTTTCTTTTTTTTCTCCAGAAGTTGTATATTTAGCTTTAGAATAGAGATCTGTATGCCCAGTGGCTCGTTGGGAAGGTCTTGACCACTGTCAGACTCTTCCTGGCACATGTGACAGAAAACTGCTTCTTCTCAGCATCACGACACTATCTTACACACACTCCTGGGTATGACTGTCCCTTCACACTCGTGAGAGTTGCTACACGGGGGTGACTCACAGACCAACCAAGTCAGATCCTGACAGCCCTCCTCTAGACAGGTGTTTGAGGAGTAGGGTGAGTTTTCTGAAAGTTGATTTTGGATTTGAAATGTCCTCCCCACCAAAAGAAAAACTGTACTTCCTTTACAGGTAAATGATAACTAATCTCACACTTGAATTCCTATTTTGAAGAGATAGAGATATACAATAGATGTGTATTAGGCAGGTAAGTAGATAGGAGGACAGATAGATGACAGATAGATGATAGACAGATGATAGATGATGGGTAGAAATGCTAGATAGCAGACAATAGGCAGCCAGATAGATATGCAAAATCTATGCTGGCATAATCTTTAGTATGGATGTGTGCATGTATCCATCTATGGATAGTATGTATATCTTAATGTTACAAATACCTTTGTACGGATTTCAGAATGGAAGAACTATGGTTCTCTAGGGTTTGGTTGATCCTGGTCTATGAGGCCTTGGTATTCAACAATGGGGTGCTTCATAGAGAGGACCTGACCTCCATGAAGAACGTGAAAACAAAACAATGCAAAAAAGCACAACACAAGTAGGCAGTGCAAAGGCCAAGAGAAAGGGATGGAGTCCACATTCAGATAAGCAATGTGACACGTTAACTGCAAATTCAAGGTCACTAACATCGTACGACAGCATTTTGATAGTTCATTTATCATTACCCACTTGTGAAGTGGAATAAAGAACAAAACAGCTTATGGCTGGTATTGCTGGACGTGAAATTGCCTAGAACATAAGAAAAAATAGACTCCAGTAGCAGAAACATGTAAAGAGAAAATCCAAATCACTCAGTAACTAACCACTGTGAATAAGCTCCAGCAAATGTGGTGAACTATGAGAAATAAGAGGCAAAAGTTTAAAGAAAAACATGCAAGCTTATTCAAGAAAAGAAAAAATATCCATCCTTTGTTATTAGAAAAAGAGGTTTGACATAGCAACTGAAAATCCAGAAAAATCACTTGTCTATTTTTGTTGTTTTAATGCAGGGCACTGTAGTTCAACTAGCAGATATCAAACAACACATATAAAAAGCAAGAGGCTACAGCTTTTGAAGAAAACATGAATAGAAAACATGAACTAGACACTTAAAAAAAGACCCATAGGGAGAGGAAGTGACTCTATTCCCCACTGAAGGCAGCTTTTCCTTTTATTTCAATGAGTTAGTAGTGTTGGGAGAAAACACTGTAAAAACTTTAATGAAGCAATAAACCTCACTTTGAAACCTTTTGCATATGCTCTGGTTTTCTCAGAGAGCAGCTCACGATTACATCCATATAAAAAAGAAACAGCACCCTTAACCGACTTATGATTTTGCTTATTAAACATTTACCTTAGCGACCATATATAAAATAGTCAAATATAAAAGGAACTTTCAACTTCACAATTTATCTAGTATGCAAATGGCAGCCCCAAATTGCTAAATGGTAATGGACCAAAAGAGAAGTGTTACTAGAGCCTTTGAAATCAAACATCCCTTTGTCTTAAAATGCTTTAAGAGTATCAACTGGCAGTGATCTACAAACCGCCTCAGAGCACTCTACCTTCACTCCAAGTCTAGGCAGATAACCTTTGAGCATGGCTTCCCCTCCAGGTGTGCGTGTCTACCAAAGCTGTGCTCTCCCAGGACACAGTGCTTTCCACCTAGCTCCGCTTCTTGCTGCAACGTGCAGCTTCAATCCCATCTCCTACGAGGAGTCCCTTTACTTCAATGGCAATGATATACATATGTTTCCTTCTATTCCTTTTTTTTAAAATTCTATTGGAGTATAGCTGACTTACAATGTTAGTTTCAGGTATACAGCCCAGTGGATCAGTTATAAATATACCCATTCTTTTTGCCCATATAAGTTATTACAAACTACTGGCATATTTTTAACAAGCTTAACATAAGCAAGAACTTTTAGCTGTCATCTCCAATAAGATGACCCACAGGAGAAATTACCATTGTGCCTTGATTTATCTAACATGAGGACAGAAGGTAGGCTTTTCTTTCAGCTCTACAAAGAAGGTTCTATAGTACCAAAGAGCCCTGAGGCCAGATGACAATGTTACATTTCTTTTGGGTAGTGGGTAAGAAAGAAGGAAAATGGACAGAAGGTGGGGGAATTGGATCTTTAATTAACAGGGTAGAAGTGATAGATACCCGATATATATCCTGATATATGACATATATCCTGACATATATATGACATATACCCTGAGGTACATATGTCCTAAGATTAGATAGATAGACAGACATAGATATAGATATAGTTTTCCAGCTATAATAGCTTACAGTCTACTGAAAGTCACTTAATTTTCATACCACAAAACCTCAATTACATTTCCAAGTGTAATTTATATGTAGGTTTATAGTTTAACCTTTTCACTTCCCTAAAAGATACCACAATCATCACTGTATTGTGTAAGTTCAAGTACTAATTATCCTGAAATAGCCATCAGCGGGCCTTTCCACTCTTGCAGTTCTCGTCTCTATGAAGTCCTATTGGCTTAAAGGAAAAAAAATGCCTCTCCTGCCTATTTCCTTCTCTGTTGGCTCTTTCCCTGTTCTAAACTTATCTCTGTTTTCTTTCTCAATGTGAAAGTGAGATTCACCTTTTCTGGTTCCTAGGTACTCTAGATAAGAAATAGAATTTGGGCTGGGGAAACTAAGGCCTATACATGGGGGATTCATGGCTTTTTCCCCCTGAAAATTTAGGTTCTCGAGACAGAAGATGAAAGTTCCTTATTGCCAAGTTTTTTAATGAATGCTTTCTCCTGAACTTATATTCTAGGTCTACATGTTCAATATAGACTCATTAGCTGTGGCTCTCTTTGTCAAGTCCTATAATACAATTGACTAATATTATTTCTACCATCTACTTAAAGTGTTCTGTGAAAGTGTCATGGCATTTCAAGAATCCAATGTTAGCTATTGATTTAGGGGGAATTTCTGGAACTTTTTTTTGTTTTGTTTTGCCTTAGTGGTTCATTACCACCTCAAATTTACAAACTAATTCCATAAATTTACCACACCTCTATCTTGGGAACTAGTAACATTCCCTTCTGTTTGAGAAACCATTTCTTCCAGCTATTTGGCAATTGTGGCTGCTGCTATGTCCATTGAAATACAGTTAAACTAAGAAACTATGTTTCTATCTCTAAATTAAAATTTAAAACAAAAACACTTTAATATAGAAAGAAACAAAGATAATAGGAATAAGAAACCACAAAATTTTTTTTTCTTTTAAGAGTTTCTGGAGTTCCCATCATGGCTCAATGGTTAACGAATCCGACTAGGAACCATCAGGTGGTGGGTTTGATCCCTGGCCTCACTCAGTGGGTTAAGGATCGGGTGCTGCGGTGAGCTGTGGTGTAGGTCACAGACGCAGCTCGGATCCCACGTTGCTATGGTTGTGGCGTAGGCTGGTGGCTACAGCTCTGATTAGACCCCTAGCCTGGGAACCTCCATATGCCCTGGGTGTGGCCCTAAAAATACAAAAAAAAAAAAAAAAAAAAAGTTTCTCATCCTACTGTCAAGAGCATCAGCAATGCTATGTGGATCAACTTGTTTCTACTCTAGCTCTACACTTGATTTTAGGAAAGAAGTGAGCAATGGAGAAAGCCACTAGCTTTGTCTTTCAAAACAGTCTCTGTCTCAGAGCTGCAGCCCCATCCAACATGAGACCAACTGTCTGAAAAAGGGAGTTATACTAAGGAGAGATCCAGCTGAATATTATTCTATGAGATTTAATCCCTAACAACAGTGTTATTTACGTATACAGTGAGGAAAAGTGCAAGAGGAATTCTGCAGCATGTGAACTCTCGATCCCATTACTTCACCTGACATATTTGTTCCACTTTGGGCTTCTTGGCCTGACCAGGAGCAATGTCAACTGGCGTTTGATTTTTTTTTCAATTTTTCTGATGACTTTTCCTAGTCTGTCTTGTAGCCATAATTTTTGAAAGCTCAAAAGACCGATAAACCTATTCTCTAGCTGTTTATAATCTTGTCCTTACTGACTGCATTTAGGACAATAAAACTTAAGGTTTCCCATAGTATCAATACTCCCTGGCAAGTAAAGCTGAGCACTCAAGAAATACGCTAGAAAAAGTCAAGACTGGAATATTTCTAAAAGTAATCTCCAAGTCCCTAGGAAATGGACCATTTGGTTTGATAACCTTTTGGAACATAGAGAAAGTTATAAATCCTTTGTGGAAGAACCCATAGCAGAGGCCAACAATCAAAATCAAGACCTAATTTAATTAAGAGATACAAATCTCCAGTTACAAAATAAATGAGTCACGGGGATAAAATATACAGCATGAGGAATAGAACCGTTTATATATTGTAATATCTTTGTATGGTGACAGATGGTAACTAGACTTACCACGGTGATCATTTTGTAATATATAAAAATATTGAATCACTATGTTGTGCACCTGGAACTAACATAATATTGTAGGTCAATTATACTTCAATTATAAAAAGTATGTGTGCACTGGGAGGAAATGTATTAAAATGCTAGGGGTGGTTATCTCTGGGGGTAGGGATTATGAAAGACTGTTATTTTTTTACTTCATGCCTTATGTATTCCTAGTTGTGGGCAATGAACAAGTACTGCCTGCCAAAGTAAAAAGAAAACAATACGTGCCATGAAAAATGAAAACTAATTCAATTAGAAGGAAGCAGGCAGGAAAAATGCAATCATGTACAAAGAAGGGCCCAATCAGTGTCACTTAAGACGTGCCCTCCATGTGTGTGTGAAATCATGGAATTGTAGAGGAGATTTGTGGTGGGTTCTAAAATGCTCCTCTGGGACCTGCTAGTCCCAACCTATTTAGGTACCAGAGTTACGAGCTATCTTTTTTTTTTTTTTTTTCAGCTGTGTTTGAAAACTGGCAGCTCAGCTTTGAATATCCCTATGATTTACAATCCCAGGGCAAACTATACTCTCCCTATTCTTCAATTAAAATATATTTAAGGTTTTTCTTAAGAAAATCATAAAATTAATAAACCCTTAACTGAATATTGTGCCTTTCTTTGAAAGAACCCAAACAATTTTCTTTCCATTTGTTTCTAAACAAATAATGTGATTTAATATATGAGACAATGTTACCATTACTCTTATAAATATAAAACTAAAGTCCAGGGAAATGAACCAAAAACCATGCCACCTTTTTTTTTTTCAGAAAATTAAATCTTCTCACATAAAGCTATAACGCACTTAGAGCATCTTCCTCAATCATTGTCTTGAGTTTATAATGAATTTCATAACTATACTAACACCCTCATCCTTTCTTACTTAATCCTTCTTAGATACTTGGGACCAACTTTGATGTGCCAGATTTAGATATATACACACACACATATATATGCATACACACCTGTATAAATGGCCTTTTGGAATTTGTACTGTTGTGTTCATACTGACCAATTTCATTCTCATTTGGAGCATTATAAATCCACATAACGACTGGCATGGATTAGAAGCCCAGTCTGTGAACACGAAACCAAGAAAAGCTTACAGGCTTACACTGAGATCAAGTGGATAAATTTAGCCTCACTAGTGGCTTCATTAATAAAGCTAACAAACTGGCCTAAGACAGAAACACAGCAAAAACTGAATGCATCTAACGTCTAACTAGTAGCTCTCAACTTTATCAGGTAGTACCATAAAATATACACTGAAATTAACCACTAACAATTACTAAACTTTTTAATCATTAATTTCAATTTTAAACAAATGAATTTATATTTTGTTACAAATCTGCTACTTATAATTCTACTTATTGGCCTATTTCAAGCTGAGTTTCTCCTATTCGAGGACTTTCACTCTACAGTGTTAACTAAGGCATTTAGGAAATGTAAGCACCTGCTCAAAGTCAGACTTTAATACAATGGTAAGCTGCTATAATTTGAATCCATTCCAATTTGATTTAATTTAATGTTGTTCATTTTAGCCCACATACAATTAATTCCCAAGAAATCAGCAAATGCCAAGGAATGATTACTATGTGTGAAGCACAGTCTAAGCTCTAAGTAATTTTATTATCTTATTTGGATTTCACAACAACCCCATGAAGAAGTTATTAGGAGAGTTTCCCCATTTTTTACATGAGAAAATCAGTAACTTGAAGTAGAAGATACTAGTTACTTCATACCTATAACTAAAACTAACTGTCTCTGTGCAGGCAATTAAGAGGTTACGTTACCTACATAATTTAAAGGCCTATTTAGAAGTGCATGCTCCCCCCACCTTACATGGGCATGCTAGTCCATTAGAGAGTAAGTCCTTTGGGCTAAAGCAGCCTGTCTTCAGTAACCTCAGCTAAAATATAAAAGATTCTGTAACAGGTAACACGCTATCTCAGGTCAGGCACACTAGAAGTAGAGCCCAGAAAGAATTGTTGTGGAAGAGAAGAGAAAAACTCCAAGGGATATGGCCGGGGTGGGGGGTAGGAGGGAACAGCAGAGGAACAGGGAGGAATCATAGAATTCTCTCTGCCTGATTTGACAGGGGGACCTTGAAGGGTAAGCTTGGCCTCAGTATTGTCTCTGACCTAAGATGAGAGAGCTGGCCTTTCGTAATCCTCCACTCCTCAGCTGTTCTTTAAAGCCTGCTCCAGAAGGATGTAAGTCCCTAGATTCTTGTGGGCCAAGAGGCTCCCTAAGTAACAGACACTGGTTATTGAAAGTGAAAGTAACTAAGCCAGGAGGCCCCCAAAATGGGAGCAAGGGGTTGAAGGGGTCCTGGGCAGAGCACCAATATTGTTTGCAAATACTTTGATCCTATTCATTCGTTAGCATCTCCAAAGGAAAGAATGCAGGTCCCTGAGGGAAGGAGAAGGGGGTCTGGGTGGTTCTGTTCAAGGCAGGATGGAGAAACAGGAAGTCTGCCAGGGTCCAGGACTGGAGAAGGCATGAAGGCATGAACAGAATTGTCCTGGGGGACCATCCAACCTCCAGGAGAGACCAAGGCTGGGAATGGAAGTTAGAGGAGAAACAGCACATTCAGATACCATGGTCTGACTCGGTCTTCTTCTGTGATCTCCCTTTGGTGGGTGAGGTTCCTAACATCTCATCAGCCTTTCAAGGGGAGGTACTCTTCTCATCCATGGGCCTTTGATTACCATCATAGCTACTAACTTGGCTTTGTATATTCAAAAAAACACCACTATAGTCTTTACTTTAATACATACATGTTTTTAAATGCAATAAATCTACCAAACTAAAAATAACAGAATAGAGAGCCCAGAACACATAAATAGGGTTAACTAGTCTTCGGCAAAAGAGCAAAGAAAATACAATGGAACAAAGCCCTTTCAAGAAATGATGCTGGAACAACTGGATATCCACATGCAAAAAAAAAAAAAAAGAGGAAGAAGAAGAAGAATCTAAACACAGACCATACACCCTTCACAAAAGTTAACTCAAAATGGATCACAGACATAAATGTAAAACACAAAATTATAAACCTTATAGAAGATAACAGGAGAAAATCTAGATGACTTGAGTATGGCATTGACTTTATAGGTACAACAACAAAGACCCAGTCCATGAAAGAAATAACCAATAAGCTGGACTTCATTAAATCTTCTGCTTTGTGAAAGGTAATGTCAAGACAGTAAGACAAGCCATAGACACGGAGAAAATACTTGCAAAAGACACATTTGATAAAGGACTGTTATATAAAACCAATAAAGAACTCTTAAAACTCAGCAATGAGAAAATAAACAACACAGTTCTTAAAATAGGCCAATCATCAAAAGATAAGGGATAAAATATGGTGGTGTGGATGTAGAGAAAAGAGAACCCTTATACACTGATGGAATGCAAATGATGAAGCCACTAGGGAAACAGTATAGAACTACCATATGATCCAGAAACTCCAATTCTGAGAATATATACCAAGAAAACAAAAACACTAACTCAAAATGATATCTGCACCTCCATGTTCATAACAGCATTATTTATAGAAGCCAAGACATGGACGCAACCTAAGTGTCCATCAGTGGAGGAATGGATAAAGATGGGGTGCTGTGTGTGTGTTTGTGTATAACTGAATATTATTTGGCCATTAAAAATGAGGAAATTCTACCATCTGCAACACATAGATGGACTTTGAAAGCATTATGCAAAGTGAAATAAGCCAGACAAAGACAGATACTGTATGATCTCAATTATATGTTAAATCTACAAAATAAATAAATAAGCCAAACTCATAGGAAAAGAGATCAGATTTGTAGTTGTCAGAGGTGGAAGGTAGAGGGAGGGGAACTTGGAGGAAGACGGTCTAAAGGTATAAACTTCCAGTTCTGAGATAAGTAAGTACCAAGGTGTAATATACAACATGATAACAATAGTCGACCCCGCTGCATTATATAGAAAAGCTGTTAAGAGAATAGATCCTAAAGGGCTGTCAACAAAAGGAGAATTTTTTCTTTTCTTTTTAGTGTACCTATAGGAAATGATGGATAATGAAGTCTACTGTGGTAATCACTCACAGTGTATGTAAAGTGAACCATCATGTTCTATACCCTGAACTTAGACATTGTTGTATGTCAATTATTTCCAGTAAAACTGGAATGGGGGGAGGGAAGAGCCCTGTACAGACTCACCACTGTAGAATTACCTAAAATTAAAAAAAAAAAAGAGCCAAAGTCCTTAACAAATACCTCACCAAAAAAGATGTAAAAATGGCAAACAAGCACATCAATGTAAATCAGGGAATGTAAATTAAAACAAGATACCACTACACACCTATTAGCATGGCCAAAATTCAAAATACTGACGACATCAAGTGCTTGTGAGAGTGTGGGGCAATAGGACGAACCCTCATTTATTGCTGGTGGGAATGTAAAATGGTAAAGCCACTGTGGAAGACACTTTAGCGGTTTCTGATAAACTAAACATACTCTTAGCATATGATCAAGTAATTACACTCCTCGTTATTTACTGAAAGAAACTGAAAATGAACGTTCACAAAAAAAACTTGCCCAGAGATATTCATAGCAGCTTTACCTACCATTGGTAAAACTTGGAAGCAACCAAGATGTCCTTCAGTAGGTAAATGGATAAATAAGCTGTGGTACATCCAGACGATAGAATATGATTCAGTGCTAAAAAGGACTAAGCAATCAAGCCATGAAGAGACAATGCAGAAATACTGCCTGTTGCGAAGTGAAAGAAACCAAACCAAAAGGACTACTAACTATTTCCATCTATGTGACATTGTGGGAAAGGAAAAAAAAAAAATATGGAGATAGTAAAAAGACCAGTGTCACCAAGGTTGGGAGTTGGGGAGAGGGATGAACAGTGAGGAAGATGTAAAGAACAGGGGATGTTTAGGGCAATGGCACTAGTGAGTATGATGCTATAATTTTGGATACATGTCCTTATGCAAATTGCCCAAATACATAGAATGTACAACACCAAGAGTGAACCGTAACACAATCTATGGACTTTGGGTGATAAGGATGGATCAAGGCAGCTTTATCAGTTGTCAAAAACACACTACTCTGGTGGGAGATGTTGCTTATGAGGCAGGGTAGGGGGTTCATGAGAAATCTATACCTTCCTCTAATTTTACTGTGAATCTTAAAATGTTCTAAGAAAGATTGCTCTCAGCTAATTTTTTTAAAAATTAAAAAATTGTTTTCACTTTCAACTAACCTTTTAAAAATATTTTCTTGCAAAAAACATCCATAATGACTGCTTCTTCAGAGAAGTCAGCATTTAGAGCAGTTTTTTTTCTTATTCTTGAAATCTCAAATTATGGAAACAGTATAGATTTTACGTGATGGTGGAAAAAAATATACTTTGTACCTGCTTTCAGAAACTCTGTTACGTGCACACATTAATCATGTTTGGGATGATTTATTTCTGCATTCATGCTGGCCAATTTTATTAGTGTTTGGTTTGGCCGAATGGAAGAAAATCTGCTTTCTATTTCACCTCTGCAAAAAGAAGAGTTAGATCTGAGCTAACTTGTATAATAAAGATTATAGTCTCTGCTTTGTTGCCAGTATCAGGCTCTTCCATGTTCAGCTTTCTCCCCTACTCTTCCTCTGTAGCATCCTCTACAAAATCTCTTGATCTAGGCACATCTAAGGAACACCCTGGGTTTGCTTTCCAAACGCTTCCGAATCTTCTACGCCGACAATAGGAATGTTTCACGTTCACCGTGTGGATCTCGTCACAGCCACCCCCACTTTAGTATTAGTGTTCAGTGCTGGCTTCAAATAATTTTATTATTGAGACTCCTACCTTGGTGCTCGCCTTCCTCTGCACAGCCAGCACTGACCTAGCCCCCTGCACAGCCCCCAAAAGCCACCTTCCTTTAACCGCTGACCTATTAATGACTCACTATTCCCCAACACAGCCACATCTCTTCAGTCCACAAAGCAAACGACCTTCATCTTTGCAACTGTTGAATTCAAAGCCTTCAGAGAGTTTTTTCGACTCCCTCCCTCAAAATACTGCCTCAAACACTGCAAAGTGGTCAACAGCACATTTCTTTCATATCCACCACTAAGCTGGCCTCTCTAAGGGCTGGGTTCGTGTCTGGTAATTCCCAAATTCCTAATACCAAGGATGTCCATTGGCACGAGCAGGAAATAACTCTGCTTGGATGTTCTATGCCATTTTGGTCACATCATTTTGATCTTCCTTTTCAAGTGTAAATACTTCTGAGATAGAATTTCAAAGATTTTTTTTTCTCCCCCCTACATCCAATGTTCAAACTTCCACCATTTTCCAGCATTTCTGCCCCAAAGCAAAGAGCTTAGTGAAAATCCCATCTCTCTGCTGTACACTTGTATACCTACAATGTTTCAACCTCTTGACAAATATTTGGCTAACCATACTGAGTACTGTTCATTTAGACTTGGTCCTTTGGTCTTTTACTTGTAGTAGATCCATGTGAATAATTAAGGTAGGTCTAGTTTCAATTAACTGAAAATGTTATCAAAATGCTGGCCGAGTTACTAACTTTAAATGGTTCAGGCTATTTTAAAACATATGGATAAAGGGTAAGACATCCATCTTCTGGATATTTAGTCTACATGAGAGCAATGGTTGAGATTTTCAGCTGATTTTTAAAAATAGTCTCTACAAATGCTGTAGACACAACTGCATATGCAGTTCTGAAGTTTCCAACAGCATGTTGAATATAACGTTTTCCTGTTCTCACGCTCCTTTATACCCTATTTCATCTGGCAAATAATCAGAATAAGAACTTTGGTTCCATGGCTGCGTAAAGACGCTGGTTCTTGTAGAATGGGTAACAGGAGAGGATTTTACTGCATGATTTGGAGCTTAGACTTTGAAGTTAGATACGGCCTAAAAGTCCTGGCTCTGCCAATCAGCTATGAGCCCAGGGCAAGCTTTCATTTTTTAGCATCTCTACACTTTTGTTGGCTTATCTGTTAAATGAGGACCACACTAGTACCCATTTCACAGGGTTTTATAAGTTTTCAATGAGGTAATGGATGTAAGGTATGTGACCTGGTGCTTAAATCAATAATTAGCAAATGTAAATAACTTTTACTATTGTCACCACCTTTGTTCCACATGTTCAAATCTCAGTAAAGCTCTAAGTAAAACATGGTGGAGCAAAGGAAACACGAAAACTGTTGATGGAAAGAAAACACAACTCTGATGATTGTTGTACACCTAAAATGTAATAAAATTCAATAATTAATAAAAAAGTAAAAACTAAAAAAATAAATAAAATAAAAATTTTGCCAAAAAAAGAAAACACAACACAATAATTTATTTCCACAAAATAAAGAGTGGAAGCTTGTACACAGCCATTAGTTAGGTTGACTATATAATTTATCTCCCTAATTGAAACTCTTTGGAGAGTCAACGGAGCACTATTAGTAATTATTCCAGGACAAGTGCATAAACAAAGACCACTCCAGGCTAAACCAGGAGTTAAGGTCACCCTTTTGTTAGACCACTTTTATTCCTCGAATTCTAAAATGAAAGAGGAGGGGAAAAAAAAAAAACACCTCTCTGCTTTGGAATATTCCATGTGACATAATCCTTGAATCGCTAGGTAGTGCAGAGAATATAGCTGAAGCCCTCAAATTATCAAGGAATAGCTAAACATCTAGAAACCCAGAATGACATTCAAAATAATGAATCTGTGGAAAGGATTCAAATTTTAACACCAGAATCCAGGTTCAAGTTCTGGTTTTACACTTAAATCTGCAGAAATTACACTTAAATGTAACTTGGGGAAGTGAAAGCATTTGACCCTGAGTTTACTACCTGCAGATGGGAACAATGCTGATGATGATGATAAATTATCCAGTCATCCTGACATATTAAAAAGCCGCATTATACATTATAAAGCAACAAACAGTTGTTGCCTGAATTAAATATTTTTGAGAATTTCTTGAAGACCCTATCGTGTTTCTCTTCCTTTTAGAACTGAAGAGAAAATCAAGAACCTTCTTATGAAATACAAGAACTGTAAGAATAATAACAATGCGGAAGTTTCTACCTTGCAATGACAATTGCTGAGCCGATCCTAGAACCTTCTAGTTATTATTAAACTTTGACGCCCTTCAACAAAATGTGTTAACTAACTCAATAAATATTATGGATTCACTTTTTTAAAAAAGCAGGTCTCAAAAACAATTAAGCCAATAAGCAGTAAATCCTTTTTTAAGAGATGGGTTTAAGGTGGTTTAATGCAAACAGAACCTGGGTGTAGGTTAGGGAGAACTAGATAAAAGTGTTTCCTGTGCCTCTACTTCTTCTAACTATGTGGTTTTCAATTCTACAAAACATTTGAATTGCCTGAGGGGCTTTTTAACACTAAAGATCCGCCCCCACACCCAACAAATTAAATCCTAATTTCGGAGCTGTGGGGCCGGTGCTGTGAAAACTTCTGAGGTGATACTGATGATTAAAGGGGGGTTGATGCCTTAATCCAGTAGCCACCTGTGAGAAGACACCTTAGAGGAATCTTCTCTTTTTTTTTTTTGTCTTTTTGCCTTTTATGTAGAGCCACTCCTGCGGCATATGGAGGTTCCCAGGCTAGGGGTCTAACAGGAGCTGTAGCTGCCGGCCTGCACCACAGCCACAGCAACGCGGGATCTGAGCCGCATTTGCAACCTACACCACAGCTCACAGCAACACCAGATCCCTAACCCACTGAGCAAGGCCAGGGATCGAACCCGCAACCTCATGGTTCCTAGTCGGATTCGTTAACACTGAGCCACGACGGCAACTCCTTAGAGGAATCTTTTATCATACTATCCCTCCAGACCTCACTCCTTTAATCCACCTCCATCAATTCATTCCTAACCCCTCCAGCGCCAGAATCCCAGCACCTTAAACCTCTTTCTCTCTTTACTTTGTTCTAATGAAATCCTACTAAAAGGAAAGTCTTGATAAATCCATTCACATCAAAGGGTAAACGCTGATAAAACAAACTATTAATCCTCCCAATGGCATTTACATTTTAACAATGAACTGAATTTTCAGGCAAAGAAGGAACACCGTGCAGGTGAAAACAGAGACATCAGGCAGATACGTCAGGAAGTGTTTTCTGAGCATTTCTGGACCTTGCCAGGGTTCCATCTGCCTGGACCTAACCCTAGAGAGTTGATCTATGTATTAGTTCATGAATAAAGCAAACACTCCAACTTAATAAACTAGCATAATATGTGATTCCTCCCTTTTATTTCCCATACATTATTAGGTGTTTTCATATTATACTGTCCTTCCCATAACCCTGACAGAAAGTTAGGAATTTGTTATTCTTATTTTACTTATGAGAAAATGAGGCCCAGAGAGGTGAACCGCTGCAGATACAGATAAAGGGTTGTCACTGCAATCTGCCTTCACACCCCAGCACTTCCTACTCCCATGCTCCTTCCCCAAAGGAGACGGCTGCTTTAGAGGGGATGAAGCCTACAATAAATCAAATTCAGAGGAAAAAAGAGAAAATCTATTAGGGGGGGTTCATAAACCCTATAAAAATTTAGAGCTTTTCTCTTTTCTAGTTTTCTGCATTTTAAAGCCAGCTAGCATGGGGAAATGCAAACAGGCTTGATCCAAAAAAATGTTTATTAGCTTATTCAAACTCTGTTTCTGCTGTCACTTCAGATGTTGTGGGGACACCAGGAAGTCCCCACAAGCTGCCCTGGGCAAGAATAGCCTTTGTTGGCAACATTGTAAGTGTTACATTTAGTGGAATCATCTGAGAGCAGAAGCTAGAATCTGTATCATCTCAGGAATTAACAGGGAAATGAGTGATTTGCATATTCCATACCTAAGCCAATCTGCTAAAGAACATCCATGTACACTTGGTAATGTATTGGTTTGACATTTTAGAGAATATATCATCCATTCGCCCAGGTGAATGGTTTATCCCAAACAAGGCAGCTAGAATCTCAGCATATTGTTCATATTAAAGGATAACCCACTAAGTGGAAAATGAGTGCAAATAATCTGTTAGATGGTAAAATGTGTTAAGTTTTGAATGCCGATTTAGAGTTCTGTATTTAGGGACTTGATAATTGAATTTCTTTGGGTTTGTTACTAAAACTTGGGTTTTAAAATTATCCATGACGTAAGATGAACTACATTTAGGTGTTAGATTACATTGTAAGATTAATGTGCACATGTAAGGATGGAAATTGCTAGAAAAAAGTATTTTGAAGAAAGAGAAAAAGCGACAGAAAAGAGAAAGGAAGAGGAATAAAAGTAAAAAGATTACCTGTTGGGCAAAGAATAAGAAGTTTTGAACATCATACATTCCTTGTGTCCAAGAAAGATCAAAGTTAAGTTTTTAAAAAATAGCTTTGGTCTTATTCCCAGTAGGGAAAAGAAGGATAGACTGTCTAGATGGAAAACCCAGAGACAGAGTAAGATTTAACACACAAGGAGAGATGAAAAAGCTGGTATAGAAAATGATGATATTTAAGCAGTTGATATAAGTAGATAGAAATGGAGAGTGCGGCAGAGCCACAGAGAATTTTGAAATGAACTGTAAAAACAATTTCAAATGGGATCAAGACATAAAAAGGCAGTAGATGGATGTAATGTTGATTTGTCGTGATACAGAATCACTGAGCATGAGTTTGCAGTTGCAGCTAGAACAGGCAACTACAGAGTCGGCCATGGCAAAAATCTCAGTGATATATCACAAAGCCAGTGGCCTTAGGAAGGGCCAGATGAGAACCAGACATCAGAGGACACTGGGAAGAACAAGCAGCCGGGGGCCAGCCGCAAACGTGTTTAGTCTTGGTGGCAGTTGAGCCTTCGGTGTCTACGGGCAGTCTTTATGTGGGTGCAAAACACGAGCCTGATGCCCTTAAAAGTCAATGAAGTTCTTCAACCCAAAGAAAAAAACACATGTCACCCAACAGGCAAACAATGCTGAAAGTTCACTTCCCCTCACTCTGTCCTTAAGCTACTCATTCAGGATAACATCACTCTGGGGCCAGCAATGAAGGCAGGAAATAGTTTATTTTCGCTGAAACTGAAGGGGGTAGAGAGAAAAACAGCTGCAATTAGATTGATTCAGGAAAGCCAGGTATGAATAAACAGAGCAAGTTAAAGAGGAAGCTGGCTCGGATTTGCTGAGAGCTAAATTTTGTACACCAATAAAAGACAAAAACCCCAGCAGTATTCAGCTACACTCAGTATGAAAGATGAAAGCTGAATTGGTAACTGAGGCTTTCTGTGTCAGAGGGCAATACTAGCAGTAGGAGGCAACGGGGTTCTGAGTTGAGACCACTTGAAAAACCAAAGAAAAAATAGATTGAATAGACTAAATCGCTGGATGTCTCTAAGTTGGAGTGGTGAGTGAGGACCAGGGCCAGCGGAAGCCAGAGAGGACGGAAAGAAGGGAGAGTCAGGGGGTGAGGAGTGGGGTGAGCTGATGGGAGGGGTTTTGAGATGGAAGGCAAGGTAGAAAAAGCTGCTGCCTCTCCATGGGTATTTTTCAAAGAGGATGTCATATGTCCCCGGGGAAACTCTGAGGGAGTCACAGGGCCAGAGCTGCAACATCTGTTCAGCAAGGGCAGCTTTAGATTGCAGCAGAACCTCTTTCTCTGCATCACCCCTTCCTTCTCTTTTGCTGGAACCAGAAGTCCTGATTTCCTGCCCACCCTGCATTCCAGTCACTCCCCACCTTCCCCCGAGTGCTTTCCTCCCTTCTTCTGTTGTCAAGGAAAAGTAAAAACAGCACCTACTTCTCCATCCAACAGCTGAATTATTCTTCCACACTTTGATTTTGATAGCAAAGTGGTTCAGGGTATGTTTCAGGGTTGTGGAAACCCTCAAAGGGATTATAGAATGAAAAAGTTTTCAGAACCATGCTCTAAATAAAGAATGGGAGATGAAGACATGTAATAATGAAAAATTAAACTAAACTACCTCAAATAAAGCAAAGCCACCAATGCCTCAGCGAGCAAGGAGAGAAATTCATGTAACGTGGGGCTGGTAATGAGCCAGTTTCTCACCAATGTCTAAGTCTCTTCCTGTCTGGCATATGCTAGGGAGATGCAAGGAGACAATTTATCGCCATGCAACTAACCATGCAACACAGAAGTTTGAATATGCTTATTCCTAAATTTGAAACTTTCTTCAACTTCTACCAAGGCTAACTAAACCTCCATGAATGAATGGGTATGATAACCCAAAGCCCAGTAGATTACAAGGCCAGGACTTTCTCTTACTGTGAAGGCTCTGAAGTTTGTCTTCTCAAATAATGAATATTGCCTAAGACAAAACCACCATCACTTATTGGCTAAGTGATCTTGGAAAAGGTACTCATTTTCCATAAGCATTTTTTAATTTGTTAAATGGAAATAATACCTACATGACAGAGATATACTGCGGATGAAGATGAAAATAGTTATTATTTTTTAATGCTTTCTGTATTTGATAGTGTACTAAATACATGCACTTACTCATTCATCTCTATACTACCCTCTCAATAACTGCACGGATGCGGAAGTTCCCATCATGCCTCAGCAGAAACAAATCTGACTTATATCCATGAGAACACAAATTCCATCCCTGGCCTCGCTCAGTGGGTTAAGGATCCGGCATCGCCATGCGCTGTGGTGTAGGTCACAGATGCGACTTGGATCCCAAGTTGCTGTGGCTGTGGTGTAGGCCTGCAGCTGCAGCTCTAATTCAACCCCTAGCCCAGGAACCTCCATAAGCCATAGATGCAGCCCTTAAAAAAAAAAAAAAAAGTCAAAAAATAAAATAAAATAAAAAATTGTACAGATGCATGCATGCATGGAATGAATTATCGGTCCCCACTTCAGGGATGGGAAATGAGACTTAGTTTAAATAATTTGCACAATGCTGCATGGTAATCAGAGAAAGAGTCTACCTGACTCAAAAATCTTATTCCATATTATATTATTACTTTATTATTCCATTATTTGTATCCTTTGCTCCCAGTCTCTCTTTATTCTCCCCCTATCCTGAAATTCCAACTGACTCTTACCCCTAACCCAATCTTTCCTGATTAAAAAAAAAAAATCTGAAAATTTCTCTTATTCAGTTCAGCAAACAACCATGAGATAAGAGCAATGTGCCAGGCCCTGAGTTAAGGATGCTGGAGAAGCAGAATAAAACCTAATTCATTTTCTCAAACAATTCCCAAGTAATAAATGAGACTTAAAGCCTTGGGTTCTGTCTCATCTCTCCACCTCCTCACCTCCTCAGTCCTAAACCTCCAGCTTCCTTTCTTCTCTTTGTCTCCCACAAAACTCTGCCAACAAAATACAATCTGCTTTCTCTGTAGTAAGTGAAGAGATGCAGTAAGGCGATGGTTCAGCTTTGGTAGGCGCTTCTGCTTCTTTTGACAGAGGGACTTCTGGTTCCTCTGAAGTCATACCCCCGAGTTGGGCTCTCTCTCTGCCTGATTAGAAAGAAAATCTGATTTCTTTTTTCAAGGCCAATGGTCTATGCTTTTAACTATCTCTGAAGCAGAGCAAACATACCTTTTTTTTTTTTTTTACCACTGAGTGTTCAAACGTCATGAAGAAATATGACGTTTGAACAGAGTTTTCTGAATGAGGGCTAGACATATCCTAGGAAACCACAGTCCTCATAGAACAAGACTTCAAATTCAAAAAGCTTTTTTTTTTTTCCTTTTAGCTTTTTAGGGCTGCATCTGCAGCATATGGAAGTTCCCAGGCTAAGGGTAGAATCAGAGCTATAGCCGCCGGACTAGGCCTCAACCACAGCGGTGCCAGATCCAAGCCACGGCTGGGACCTACACTGCAGCTCACGGCGATGCCAGATCCTTAACCAACCGCATTCTCATGGATACTAGTTGGGTTCCTTTCCACTGCGCCACAGCAGGAGCTCTTAGAAAGCCTGGTTTTTTAACATCAGCTCTGCCTCTAACTAAAAGTAGGCTCACGGACAAACTGATTAATCTCGCAGAGAGAACATCATTTCCCTGTTTTGTAAAATAAGCACTGTAATGCCTTTGGCCCTTTCCCAAAATCCAACTAGGTAATTACGTACAACACTTAGATACGTAAGTGGTCCATAAATGGTAGATGTTTTCACCTTCTGTATTTTCAAGTAATCAAACTTCTGAAAAGAGGTTTAAGATAAACGTGTTCCTTTGTCCTTACACGTGCTTTCTCTGCATTTTTACATCACACCTTTTTTTAAGCCCATGATAGACAACTAAGCTCTGTATTGTGACATTGCTAGAGTGTTTTCCTGTTTAGTGGACTTGAATTACTTCTGCACGACATCAGAATTCCCATGGGATTACTTATTATAGCCACAGTGCCAGAATGAGTCATCACAATTTATCAGAATGGCTCCCAAGGAAATTCTGTGTGAGTTTTCATCCTGCAAAGCATCTGGTCACATGAAACCAAGATCCAGTGAGTACCGTAAGTAACATCCCAGGAATTTTATAACATCATAGACAATGAATCAGTAGTTTTACACATCAAACCTAAGTGACCATGTCAAGTCCTACGGTGTACTTTCACTTTCAATAACTTAAAATTGAATTAAATATATAATATTTTATATATCTTTATCATCCATATATATCTTTTGATTTTATGGAAATCATAGAATCAATAAGTAACTATAATTCATTGATATCTTAGGATTATGTAGTATTATAGAGCTAGCCCAAAGTTATATGTGGTTAAAAATGTTATTTAGCTTTGTAATCTACACAGCAAACAGAGTACCAAATCTACCACGTATTTCTGTGAAAAGTACTGAAATAATAAACAAAATATTATTCTCTCTTATGACTTAACTGATTCTGAGAAAAAAAGAATGTATATACATATTATATATATAATATATATATATACATGACTAGTTCACTTTGCTGTACAGCAGAAATTGACAGAACATTGTAAATCAACTATAACAAAATTTTTTTTTTACATCTTTAAACGGGAGTTCCCTTGTGGCTCAGCAGGTTAAGTATCCATCATTGTCTCTGCTAAAAGCCTAGATCACAGCTGCAGCACAGGTTTGATCCCTGGCCTAGGAACTTCCACAGGCACGGCCAAAAGAAAAAAAAATCTATACATACATTCTGTGCATCTGTTTTAAAATTAGCATATACATTTGGTTTGCATCAATGGTTTCAGATCTTGGGATTCAGAAATAAGAATAAAATCTAGTGTGATGCGGTGTGTAGCTTGATTCCATAAGATCTAAAAGGTATCTTTGCATCTCAATAATACTGCAGATAGGTTTGTACGGACACAGCATCACCCTTTACTCGGGAGGAGGCAGCTGAGCATCCAGAGGAAGAGCAAGAAAGATGGAAAGGAACTGAAAGCAAACTCCATTCACAATTAAGGTCTGTGGAGTCAAATGCTGGTGGAACCATTCTACAGTTTGTTTGTTTGTCTGTTTGTTTTCAACTTCACATACAGGTGTTTACATACCTGAAGGTACTGGGCTTTTTCCGTGTAATCATGAAGCATTTCTGAAATGTCATTACTATAATTTTCATAATATCACACACCTTATTGATGTTAGTTGTGAATACGAATGATGTTATTCCCTTTTTAAAGGTGACAGAAACTGAGGTTAAGCATTTATAGCTGTTAAGTGAACCAATGGCAGCTAAAAGCTCAGAAATCTTTTCTTTACTCCCTTCCACCTTGTTACTAACACAAGGAAAGTCTCATTCATTTTCAGCTTCCTTCCTTTTCCTCCACTTGTGAATTGAGTGCACTTCTATACTTATCTTTCTTGCACTTTCTGCATCCCCACCAAATTTCAAAGCAGAAGACAGGAGGGAAATATGCTCGTAATGGGGGGGGAGGCAGCAGAAATTACACTCCATGGAGATTGGATGTACTTAGCATTTCTAGTAATTTTCTCTCTTCTCCCATTTACTTCCTATCACCCTGCTTAAGCAAGTCTCTTTGGGGGAAATCCCAAATCTCAGGAAAAAGAATCTACATCTTCACACTGAAGAGACCTATCTTAAGAGTCCCACAGTCACCCACTTACCTTCCTGCCTCATCTTTAAAATAAAGGTAACATACTATTTCTTTTGTTTTTTTGGCCACACCTGGAGCACTCAAAACTCCCCAGGCCAGGAATCAAACCTGTGCCATAGCAGCAACCCAAGCTATAGCAGTGACAACGCTGGATTCTTTTTTTTTTTTTTGCCTTTTTTTTTTATCTAGAGCCACACCCGCGGCATGTGGAGGTTCCCAGGCTAGGGGTCTAAAAGGACCTGTAGCTGCCGGCCTTCGCCACAGCCATAGCAACGCGGGATCCGAGCCGCGCCTGCAACCTACACCACAGCTCACGGCAACGCCGGATCCTTAACCCACTGAGCAAGGCCAGGAATTGAACCCGCAACCTCATGGTTCTTAGTTGGATTCATTAACCACTGAGCCACAAAGGGAACTCCCCGGCTTCTTAACCCACCGAGCTGCCAGGGCAGTCCTGGTAGGTAATATACCTATCTCTTACAAGCACTATTATAAGCACTAAATGCTCTAAATATTGTAACTAGGCAGCAAAAAAGACCCAAGCCTCACAGTAAGAACTTAAAGTAGCTGCTAAATGGTTGGTTTGTAACTATTATCACCCCCCCCCAACACTCCCTACCCACCCTGACACTCCTGTTCTCCCCTGAGCCAGGCATCTCCAGTTGCATCTCTCTTTCAGAAAATATTTGTCAGTTATCATGTGCAGGGCACCGTGTACAGAATTTCTGAAAATGCCACTGTGGATGGAACCTTTAAATAGTCAAGACAGGAAACACACCTCTATGCCAGGTCCGAGGTCAGGTGCTAGCTTAGCTCAGGCCAGTCCCTTCACTTTCCCAAGACTTATTCCACATATTCACACCAATCTTAACACTACCTTTGTTTTAATATTATCTTTTCTCTTTCATCATATTATTCCATAATCAGACAATATAAATTATGAGACTAGATTTTTCAAAACTATAATAAACAAGCTATAGAATGTTTGGTGTAAACGTAACAAATACATCACAGCTGCATTCAGTCTGGGAGAATTTTGCCCTTTCTGTAGGAATGTGCAGCTTGTGCTTCTTTACTTTCATCTTTTTAGGCAAATCCTAATTCTGATTCATACCGGGCTTTTGAAGAACTGACCCTTCCTCAAACTGTGGGGCAGCCTCCCCTCTTATTACCACCTCATTAAAGTCTAGTGAGGTTTGGAGGGGAAAAGGGCCAGGTGTTGCCCCTGAAATCTATTCCATACACATCGCTGGAAGAAGCATTTTCAGACTAATACGATGAAGAGTTTGCAAAATAAAGCCATTTTCTAAAATCCTTTAAAGAATAAGGTTTCTTGGGATGAAAGGTGAGCTTCACTCTTTGTAGGCCCTACGTTTCCTTTCTGATTTTACCCAAATGTTCTGCTTTTGGACTCCGGTTTGCATTTGAATCCAGCACTTTGCCCAGCCCAAGCAGACTGGCTGGATTAGGTAAACTGAAGCTCCATAGAGATAAAGTTGCCCTAAGGGCCACCAAAGGGCATTACAGAGAAGTCAGGTACGCCATGAATGGAGTCTTCTGTGTGAAATAAATTAACTACAAAAGGCCCCAGGGGACTTTTCCTATCTTCCAAGAATTAACAATGTTTCATTGTTATTGAATAAATTGATGGGATTATTTTTTAATGACAGAATACATGTTACATATACAACATAAAATTTATTCCATTCTGGCAGGAAATAGCCCTCAGGGTTCTCTGGGGAACTGTGCAAACATCTGGATAATCTTGAAATCTTTTCATATGAAAAAGTGGTAATTACCCCCAAACTTAATACTTCCATATTTATTTCCTCTTTTTCAGTGATTAGGAATTTATTTCTTTCGAAGTGAGGATTTAAAGACTGCTTATGAAGGAATTAATTTTGCGATGTGTCCACAAAGAACATAGTTCTCTCTGCCTGGTCCCATGGAAATTCATAGAAAGTTAATTCTTTTTACCATTTTTCTTCAAGGCAGCCAAATTCCCTAATTTTACAGATGTTCATTTTTTAAAAATTTTGCCAACATAATTTCCTTTGGCTTTGAATGTGGAGTTGGAATGCCTTTTTAATGTAATGAGTGTTATTACATGGCTATTTATATTTAGCTCTGTATTCTCATTCATCACCAGCCTATGGAAGAATTTTGACAAGCAATGTACAAATGTGACATGGGTACAAAAGCGTATCTCAGAAGTCTGGAATCTCTGGGTGAACGCCATGCTCACTATAGTGCTGCAAGACTCTAGAGGAGAATTTCCAGTAAGTTACATGGGCTATGAATCCAGCCTTGACATTTAACTCTGTAATATTTCTTTGCTTCTCAGAAAGCAGCATGAGTTCCTTCCTCTCCTCACTTTTTCCCCCATAGTCCTTTCTTCTCTCGTGCGTTTTGGAGTGTTGGTCCTTCATCTTTTACTCAATTTATTCTATTTAAGAAAAATAATTTAGTTGGTAAAATATTAATTAATCAAGTAATTTCCTTTCTTCCACTCCTCCCTTGCTGTGTCTGAGCCGTTCTGATTTGTTTGTTCTGTCTCTATTCACAGAGCACCTAAAGCTGTATGATTTCCCTTGCATGGCTTCCATTTAAATTCCTCGCTTTTCCTTGTGTTGGTTTTAGTGTCCCGTGTTGAATTATAAGGACCTGAAGGGAGAGGAAAAGCTGAGCAAACCAGTTGGTTGTCGAATCACCGACCTTCAGTTTGTTACGAAGGCAGTTTCTGAACTTTGGTGAGTCTAGTCATCTTTTTAGACCCAAGTTTCTGACCTGAAACAGCAAAGTACATTGACAACGTTCCATCAATGGGTTCAGTAAGGAGGAGTTCCTCATTCCTTCTAAAGTTTTTGAAGGTGTAAACTCTATTTAATGCTTCCTGGCTTACCATTTTTAATAATCCTAATACACGCCTGGCTCTGTGCTGTGTGATGGGGGTACAAAGAGGAAGTGGGCTCCCTCTTTTTCAGGACTGTTTTGAGAAACAGCTTCATATAGAAGGACAGTTTGAATAGACCACAGGACAAGCTTTAGATTACAACTACACCACATTACTAGTAAGTGTTAAATATATTTTTGCATCATGACATTATTTTTAATATTCTATATTGAAATAATGGTAAATTAGAGAAGAGAAATAAATTTCCCACATAATCTAGTCTTTCTGGATCCAAGCATAATTATCCAAATAATTATGCTGAACAAATTTTATCTAGTTAGTACCAATCATGAAGTCTATATTTTTAAAAAATTGTCCTATGTCTAATAAGTACTGACTTCGGCTTCATTTTAACCCACATATTTCCTGCTTTAAATACAGAGAAGGGAAAAGGAAATTAATATTTGTTGAACACCTATCACATGCCCACTACAATGCAAAGTGTTTTAACAGCATTCTTTCAATAAGGACTCAGAATAACTCTCCAAGGTAGGTACTGATATATTTAAGTTTAAGGATATGGGAAGTTAGACTGGCCAAGGTCACCCAATCAGAAAATATTAGTCCATATTCACACTCAAGTTCACAGTTCCAAAACCCACGCTAACTCTGCTACACAACATCACTACCCCTGAGAACACTCCGAGAATGGGAGTTTAAGTAGCCCTTTAAAGATACTTTAAGACACTGATGGCCTCTGAATTAACTCCCTCAAACACAGATGAAGAATATGAGGCCTCAAGCATTTAAATGACTTGCCAGAATTTATCCTGCTAGTTCACGTCAGAGATTGGAGTAGGTGTTATTTTTTTCTCCAGGACAAGTCCATGCTCCAGAACATTCTCTCTGAAAATGAGAGAATGAACTCCCTGCCGCGAGAAATGTTTAAACAGAAATGTGATATCAAAAATACTATAGAAGCAGCTTTTAATGGGTGGAAGTTTGGATTGGAAGCTCCCTTCCATCGCTGCCATTCTTTGAGGCCTTATAAACTGAAGAGTTTCCCATTTGCTTTTCTTCAGTTAAAAACAAATGACTACATTTTCCTATTCGCCTCAACGTTTAGGCCTTTTAAAATATACTTTATTCTTTTAGAACAGGTTTAGATTCACAGTAAATTTGAGCAGAAGGTACAGATATTTCCCATATAACTTTGGCCTCCATACAAGCATAGCCTTCTCATTACTAACATCCCCCACTGGAGTGGTGCATTTGTTACAACTGGGGGACCTACATGAAACAATATTACTCAAAGTCCATAGTTTGTATTACAGTGCTCTCTTGGTGCTGTGAAATCCATGGGTTTTGACAAAAGTATAATGACATGTATCCACTAGCAAAGTATCATACAGACTAGTTTCCCTTCCCTAAAAACCCTCTGTGCTCCACCTGTTTATCCCTTTCCCTTCACTCCCAACCTCTAGAAGCCACTGATCTTTTTACTGTCCCCGTAGTTTTTCCCTTTCCAGGATTTCATAATTTGGAATCAACAGTATACACAACCCTTTTCAGATTGGCTTTTTTTTACTTAGTAGTATGCACTTAAGGTTTCTGCATGTCCTTTAATGCCTTGAGAGCTCATTTCTTTTTAGTGCTGAATAATATTCTATTGTCTGAATGTACCACAGCTTATTAATCTATTCACCTACTGAAGGACATCTTGGTTGCTTTCAACATTTGGCAATTATAAATAAGGTTGCTGAACATGAATCTGTGTGTCGTTTCTGTTCAGACATAGGTTTTCAGATCCTTTGAGTAAATACCAAGGAGTATGACTGATGGATAATAAGTTAAGAATATGTTTAGTTTTGTATGAAATGGCCAAGCTATCTTCTATGGTGGTTATACCATTCTGCGTCCCCACCACAAATGAGTGACAGTTCCTGTTGCTCCACATCCTTGACAGCAGCTGATGCCAGTGTTCTAGAGTTGAGAAATTTTAATAGGTATATAATGGTATCTCACTGTTTCAATTTGCATTTCTCTGATAACATACAACATGAGCATCATTTCATGTGCTTATTTGCCATCTTTATATCTTCTTTGGTAAGATATCTGTTAAGGACTTAGTCTGGTTTTTAAATTGTGTCATTTTCCTATTGTTGAGTTTTAAGAGTTTTCGGCATAGTTTAGATAACAATCCTTCATCAGATATGTTTTTCGCAAATATTTGCTCCTAGTTTGTGGCCTGTCTTATTCCCTTGGCACTGTCTTTTGCAGAGCAGATATTTTTAATTTTAAAGAGGTATCAGTGATTTATTTCATGGATCATACCTTTGGTGTTGGATCTAAAGCAATATCACCATACCCAATGTCTTCAGGGTTTCCACCTAGGTTATCTTCTAGAAGTTTTATAATTCTGTGTTTTACATTTAGATCTGGGGACAATTTTGAGTCAAATTTTGTGAAGTGTGTCCAGTCTATGTTAAGATTCATTTATGTGCAAATGAATGTCCAGATGTTCCAGCACCACTTATTGAAAATACTATCTTTGCTCCTTTGTATTGTCTTTTCTTTTTTGTCAAAGACCAAAGAATTTCATCAAATGGTTCTATTTCTGGGCTCTCTATTTGTACCATTGATCTATTTGTCTCTTCTTTTGCCAAAACTGTTTCGACTGTAGCTTGATAGTAAGCTGAGGTCTAGTAGAGTCAGTCCTTCAATGTTGTTCTTATACTTCAAAACTGTGCTGCCTATTCTGGGACTTTTGCCTCTCCATATAAACTTTAGACTCTACCCATAGATATTCAAAAAATAACTGGCTGGGATTTTGATTGGGATTTCATTAAGTCTATAGATCAAATGGGGAAAAACTACAACTTGACCATATGGAGTCTACCTATCCATGAACTTGGGATAGTTCTCCATTTTTCAGTTCTTTGATATCTTTCTTCAGAGATTTTTTTTTATTTCTCATACAGTTCATATACTTTTTTTAGATTTATAACTGTATTATATTTTGGGGGGTGCTAATTCAAGTAGTGTTGAGTTTTTAATTTCAAATTTCACTCATTCATTGCTGTTGTATAGGAAAGTGACTGACTTATACATATTAACCTTGTACCTTGCAATCTTGCCATAATCACTCGAGAAATTTTGGGTTGATTTTTTTTCAGATTTTCATGTCACCTGTGAATAAAGTCTTATTTCTTCTTTTCTAATCTGTATACATTTTATTCCTTTTTACGTTCTTGCTGTTATAGCTAGGACTATCAGTATAATATTGAAAAGCAGTGGTGAGAGGAGATGTCCTTGTCTTATTTCTGATAGCAGCAGAAAAGCTTCAACTTTCTCATCGTTAACTATCATGTTGGCTACTGGATTTTTTTTTTCCTTTGGCAGGTATCTTTATCAAGCTGAGGAAGTTCCTCTCTTTCTGGTTTATCAAGAGGTTTGATCATGGATGGGTGTTGGATTTGGTCATGTATTTTTTCTGCATTTTTTCATATAATCACGTAAGTTTTATTTTTTTAGTCTATTGATGTGATGGCTTATAGTAATTGACTTTCAAATGTTGAAACAGCCTTGTATAACTTGATTGTGTCCCATTTGATCATGGTGTTTAATTCCTTTCTATATATCTCTGATTTCAATTCACTAATATTTAGTGGAGGATTTTCGCATCTATATTTAAAGAAAGACATTGGTTTGTGGGGGGTCTTTTCTTACGTTTTTGTCTGATTTTTGGTATTAAGATACTGGCTTCATAGAATGAGTCAGGAAATATTCCTTTAGCTTCTATCTTCTGGAAGAAAATGTAGACAAATAGTACAACTTTTTCCCTAAACGTTTGGTAGAATTCAACCAAAGCACCAGTGAACCCATCTGGGCCTGGTGCTTTCTGCAAGCCTATTCAGACTGTCTACTTCTCCTATGTGAGTTTTGGAAAATTGTGTCTTTGCAGGAATTGAGCCATTTCAATTAAGTTACCAAATCTGTGGGCATGGAGTTGATCATACTATTCCTTTATGATTGTTTTCATGTCCACAGGATCTGTAGGGATGTCCGTCTTTCATTTCTGACACTAGCAATTTGTGTTCTCTCCTTTTTTCTTAGCCTGGCTAAAGAAGCTTATCAATTATGTTGATCTTTTCAAAGTTTTGCTGCTTTTCTACATTGATTTCCTGTTTTAGGTTTCATGAATTTCAGCTCTAATATATTTTATTCTTATTTTGGATTGAATTCGCTCTTTTTCTAATTTATTAAAGTAGAAACTCTCATTATCGATTTTAGATTTTTCCTTTTCTTTTTTTTTTTTGCCCTTCAATTTTTTTTTTTCTTAATTTTTTTCATTATACCCAGCTGTACAGCGTGGTGACAGGGTCACCCATCACAAGTGGTTAGACATAGTTCCCAGGGCTATACAGTGGTATCTTCTTGCTTTTCCAGCCCAGAGGCAACGATCTACAGCTATTAACCCCAGACCCCACTACCATCCCATTCCCTCCCCCACCCTTTTGGCAACCACAAGTCTGTTCTCCGAGTCCTTGATTTTTTTTCTGCATAAAGTTTCATTTGTGCAGATAATTAGATTCCAGTTATTAGTGATATCATATGGTATCTGTCTTTCTCCTTCTGACTTACTTCACTCAATATGAGGGTCTCTAATTCCATCCATGTTGCTGCAAATGACATTATTTTATTCTTTTTTATGGCTGAGTAGTATTCCATTGTGTATATATACCACATCTTCCTAATCCAATCATCTGTTGGTGGGCATTGGGGTTGTTTCCATGTCTTGGCTATTGTGACTAGTGCTGCAATGAACATGCATGTGCAGGTATCTTTTTCAAGGAAAGTTTTGTCCGGGTATATGCCCAAGAGTGGGATTGCTGGGTCATATGGTAGTTCTATGTATAGTTTTCTAAGGTACCTCCATACTGTTTTCCATAGTGGTTGTACCAGCTTACATTCCCACCAACAATGCAAGAGAGTTCCCTTTTCTCCACACCCCCTCCAGCAATTGTTGTTTGTGGACGTGTTAATGATCGCCATTCTGACTGGTGTGAGGTGGTATCTTGTAGCAGTTTTGATTTGCATTTATCTAATCATCAGTGATGTTGAGCATTTTTTTCATGTGCTTGTTGGCCATCTGCATCTCTTCTTTGGAGAACTGTCTATTTAGGTTCTTTGCCCATTTTTCAATGGGGTTGTTTTTTTTTTTTGCTGTTGAGCTGCAGAAGTTGTTTATATATTTTTGAGATTAGGCCCTTGTCGGTTGCATCATTTGACACTATTTTCTCCCATTCTGTAAGCTGCCTTTTAGTTTTCTTTTTGGTTTCCTTTGCTGTGCAAAAGCTTGTCAGCTTGATTAGGTCTCATTGGTTGATCTTTGCTTTTATTTCTGTTGCTTTGGGAGACCGACCTGAGAAAACACTTGTAAGGTTGATGTCAGAGAATGTTTTACCTATGTTTTCTTCCAGGAGTTTAATGGTATCTTGTCTTATGTTTAGGTCTTTAAGCTATTTAGAGTTTGTTTTTGTGCATGGTATGAGAGTGTGTTCTAGTTTCATTGATTTGCATGCAGCTGACCAGGTTTCCCAGCAATGCTTACTGAACAGACTGTCTTTTTCCCATTTGAAGTTCTTGCCACCTTTGTCAAAGATCAATTGGGCGTAGGTGTCTGGGTTTATTTCTGGGGTCTCTATTCTGTTCCATTGGTCCGTATGTCTGTTTTGGTACCAGTACCACGCTGTCTTGATTACTGTGGCCCTGTGATATTGCCTGAAGTCTGGGAGAGTTATGCCTCCTGCTTGGTTTTTGTTCTTTAGAATTGCTTTGGCGATTCTGGGTCTCTTGTGGTTCCATATAAAATTTTGGATTGTTTGTTCTAGTTCTGTGAAGAATGTCTTGGGTAATTTGATAGGGATTGCACTGAATCTGTAAATTGCTTTGGGTAGTATAGCCATTTTTACAATATTTATTTTTCCGGCCCATAAGCATGGAATATCTTTCCATTTCTTTGTATCTTCTTTGATCTCCTTGATTAATGTTTTGTAGTTTTCTGCATATAAGTCTTTCACCTCCTTGGTCAAGTTTATTCCCAGGTATTTGATTTTTTGGGATGCTATTTTAAAAGGTAAAGTATTTTGGTATTCTTTTTCTAATATTTCATTGTTAGTATACAGAAATGCTATTGATTTCTGAAGGTTAACCTTATATCCTGCCACTTTGCTGAATTTGTCAGTAAGTTCAAGTAATTTTGGGACTGAGTCCTTGGGGTTTTCTATATAAAGTATCATGTCATCTGCAGAGAGTGACAGTTTTACCTCTTCTCTTCCTATTTGGATGCCTTTTATTTCTTTTGTTTGTCTGATTGCTGTAGCGATGACCTCCAGTAGTATGTTGAATAATAGTGGTGAGAGTAGGCATCCCTGTCTTGTTCCGGATTTTAGTGGGAATGCTATCAGCTTTTCTCCATTGAGTATTATATTTGCCGTGGGTTCATCATAAATGGCTTTTACTATGTTAAGGAATGTTCCCTGTATTCCCATTTTGTTAAGAGTTTTGATCGAGAATGGATGTTGGACTTTGTCAAATGCTTTTTCTGCATCTATTGAGATGATCATGTGGTTTTTGACTTTTCTTTTGTTAATGTGGTATATGACGTTGATTGATTTGCGTATGTTGAACCATCCCTGTGCACCTGGGATGAATCCCACCTGGTCGTGGTGTATGATCTTTTTGATATGTTGTTGCATTCGGTTGGCTAAAACTTTGTTGAGAATTTTTGCATCTATATTCATCAAAGATATTGGCCTATAGTTCTCTTTTTTCGTGGTGTCTTTGTCTGGTTTTGGTCCTTCTTTTCTAATACATACATTTTCACTGCTATAAATCCCTCCTCTAAGTACTGATTTGGTATATTTCATAAATTTTTATGTTGTGTTTTTAGTTTAAAATATTTTTATTTTAGCTTGAGATTTTTTTCTTAGGCTATTTAGAAGTGTGTTTAATCTCCACATCTATTTGGATTTTCCAGTTATCTTTATGTCATCAATTTCCAGTTTAATTCCACTGTAGCCTGAGAGAAGGTATTCTATGATTGCCACTCAAATTTAAGGTGTGTTTTGTGGTCTAATTTGGTGACTTCGTGTGAACTTCAGAAAAATTGTGTATTCTGCTGTTTTGGCACAATACAGTCTATCGACATCAGTTACAGATAGTTGATTAACAGCATTTTGAGTTCAACTATGTGTTTACTCACTTTCTACCTTTTGTACTGGCCTATTTATAATAGAGTGGTATTGACGTCTCCAACTATAATAGTGGACACATCTATTTCAGCTTGGAGTTCTATCAGTTTTTGCTTCCTATAGCTCGATATTCTTTTGTTAGAAACATTCACATGCAGGATCAGCATGCCTTCCTGGAGAATTGAACCCATCACCATTATGTAATGCCCCTCTCTATTCCAAATAACTTTGCTTACTCTGAGGTCCACCTGGCCTAAAATTAATATAGTTAATCATGCTTTCTTTCGGTTAGTGGTGGCATGATGTATCTTTCTCTACCTATTTACTTTTAACATATATGCATTTATACTTAAAGTGGTTTTCTTGTAGACAGTTTATAGTAGGATCTTGTTTTTTTGATCCTCTGAGACAATCTCTGATTTAATTGTTGCATTGAGACCACTGATGTTTGAAGTGATTATTGACAGAGCTAGAAGAATATGTACCGTACTTTTTACTGTTTTACATTCATTGCCCTTGTTCTTTTGTTTCTATTTTGAGTCATCCACTCTTATTTGTCCTTTATGGTTTTCATTGAGAGTTTTTATATGATTCCATTTTCTTTTTAACATATTAATTATGCTTCTCTTTTTTTTGGTGGTTGCCCTAGAGTTCATAGTGTACATTTACTGCTAATCCAGGTCCACTACTAAATAACATTATACCACTTTGCAGGCAATGAAGTACCTTATAACAAAAAATAATTCTTCCTGTCTCTTCTATTACTGTCACCATTCATTGCACCTACACAGTCATACACACATAAAAAAGCATATAGTCAAATACAGTGTTCCTATTATTATTTTGTTAACAATAGATCTGTTAGAACAATTAAAAATAAGAAAAGTAGAAGTTATTTTACTCCAGCTTAGTATTTCTCAAAGGACCTCCCTTTCTTAATGTAAATCTGAGTTTCTGACATACGTCATTTTTCTTCTTTCTAAAGAACCTCTTTTAACATTTCTTACAAGTTAGGTCTACAGGTAGAAATTCAATTTTTGTTTCTCTGACAAAGTACAAACACAAAGCGCAAAGTTTATTCTTCATTTCTGAAGGATAATTTCAGAGGGTATAGAATTCTAGGCTGGTGAGTTTTCTTCTCTCAACACCAAATATTTCACTCCACTTTCTTCTTGATTATGTGTTTCTGAAGAAAAGTCAGATATAATTCTTATCTTTGTTCCTCTATAGATAAGGGTTTTCCTCCCCTCTAGAGTCTATTGGGGTTTTTTTCTTTATATTTGCCTTTTCCATATTTTGAGAAGGATATTCCTTTGTACAGGTTTATTTGCATTTATTCTGCTTTATGTTTTCTGAGCTTCCTGAATCTATTGGTTGGTGTCTGACATTAATTAGGGGGAATGCTTACTCATTATTGTTTCAAATATTTCTTGTTTCGCTCCTTCTTCTGTCATTCCCCTTACAAGAGAAGTGACATATTTGTAAGGTTGCTACTGAGATACTAATACACTCATCAAAAGTATTCTTCATTTCTGCTATAGTGGTTTTGATCTCCAACATTTTTGTTTTTCTTAAAATTTCCATCTTTCTGCTTGCATTGCCTATCTGTTCTTGAACGCTGCTTAGTTTATCCATTAGATCGCTTTGAGCATATTTATCATAAACATTTTAAATTCTTGGTCTAACAATTTCAACATCTCTGCCATATCTGTCCCTGGTTCTGATGTTTGCTGTTTCTCTTTCAACTCTTTTAGCCTTTTTGGTGTATCTTGTCATTTTTCCTTGCTATCTGGGCAGGATGTGATGGGTAAAAACAACTCCTATAAGTAGGTCTTTAGTATAGTCAGCCCTCCCGGAATTGTCTACACAGGGCCTCCAACAATTCATCATTTACAGTTCAGGTTTGCCCACCAGGCACTGATTCCCAAGGACGTTTCAGCTGGTAGGCGTTCTGCTCCTGTGAGGTGTGATTTTCTGTATTCACCTGTCAGTCTCTCCAATTTGGGGGCAGCAGTTTGCTCTGTGACCTAACTTCTCTCGTTGACCTAAGAAGACTGTTGATTTTTCAGTTTGTTCAGCTTTTTCCTTGTTGTTGGGATGAAGTGGCAACTTCTAACCTTCTAACATTCTGGACCAGAAACTGGAAGTCCCAGGTTTTTACTTTTCGATAAATTTTTATCATTTTCCATGTTCTAGGTTTTCTCAGTTTACCTTCTCTAACCTTACAGCAGAAAACGGCTACAAGCAAGGAGAAGCCAACTTAGAGAGGAAAGGACAGTTCCTTCTCAATGTCTCTCTCCCTCGTTCTCTCTCTCCCTCTCCCTCTCCCTCCCACTTCCCTCATCACCTCTCCCTCTTCTGCCTCCCTCCCTCTTCTTCTCCCTCTGAGTCTTTCTTTCCTTTAACTCTCTGTCTCTCTGTCTCTGTCTCTCTCTCCCTCTCTCTCTCACACACACACACACACACAGTTAAAATATTCTGTGAATGTGTCCTTAGGCAATCCATGATTACACGTGTATTAAAGTAACAACCAAATATCTTTCACAAGCTTAGTAATGATATGCCAGGCACTAAGTCCTCCTGTGCCCTATCTCCATATTTATTTCTTGTAAGCAGAGTCCTTTGTTATACAATTGGTCTCAGAGCTATTTCCCTTCAAATATCCCTTTAAACTTTAAATACACTGTGAAAAAAGATTTTCCCCTCGTTTTTCTTTAAAAAATATTTAATATAAATTGATAGCATCAGTTATTAAATTATTTAGTTGCTATTTTAATCTTGTATATTAAAGTGTAAATTGGTATCAAATTGAATCTATGATTCTAGGGCCACTGCATTAATTTTTATTACCAGGTTCCGGGATATGGATGGGGAGGAATAGATGAGAAAGATTTTCTCATTTTTGATTTTTTAAAAAATCAGAAAGTAACTTAAAATTAATACAGATAAAATAACTCAGCTTTTACTTGAAAAGTTTTATATTTTTAATTACCATAAGATTTCATGCTCATTGTGAATCTTTCAAACATCACCGAAATGTTTTCAATAAAATAGAAAGATTACTCTGTATATGACCCCAGCCCCCATTACTCCAGACAATTAATGACCATTAAACCACCATTAACTTTAATTACTACATTGGTAGACCTTTCTGGTGTTGTAAATATATGTGTATATATTATATGTACATATAATATATACACAAACACAGATATGTATGTTTGTATAAAAAAAGAACAGATCATACTCCACACAACATTCTTCAATTTGCTGTTATCCACTCAATATTAAAGAAAAAAAATTTAAACAACTACTATAAATCTGCTTCATTTATTTTAATGTCTACCTAGTCTCCCATATTATGGATGTGCTGTAATTTATTTAACCATTCTCTGGTTGATAACCATTTAGTCTGTTTTCAATTTTTCACCATCACAAGTAATGCTGCAATAAACGTCCTTGTACATAAATTACTATGACATGTTTATTTTTACCATTTACCCTGAAAAGTCTGACAAACACAACAATCTAGGACTAGACAAAGATTTCACTGTCTATTTACATGGTTAAGAGGCAGAGTTCACAGTGGGGCAAGTTCTGCAGGGGAACAAAACATACAGCATGGACCTCACACTGGGCTAAGATGACTTTAAGAACCTGATGATCAATGGGTCTTACATATTTCAACAAGGAGTGAGCCCATTTAGATACAAGCTAGGATCCACAGTTCATGTTTATAAAGGGAGGGGAGGAATGGGAGGAGAAAAACGCATGTCTCAAAAGGTAATGCCTGAAATATTAGACACACCAAAGGGCATCTGAGGTAAGACTCAGAGGGAAAGAAAAAAAAAAAAAAAAAAAACTCTGACACTTTCCAAGTGCTTACAGGAAGCAAAGGTCAAAGCTCAGAGAAGTTTACTGGCTCTTTAGAGGGTGCCAACCCTCTAAATTGCTATAGTCCTCCTTTGTCATGAGTATTAAACTACTGGAGTAGAATTTAATAGTGAGTGCCATCTACAAAAGTAGCAAATATACAATGTCACACACAAGTAACACTTTGATCCCTGGCAGAATATTCAATCTCTTAGCACCACTATCTTTCTATCATATGTTGGAAACCTCCCCCCAAAGTTTATTTCTTCTAGCTTATATATCATATCTTTTTTAATGTGATCGTTCAGCTACAATTTTTGAGCAATTACAAAGTGCCCAGCACTATGCTAAGTACCTTTTAGGCAACATATCTCATATAACCTTCACAACAGTGCTACAAAAGCAATGCTATTATTACTCCCATTACGCAAGACTCAAAGAGATCACAGTGCCAATACTGCCAGAACCAGGGCTCAAATCCAGGCAGGCACACTCTGAAGCCTAGGTGTCTAATCACTACAGGATATCGCCTATTTTATTATGAATGTTCAAAAGAAGAAATCTTCGGATGGAAGTGACAGAACCCTATTAATGCATGGTAATGAGACTGGAACTACTCAGTTTCCGTTGGGGTCTATCTTAGCTGCCAGGGGACTTGATTTCCAGATTGTCAGAAACAGAATATTAGTGAAGAGGACCTAAAATCCAAAGTACAGACAAGGAATTAGCCCTTCAAAGTGCATTTGAAAAAATTACACTTTTTGAAATTTGAAAAAAATTTGAAAGCCTTCCAAAAATTCTAAAAGGATACCAAAGAAGACTGCTGAATTATTTTGAATTTGAAAGCTTTGAGAAATCATGGAAGAGGAAATAAATACATGATAAGAGGAGACAAATACAGATTTGATGTTCAAAGAGGAGAAGGTGAATTTTAAAACTACATACCTAGGCGTATTTATCAAACATGAGCAAGATTCTAGGACTGGTTATCAAAAGCATTTATTTTAGTTTTATTTTAAATTTCATTGGAGTATAATTGACTTACAAAGTTGTGTTAGTTTCGGACGTACAGCAAAGTAAATCAGTTATACATATACATATATCTATTTCTTTTCAAAGGAATTTCTTATTTTAAAGCAAAACATAAATCTCTAGACAGAATTATAGATTTCAAAGGGAGAAAAATCTGTTTCTTTTCTTCTGTTCTTATATTATTATTGTCCTTATTATTCTTTGATGGACCAATGTATCAGGTCATTGCTAAAGTCTCTGACTACCATTTTTCAGAAAGGTATTCAGAAAAAGCTTTCATGATAGTGGTACATATAAGACGGAAAAAATACAAGGTCAATGGGAAAGAACTAATTATTTTAACCATCAAACCTAAGAGTGTTCACTGATTGTCCAAAAATGTCCAAAATAAAAGTCTCTAAAAGCAAAGTAGAGCAAATTCAGGAGCTAGCAGAATCAGAATTTAAAGTTTTCCCACAGGATGTTCAGGCCTGAATCTAGAAAGAGAAATTTTAATGTGGATAAATAAAACTAAAGTATCTGAGACAGTTTATTTCTCCAAGTAACTATGAATACTACTTCCTAATGACGTGATTAAGCATTCTTGATCATATCTGAAAAATGCGACAAGCAAAACAAAGTTCTACTGCAAAGTCTGATTAAATAGCTAACACTACATTGGGCATTATAAAGCCTTAGGTAAAGACATAAAAACAGCTGGCAATCTCAAGCTGTACAACTCAGTCTCCTTACAGCAAGCATCCCAGCTTTCATTTCTTTCTTATGCTAGAAAAAGTGTTTCTTACTTTTTAGCTCACATTTGCTTCTTTCTGTACTAACCCTAATTTACTGAAAACCTACTGCAAATGCTGACTTTTGCCTCCACAAAATCTCCTGCTTGCCTTTTTCTCATGCTGCCACAGTTCTAATTTGTTCTGGAGTTTACCCTTTCCCACTCAACTCAGATAAACTCGAAGGGTCACAGTCACTCACCAGGTATCATTTTCCTTGTCTAATCCAGCTTGGTGAATAAGATATGAATGCATATACGCATCCGTTCGTTCCACAAACATTTCCTGAGCACCTTGGCAGACATAAGGGGAAAGAGCAGTGGACAAAACAGAAATGTCTCTGCCCGCATGGGCCCTAAATTCTAGCTGGAGAAGGAAAAAAAGAATAGAAAACGTGAAGAATGTTAAAGGACTTTTGGTGGGAAGTTCATTTTTTAACATTTTTAATGTCAAGGGAAGAAACTGTTTTTTTAACCTTTCTCTGACATCGAAGAACAGGATATGATGCTCGGAGCTTCAGCAACATGGAGAGCCGCTGGCCAACCTGGCCAGGACAGCGGTGCAAAGATAGAAAGACCCACCACTGAGCTGCTAAACTAATCAACCTGGTCACCGTAATGCTTGAGGGTTTTATTACATTCTGTTGAGTATTTCCTAACTGATTTCCTATAATATGGTATACAGCGTTTGCAGAAAAGATTCCAGAGCAATCTAGTCCTTCTCTGACCTTTTTTTTAAAGGCAGAACTGACTAGAAGATTTATCACCACCTTGGTAATAGGTGACATTAAACAAAAAAGTGAATATATGCATTTCCTTGTGCATTGGCCATGTGGGAAGAAAAAAAACTGTAGAATGAAGTGGCACAGACAACTAGCCCACTAACATAAGAATATACATCCTTTATAAATATACTTTGGTATTGGTTTTGATTGCTGTTTTTTGGCACTTGAAAGAGTAGGCACTTATCATCACAGCAAGATAAAGGTTATTTTGAGGCTTTGTTTTCTTATTATAATAATGACCCATCCATAATCATTACCTATCAATCTATCTATGATATGCATATACTTAATCTTTAGAAGATGATATGGTAATTCTGATTTGAAATCTTAATTAAAACATATTTAATGATGAGAATATCAGATGGGGATTTGAGATTGGCATAGGCACACTATTTTATTTGAAATAAGTTCCACAACAGGGAACTGCTATATAGCACAGAGAATTGTACCCAATATTCTGTGATAACCTGTATTGGAAAAATAATATGAAAAAGAATGGATATGTGTATATGTATTACTGAATCACTCTGTTGTATATCAGAAATTATAACACTGTAAATCAATTATACTTCAATAAAACTTTTAAAAAATGAAAAAAGAGTAATAGATGAGAGAAAATAATCATTTGTGTGCAGATATAGAGGACAAACTGTTAACAGATATTTCCAAAAACTTGGTGAGAAGAAACCGTCATTTTTTCAGATGTTGAGATGATGAGGCTATGAGCTGGGCTATGCTGCCTGTGATAACAGAGAGCAAAAGTCCTTCACGGACACAGAAAAGGAATAAATTAATAGATAATGAATGAATGAAAATAAATATTTAAGCATCTGTAATTCTTCAATGCATATTCACGGTTTCTTTTCACCCAAAGACATAGTAGGTTTCAAAAACTTCCAGGTGAGACACGAGAGAAATCAATCTCTCTCTCTCTCTCTCTCCCTCTCTCTCTCTCTCTCCCTCCTCTCTGTCTCTCTGCTCCCCCCAACCCAAACTCCTTTCTTTCTTTCCATGCTTTTTCAACAAACACAGCGTGGAATGGGTATTGTGTGAAGTATATGAATGAGACAGAAACAGCTAAGACAGATTTTTGCCCTTAAGAAGCTTATTATACTCCAAGGGGGGGAAAAAAAAGAGAGAGAGAACATTTAAAGTTCTCATATATGTGCCTGGTGAATAGTATCTAATAAATAGTAAATGCTATGGAAATCTAAGGTAAAGAAAGAGAGTTATGAAATTCATGTGGAGATATTTAAAGCAAAAAAAGTGATTCATAAACTAGATTTAAAAAGGTGATGACAATACATAAAGGAAAGACAACAAAGACGAGAGAAAATGTATAAAAGAAGCACTCATGTACAGGCACATTAGGGTACTGTCAGGGCAGTGACTAGTGTGCTTTGTAGAAAGTACACGTTTCCTGTAGAAGAATTAAGAGTTAAGTTGTGAAGGGTAGCAAGAGGTCACATAATAGAAGTCTTTGAAGGACAGGCTAATACTTGGTCTAAAGCTCTTGGCAATGAGAAGCTTATTTAAGCAAGGCAAGAAATACAGAACAGAGCTTAAGAAAAATTGTCTATCATCGATGCAGGCAATGGAAAACATTACTTGTCTCATTTCTGGGCTGTGTAGTTTGAGTTGAAGTCAGGTTTCTAAAAATGAGTAAACAATTGTGGGCCAGACTACCTCTGATACTGTGATTTGTATTAAGAAACATATTCAGTGTGCCTCCTGGTTCCTGTGATGAGGTCAGTGGCCTCTTTGGTTATGCTAATGAGGTGACTTTTGGAAAGCACCTAAGGATAGAGGCTGGTCATCAGTGGAGTCAACTGGGTCATTAGATTAGAACCCCTTCCCCACACCCCACCCTTCCGGGGAGGAGAGAGGAGCTAGAGATTGAGTTTAGCCACCCATGGCCAATGCTTTCATCAGTCATGCTTATGTAATGAAGCCGCTACAAAAACCCAAAAGGGCGGTTTGGAGAGCTTCTAGGTTGGTGAACATGTGGAGGGGCTGGGAGAGCGGGGTAACTGGAGAGGGCAGGGGAGCTCTGCATCCTTTCCCATACCTTGCTCTATGCAACTCTTCCTTCTGGCTGTTACTGAGTTTTATCCTTTTATTATAAACCAGTAATCTACAAAGGACAATGTTTCTCTGAGTTCTGTGAGCTACTCTTGCAAACTAATCAAACCCAAGGAGGCAGAATCGTGGAACCTCCAATCTATAGCTGGGTCAGTCAGAAGCACAGGTGACCACCTGGACTTACAGCGGTGCCTAAAGTTGGAGCAGGGGAATAAGCGGTGGTGGCACATCAGGACTGTAGGACTGAGCCCTTAACCTGTGGGATCTGACACTATCTCTAGGTAGAGAATGTTAATCGCTTGGTGGTATTGGAAAAAACTCACAATGGAAAACAAGAAGGATGAGGTGAATATTTAAACAGTTTACTGAATCTAAGACCCCTGTAATAATGGTTAATAGCGATATGAAGATTTTTAACAGTTAAAATTTGATTAAAGCATGGATGAAATAACTTAAATAGCAGGAAATAATTTAAGCAACAAATCACCAAACCCATCATTACTTCAAAAAATGTGAAGTTTTCAATTTCAAAACCATAATCAAAATGTTAGTTTAAAAGTGCACACCCTATTTAACTCATTCATCAATTGTTTCAAAATATAATATTTTAAATGCTAATTTTGATAATAAAAATCCTACTAATGAACTAAGCTATCTTCTAGAAAACCTTCTATTAATCCTGTCATATTCTATAATCATTCAAAAAGCTTGGGAATGCTAATAAGAGAGAAACTGTTTTAAGGAAATGAAACATCCTAACATAAAGCTACTTAAGAGTCTCGATGGAGAAAAGCTAAATATTATCAAAGGTCTCTACAAAGCCAAAGCCCTGTGGCATAACACACTCCTCCAAGAATTATGTTCTAAATTAGCTCATGTTCTCCTAGATCGTTTATTAGAACTTTATAACCAGATCTGGAAATTAAAAACCATCCATATTACACACATTGTCAATATTTTATGCATTATATGAAGAAGGAAGACTGCTACAGTTTAAATTTCACTGGCTCTCTGCCTCCAAAAACATCAGTTTGGAAGGTATGACTCAGATTCTCACCTGGCAGGTAGAATACAAAATGTTCTCTTTTCACTCATGAAGACAAGCCTGGACTCATGCCAGGAAGAATCTCTCCAGCTAACGTATTAACATTCATTGATAATATTTTAAACACGGGTCTTTGTATTGAGATGATTTTTTAATAGTTAGTGAAAATGATTACTTACATGGGTTAAGCTTACTTAAATGACTTCCTTCAACTTGAAAACTGCATGAGAGTTTTCTCAACTGCTAATGATTACATCCCAAAGGAAAGCTCAGGATAAAAGATGATGACAAAGAGAAATTTTCCAAAGGTGAAAGACTATACTTATTATAGAGGTAAGAAAATTGAAAGGAATTCACAAAGGAATATATTAATATTCTACCCCTTTCTCCCCTCAAGGTGTATAATTATTACACCCACGTAAATCAAAAGAATGATGATGCTCTTTTTACACCCTGTCATATTTCCCTTCTAATGCACTTACCCCTGGGTCAAGCAGAAGACTATTCAGCTAGAATGAACGATTAACGCAGCTTTGATGTAATCCAAGTTTAAGCCCTCAAAATGGTGTGCTATAAAAGGAGGGGATGGGAGAAGAGGTGACAGCTCTGTCCAGACCTGGCCACTCCCCAGGTCACAAATTGTGAACGGGCACAAGACTATGCACAGTACTTTTCACGCCGGTGCAATTTCTTCTCCATTTCCTTTTATTTTCGGCATAAATGGGTTTATACGAGCACCTCATCCAAGTCTGGAATGTAATTTTCAGCTCGTTCATCAATGTTAGCATCTCACGTATCAGTTTTAGGCACTACCTAAACCTGATTACACCAACTCAAGGACAGATGTGCCACCTATTACAAGATAAAATGAAATTACAATTTTGCACAGAAACTACACCAAATACTTTGGTTTTTAATATCCTCTGCTCTTTTTTTTTTTTGTAACAGAAGAGTGATGATGTCATCTTTTTTTAAAATTAAACTTGACACCTACCAGTTAGTCTTAAGGGAATTTTTAGGTACCGTGATATTGAGGGCAAGCTCAAAAAATAAAAATTTTCAGAAAGAAACTAAGAATGGGGAAGGCATTTACTCATTAACAGAGAGATGAAAGTTCGGTATTTTTCTTGGCTTGTTTTAACCTCCTTAACATTATGAGACTGCCCGTAAGCTCTGCACAGAGCAGATCTCAGAGAGCACAGATCTCAGAGACTCTATCCAAACGGCTGCTCAGAAACATCTATTAAAGCTCTAGGAAAGGAACCCGGAAAAACTGAAGCTCCAATCTGGACACTTGCATGTTGTGGTATGTGGGAGGCACCACGGTATTCTGTGCACCAAGGAGCATATGAGACGCAGAAGACCGAGAGTGTAAGACCAATGGCAGAGTTGTGAACCCAGGAAGAAAAGAAAGAAGACAAGCTTTTTCTGAGAAGCGTAGGCACATACAATCTCTTGAAAAATAACAAACTGATAAATAAAAATGTGCATAGCTTTTTCTAAGAACTAAGATTTGAGATATATCTTATCAATCATTTGAATCCTCTAAAATAAAAAAGGTACATGCCAATAACACTCCAACAAACCAGTTGAGCCTTTTACCCCCTTATAGGCATTACAATTGTTCTCTATACAGTACATGTTGCCTTGAGCACAGACTGAAAAAGCCTTTAATATCCTCATTTAAAAATATTTACAACATTGCTCTTGCTCCCTAGGATGCTGTCATTTTCGCACACCCATCATTAGATGAACACAGTGTCCTGGGTTCCTTTTTCATTTTCAAAGGAAAGCTGACCTGGGCTTTATTAGCATTTTAAATCTATTTTTCTAAAGGGAAAAAGATACCAAAAATCAACGAAATTTTCCCCTGTGATATTAAAAATCACTAGGTGGTCTTAAATTTCCTGCATTTATAGGCTTCTTTTATGTCAGAAACTTGAGACCTATTTTGAGTTGCTTTTTACCCAACGAGAACTTGAATTGGCTCAAACTAGAGCAGACGAACTGTGGTTTCTTTTAAAAAAAAAAAAAATCTTTTGGTAACAGTTTTACCTGAAAATTCACCAAAAAAAAACCAAAAAGTGTTAATTCAAATTATGATTCAAAGACACAGAATAAGAAAAGCCACTATGTTGCTTTCTTAACTTTATGCATTAAAAAAAGCTGAGATTGAAAAATTTATTCAGAATTACACAAAAGGCAAAGTGAATCAAGCAAATTGGAAGACAGTCAGGACTGGATAAATCAGTGAGAAAAGAAATGACAAGAAATGTGAAACTAGAAGATCATTCTCTATGGCAGACCAGTTGGTTGTATCCAGTTTGCCAGATAACTTGGTGTCATCTGGCTGCCGTACAAATTCAGTCTGTGACACCAGGAGTCTCCAAGTGAGGATGGAGACAGTTTAAAAAAAACCTTGAGGAGTTCCCATCGTGGCACAGCAGAAAAGAATCTAAGAACCATGAGGTTGTGGGTTCGATCCCCGGCCTCGCTCAGTGGGTTAAGGACCTGGTATTGCTGTGAACTGTGATATAGGTCATAGAGGCAGCTCGGATTCTGCGTTGCTGTGGCTGTGGTGTAGGCCAGCAGCTGTAGCTCCGATTCGATCCCTAGCCTGGGAACTTACAAATGCCACAGGTGCGACCCTAAAAAGCAAAAAAAAAAAAAAAAAAAAAAAAAAAAAAAAAAAAAAAAAAAAAAAAAAAAAAAGCCTTGAAGCCTTGAATGTCTCTGGAAAAACTCAATGCACGCATCTTACTAGGTCATTAGCTTCAAGTCTAAGTGAAGGTTTCTTCTCAATATCATCTATACCGGATTCAAGAATGCTGGTCCAATTATCGTTTTGATCCAACAGTATACTCTTCATGTAAAACACTCCCAGTAATAAATAAATTTGTTAGACTTGATATGATGATGTAAATGCTGACTTCCTTTATTTGTACATGTTATTCTAATATCAAAAAACAGTATAATCATTACAAACCTAACCGTTCAGTTGCTCCAAAATTGCTGTAGATTGTTGATTGTGTTTTCATGTATAGAGATGCCTTTTATTTTTGTTGTTCACAGTATTTCCCTTTGGGAGCAAACTAAGAAACATGTACCTTTTCCAATCTGGTATTTACAAATACATGTCTTGGTTACCAAGCATTAGATATATTCCTTTTCCAAAAAAAAATCTACTTTTGATATCTATCTCAAAACAGAAGCCCTAAAAATAAAATTACCTATCCAGAATATATTATGTATTTATAATACGTGAATTTTTTGGTTAAGATTGAAAGCCTTGCTTAGCGGATATCTTATCTAAAATTTCATTAAGACCCTGCACTGGGTAATGAAAACAGGCACCGGATTCATTGAAACTGGGGTCTGAGTCCTAGCTGTGTCTTTGGGAGATTTGGTTAATCTTCAGTTTTATATGAAAATGAAGATAATAATCTTTGTCTTGGCAGGTTCTTAGGAAACTCTTATGAAGATAATTATAACACCACTCGCAAGGCTTGGTCCTAGGCAGTGTAGCATAGCACTTCAGAGCACACAAAGTCTAGAGCCAGACCACCTGGGTTCAAATCCCAGCCCTGCCATTTGTAAGTTGTAACCTTGGACCAGGTACTTGAATTCTTGTTTCTTGTACTTCCCTATCTATAAAATGGGAATAAAGATAGTATGTACCTCACAGAGTTGTTGTGAAGATTGTTGAATAATGCCTGTTGATTATTAAAGTAACACACTTGAGACTGTGCTCTGCACAGAATACTTAATATGCAAATACTAATTCCTTTTCTTCTGGCTTTTTTTTTTTTTTGTCTTTTTAGGGCCACATCCACAACATATAGAGAATTCCAGGCTAGGGGTCCAATCAGAGCTGTAGCTGCTGGCCTACACCACAGCCAAAGCAATGTAGGATGCGAGCCGCCTTCGCAACCTACACCACAGCTCACAGCAACACCAGATCCTTAACCCACTGAGCGAGGCCAGGAATCGAATCTGCGTCCTCATGGATGCTAGTAAGATTCGTTTCTGCTGAGCTACGATGGGAACTCACCTTAATTGCCACTTTTAAAAAGTCTAGTAAATGACAGTTATTTTGATGAGAATGAGGAGGAAGATAAAGCCCAGAAGAGGCAGAACGTGAAAGAGATCAAATGGCTCCATCTTGAGAGAGCTAAAACGATCCATAAACGCTGTGACGATGTTTAAAACAGCACTATCAAAGTGACTTTCATTGTCCAGAATCTGAACATTTGTTTTTTCAAATCAATGTCTGACACATGCTTTGAAATTACCCCTTTTATATAACCAATGGTCTAATGAAATTTTGAAGCTTATGAATCCTCATTCAAATCATGTTTTATATTCTTAATGATCCTTTCTTTGTTCATTTATTTTTCTTACAAAATTTTTCCCTCAACCAGGTTATCAATTTTTTTGATAACTAGAATTTTGTTATTCAAAAAATTACAGCCTCTCTGTCCCAAGCCAGAAGAGTGCTGTTACACATTTACATATATTATTAAGCCTAAACAATTAATCACCTCTATAGCTAATATTTTAGATTCTTGTATGGGACAAGAATAACGTTTGTCACTAATATTCATGTTTACTAAATCTAGCACTTTATATAGTGCTGTAATTAAAATTTAATTCAAATTTGTCTCAAATTTATAAATCAATCTAGATGAGCTTTTAGTCATCTGTGTTTAAACTTTGCTTGGCTTTTACATAAATAAAATTAAAAACCATCCTGACTCTTTCAAAATTATAAGTGCTCTCCTTTTCTTGTATAACCAAAAAATCTCAAGAACTTTTATTTAATTGTATAAGATCCACAAATATAGTAAGACATAACTGTTACATGAAAAATGAGAAAACAGAAATAAGCAAGCTAAATGCTATTTCTTTAGCTTAGAAAATTTTTCTTCCTGTACATTGCTGATTAGTGTTTCAGTCCCATTTGTTCTGTTCTCTCCTCCAGGGATTTTCCATTACTTGAAGGTTGACTTTCTTATTTATTATCCTAATCTCAGCATTTCTTTGAATAAAAATATTCATTGGGGGAACTCTCACAATTTCCCCTGCATCACTGACTTCATCTGTCTCAATACTAACTCTGCATTTAATCAACTCTAATGTGGAATTTTACTCACTTATTACATTCTAACTTGACTAATATATTATTTTAACATATGACCTCTCTAACGTATTATTTCCCCACCAATGTTGCCATGAGGTAAATATTGCTTTTGTCCTTTAGAACTCAAATGCTAGTATTTTTATATTTATTTATCTATCTATCTATCTATCTATCTTTCTTTTGTCTTTTTAAGGCCGCACCCACAGCATATGGAGGTTCCCAGGCTAGGGGTCCATTCGGAGCTGAAGCTGCTGGCCTACACCACAGCCACAGCAACACCAGATCCAAGCCGCATCTGCAACCTACACCACAGTTCACAGCAACGCCAGATCCTTAACCCACTGAGCGAAGCCAGGGATCAAACCCAAGTCCTCATGGATACTAGTCGGGTTTGTTAACCGCTGAGCCACAATGGTAACTCCTCAAATACTAGTATTTTTAAATGACAAAAAATTGTTTTATAGAAGTTCCAAAATGTAATACATCTTATTAATCTACCAGACAACCTGATCCCCTACTGGATGACAGACAAAAGTAACTCAAAGACAAATAAAGCATCTTCCCAACTTCAAGGAGCTTACAGTAAAGGTAATAATAATGGTAATAAAAATAACACATTGAAGGTGCATGTCTATGTACTAAGCACTGTGCCAAACATTGTAGATGTATGATCTAATCTAATCCTCCTAACAATATGAAAGAGGTACTCATACACGGATTTAAGAGTAAAGGAATGAAAGCTAAAAGAGGCTAAATAACTTGCTCAAGATTACTCAATCCCATGATTCCAAACCCATGTCTTCATCATCTTATTCCCCGCTTTGCCATTATTTTCTCCAACTTCTCATAATTTCCTTTCATTAAATTAAAGCCAGCACAGTCTTCAAGAATTTTTTGGTATACACTTTCAAAGCTTTACTGTCTTACTACGGTAATTGTAAGTATTACTATCAAAACGCCAATGATTATGTCACTTAAAAATTAAAATGAGCAAAATTCCCTACAACTCCAAAAAGGAAGAGACAGGGGAAAGGAAGTGTATTTGATGATGGAATTATGTGCCTTAAAAAAATAAAAAAGCAATTGAGGCATCAACAGAAGAAATGCATGACAGTTATGAATATTACAAAATGGACAATCTCATCAAATTAAACTTAATGTTCTGGAATACCCTTTCTCCATCTGTTAGCTCTAATTCTGTAACCCTTCAGAGGAAAATGGAACTGCAAGAGAAAACTCCAATTATGTCTCTGAGCCCAAGGCATATCCAAGCCTTAGTGAGCCAACCGGAATGGCTTCATAATTCAGAGATAATCTGGTGATGTCAATCAGGGCTTTCTCATCATCCTGCATTTTTCTTCCATCAAAGAAAGGAAAGAAAAATTCTTGAACGTGATACAACTCTAACAAAGAAATGTCTAACATGGAGGAAATGCTATTTCCCCTGACGCACTGTCATAAACCAACAAAGGGCCAACTGGAGAGGCAGGTGTTTCCTGTAGAACAGGACAGATCAGCAAGGGCACGATCAGAGATTAAAACAGGAGGACAATTTTACCAAGAGATATGTGTTTTTGTTTTCTTTTGTTTTGCTTCTTTCTTTTATTCCCTTGACGAGAACCTGAAAGAGTGGTATTCTTCCCAGTCTTTCCTGTGTACGTTTCAGTGAAAGTTAAGAGACATCTTGATTCATTTTTGTTTTCCGTGTGCATAGAGGATCAAACTTTTATGAAGAAAACACTCCATGAAGCATCAGATAGCTATCTGGAACACAGAAAGGTAAGCCTCTTAGCTGGGGCTTTTTGATGGACATGCCTCATTTCCGTCTAGCTTGTAGCCAGTCCAGAAGCAGACCCAGTCTTCTTTGGTGGCTAGACTTTACTTGATGTCAGTGTTCTCAGTGACAGAGAAATAAGCTGCAATTACAGTGGGTTGGTGAATATGAATTTGGTTCCATTAAATCGAACTTAATTAAGGTATCAGATTCTATTGTGTCTTTTAAATTGCAACCTGCTCTTTTCCACCACCATTTGGGTTCCTGCCTTTCTGCATGAGGATAAAGGGGAAAGGACCATTTCCCCCCTCACTGGACACCGAGTACAGGGCATTGCAGGTCCCCATCTGAGCATCTAGCCCTTGGGTTCTAGTAGCCAAGAAGATGCTGAATATTAGACAGGATGCTGGTGAAAAGACGGATTCTTCTTCCTAATAAACCTCTCCCTCCAAGCTTTATATCCTCCTAAGGGTTCTCTCTTTGAAAATATTTTATTAATCAATCAAACAGGCTTAAAAAGAAGCAAAAAGTGTAGCTTGCTTTTCAACCAATCTGAGGCCCATTCTTTCACATATTTGGGGATGTTAAAATAGAAACTTTAGCACCAATTGCTTAGTTCTTTTCTCCGAGTGTTAAGAAACATTAAAAAGTTGTAATGCTTCAACTCTTTGATGTAAACAAGTTTTCATATCCAATGGACTTTCTTATTTGGAACTATGAAACGTGGGCAAGCCTGTTTTTTTATGTTTACCGCTTTCCAAGATACAGATTTAACATTACACAACTTCAACACCCAAGACAAACTGATCTCTTCAAGTGTAATAGTTACAGTATATTCTCACAATGACATGAAGATAAATCCAAATCGATGTGGATTTCATTAATCAGATAATTGCTGAGACACGGGTTGATGTTTACCTTCGCACTATCTCTTTTGAGAAGGGCTAGCTAAGCAACTTGCTATGGTCTGGGCAAACTCATAAGGAGAATGCTTACCTAAGTGAATCCATTTATATACAAATTATGTAACTGCAATGCCTGAGCTGGCTGTTTTGGTACATTACTTCCAAATCATTTGTCTTTTTAGTGTAAAATGTCCCATAGACAACACTTGGTTAGCATACCATTAGTGGTTGTGAGAACTTGAATAATTTATTTCTTGGGGGGAAAAAAGGACTCAGAGGCTGCTCTTTTTTCCTTGAAACCTGGAGCCAGGACACTCAATTTAAACCCCTGGGCAAGGAAGCTTTAGCTTACTGATGCTCACTTTCATCATTTGAAAAGAAAATAATATTTTTCTTACAGTATCACTGTGGTGATTAAACTGGATGAAAAATAAAACAACTGCCAGAGTGCCTACTAGAACATGGTAGATTCTAAATCAACTCTTTTTGAATGGGACTGTGAACTTTTAAACTAAATCAGACTTTTTCCCCCAAATACTGTAATCACTCAGGGACTTCATTTTAGAAAATAAAGAAAACTTCTCTTCCTATCTTTCTCTGAGAGTTCTTTTAGTAATATTCCTTATTTAGAATATCTCTTTTTAAAAAATATATTCTCTACAGGGAACTATATCCAATCTCTTGTGGTAGAACATGATGGAAGATCATATGAGAAAAAATGTGTATATATGTATGACTGGGTCCCTTTGCTGTACAGCAGAAATTGGCACAACACAGTAAATCAACTCTACTTTAATTAAAAATTAAAAATAAAATCTATACTATTTTAAAATATTATTTTTAATATAGAAGAATTTTTTTTTTTGTTATGAACACTACTTCAAAGGGATTTAAAGAGTGCATACTCTAACGCCATTCCTTCAGAAATGGAAGTTCAAGGGCATGCTGGCTTTGAAATTCCTGGGGAGGGAAGAAGAGCAGTGAAAAGGTGGAAAGGATTCATTCCAGATGTCCACAAATTCCAAATGCTACCCACCACAGCCCTGTGGAAAGGTCTTCCTTATTAGTTGGGAGTGAACGGCTTTTTCAATTTGAATTATTAAACATGGAATTCATGAAGGCTCTACCTTAGCTGAATTAAAAGCACTCCTTTCATAGGGTTACACTTCTAACATCTTAGTTAACATAAAGTTAGTACTTTGGTCAGGGACAGAGAATTTTAATTACTATAATCAACACCTGTGGAATATAAATTCCCAAACCATAGAATGTTAGGTTTTTTAAAAAATGAAAAAATATCAAGCACATTTTCACTTGTCAGAATGAGAAAACAGAGGCCTGGAAAAGTTTATCACCTAGTTGGACTTCTAATGAAGTTTCAATTCTAGAATTTATTCCTATTGACTGGATTCTAAGTATCGCTTAACAGAACCATATTTCTTCTATGAATGTAATTCCTTGGAGACTTAGCTCTTAAGAACAGCTTAAGAATAGTCACCTGAAAAATAAGGCTCTGTTCCTTTTGTCAAAACGACACCGCTGATAATTAATTGGGATTCTGGCTCCATAAATGACTACAGAGTAGACACCAAAAAAAAAAAAAAGAAGAAGAGTAAGGTCAATACACTGAATGAAGAAGAAAAAGCCTAGTTTGCATGGACATTTTGTCAAGTTTTAAGACAAAATTTCAATGTCTGAAGAGGACGTCACTTTTCATATTTACTCTGAGAATGCGTGGAGGGGTAAGTGAGGGTGGAGAAAGGTCGGGTGGAAAGCATAAAACAATCCCCTTTCCAACCAACAAACAAAACAACTCAGACTTCTTTTTATGTTTACCTGTTTGGGAGTGTTTCAGTTACCTACTTTGAATCTTGGGTTACCTAGCCAATGTCCACATTACAAACTGAGAGTCAGAAATAAAATCTCTGAAGAAAAACAAAGCATTTAACAGAACCTGTAAAGGATGCACCTGGCTGACCAGCCAGCACCCCAAACCCATAATCTCCCTCAACTTGTTTGTCAGAGTGCTGGAAAGAATTTCGTATTCGGAGAAGGCATCTAAGTCCTTCCAGCCAGAGCAATGAAATGAGGAAGAAGAGACGCGCTATTTCTGTTTCAGTTTTAAAAACTGGCGAGGACACAGCTCAAGAGCTCACTTCATGAAGCTGTAACATGTAACTCACAGCTCTGAATATACATTTTTACTGTTGTGCTGATGTTTGGTGCCTGTTAAATGCTACATTAGTATTCATTTTGCATTACATGTCTCCTCATGGTTGCTTCAATACCTACGAAGACCTAATCCTCTATTATTTCCGTAAACCTTCCTGAGAGGTTGAAGGGCTCTGCAGAGCCTCCTGGGAGGTGAATTCCTGCCATCTACGTCCTGTTGTCCTGTTCATGTAGGCTGCCAGAAGTAAATCTCATGTGGGGTTGTGAATTCCTGCCATCTACGTCCTGTTGTCCTGTTCATGTAGGCTGCCAGAAGTAAATCTCATGTGGGGTTGCCTCTATGAGGCTTCATAGGAGAGAGAGAGAGAGAGAGAGAGAGAGAGAGAGAGAGAGTGTGTGTGTGTGTGTGTGTGTGTGTGTGTGTGTGTGTGTGTAGGTGGGGGTCTCCAAAACACAACTACCTGCTGTGTAAAGCCCCAAAAAGCCTACCAGGCTTCCCAATATTCCCCTTTCGGAAACTGACTATACGTTTCACAGTAATTGTCCTCAATAAGCAAGGAGGTTGACATAGCGAAATGCGAGGGCGTAAATACTGCAATCCAAAGTAGTTTTGGGGGGAAAAAATGCACTTCTAATGATTCAGTCCAAACTCCTGCAATTCATGCATTTTTTCCGTTCCGTGAATGGGTGCCCCTCCTTCACACTCTGGCTCACGTCCAATGCTAAGTTAGTAGGTGAGTTACTGTCACAAGCAAACACAGGAGCATAGTCACGGCAGCCTAAAATGGCAAAAAAAAAAAAAAAAAAAAAGGCAGGCCAATTTTACACAGCACCTTTCCCTTTTCATATCCTTCTGGCAAGTAAAGTGGCCTAAACAAGATCAGGATGAACTGAAAAGGCAGAAGGTTCTTTCTGAAATCAAAGAGGTGAACTATCTAAGGAGCCTAAATACTGAAGGGTGTATAGCTTTGGACAAAATAACTCCTCCACTTTGGCAAAGAAAGCAACTGGCGAGAACGTTGAACAGGCTGAAAATTTTACACGGTATTAAAATTCACCTCGATAGCTCTTTAAAAATCCCTGATCTTCTGAAATGGAAGCTGAATGGCTGGTATATGTGACCAGTTCTCAATGGTTTTCTCTCCCTTCCCCGTCCAGATTTCCTGCCTGTGTTCAAGCCTGGAGATCGACAGTTCACTGCAGGTCTGACCAGATCACTCAAAAACAACAGAAAGGGAATGAACACATCTCCACCAAGATCTGGTACTGACCAGTTTACCTAAAACCCTGAGCCTTCCTTGGATCACTTCCTGCACAATAACAAAATCAGGTTTAAAATGTGCTTTGTACAAAACAGCAACGCTTGTCCAAAAGCTGGATGCGTAACCAAGAAATAAAACCTCTTCCTTCCAGAGAATGAACCAGTCAGCTTAGTTTATGCCGTGAATATCTTTCTTATGCAAAGAAAATATGAACTCGTTAGTAATGAATTATAACATTAACTTCCCTATTTCAATTCCAATTTCAACAGAGCTGCAATTACCAAGGGAATTATCTTAAAATACGAGAAGAGGGGGTTAAAAAATCATCTATAAATACATTGTCAGGGGGACAAAAGGACAACATAGTAGGGAAATGAAAAGAAGACACAAGGAAACATGAAATATGGTTTAAAATATATAGAAAAATGTACAGAGTAAGAAATAGAATTCTAGCTCCAGCCTCTAAGATCACTAACCCTTTCACACCTTCAGCCTTTCTCTTAACAAACAACAAGCATCATTTCTCACACCTTTCTCTCAACACCACCACCAAAGCTGCTTTCAGCCACAGTCAAGTTATTTGGAAAATCTAAATAAAAAGTCTATAAAGGAGTCTTCTTCTGCAGCTTCCTCTTTCATCCTTGGAGACATACTGATCGTTGGACTCAATTCCCCAAGAGGGCACAGACCCATGCATCTTTGTATTTCCAGACCCTAGGAGAGCACCTGCCAGACAGCTGGCTCTCGATCCAAGCTAGAGAGATGAACTCGACTTATACTTAATACAGCCTGAGGACCAGCTCCCCACCCAGCCCTGGGGGAGAGGCCTGGCAGAGAAAGGATGAGTCCCCGGGAGTGTCAGCGCTGCTACTGCAACACTGCAAGTCTTGGAGCCCAGGTGTCTGCTGCCAATGACAATACTGGTGCTTACCAAACACGTTATCATAATAGAACGTTAAGGGTCTCACAGATTTGGGTCTGCAACTCTAAACCCGCTCCACCCACAAATCTCAGGAAACCAAGTCAGCCTGTCCTCTGGGGAAAAGAGCCATGGGATCAGGGATGTGCCTGTGTGAGTGGGTCAGGAAAGCCTGACCTTAAAGCATCTGTCCTGTGGTTGCAACGGGTGCCTGAGTCCTGGGTGCAATTGGGAGAGAACTGTTCTCCGTAAAAGAAAGGTCATGTTTACCTTAAACTACCCTCTTTTCTTTCACTTCCAGGAGATGTAACACAGATTGCCTGTAACCATAGCAATCAGTTCAGCTGTGAGCGCCCTCATTTATTCAAGGCACACAGGCAGCATGGAGAGAAAATACTATTACAAATAGGAACAATAGGGTTTAATTTCAGATGCCAAAACATGATTGGTGTGGTATTGGATTCCCAGCCATAAGAGGAAGAACATTACACTTTCTGGGTTTCATCTGCTCTCTCCCGGTCCTCAAGAGTAACATTAATTTCAGTTTCTTCCAGAAATAATGATTAACTTGTTTCCAGGACTATCTTGAGAGTGAAATAAAAATTTGGAAAAACATATTCTCGGCAATGCACTGTGTGCAGGAGAGCTGAGATAACCAGCCAAGGACCATAAAACAATGTCAACATCCACTTTTTTTTACACTTTTGATGTGGGTTTTTTTTTTTTTTTCAGGGTGGTATCCAAGTTCCCTTGGTTAAGTAACAAAGGATGTGTTCCATACCTGTTGCTTCTTTCTCTAATTTTAGTCTCCTTACATCCCTGGAATTAAAAAAAAAAAAAAAAAACATCTATGGCGGCTGCTTTACCCTACTCTAGAAGTAGAGTGACAGAAAAAGCATTCTTGATACTCAAGGCTATTACTTACTACTCATTAATTAGCTCAACCTCAGCGATTCTGAAGTTTGTTAACTGTATCCTGGTATTTCCACTGATAAAACTGTATTCCACTGTATTTCAAACGTACGCAGATATCTAATACTGAGAGGAAGAGAGAAATCTACAAGAGAATTTTGCCGTCTGTGAAGCAATCGTTGCCACTTTCTCCTTCATTCAATTAGTAATGGAATTCCTACCATGCACTAACATGTGAGACTTAGACAGGGCAGACACATCCCCAAGTTCCTACTACATGTAAAGCAATGGGAACTATATAAAGATGAGACAAAAATCTTTACTTCAAAACACTTCAGCCTAGAAGAGGAAAAGTCAACGGGAGCCACAAAGGAAATGTTTTATCAACACAAAGACTTTGGAAATAATTAATCAAAAAATTATAAAAGGTGTTACTTTTAGCTTAGTGATAATTGAATCAGTTTGATTCAAAGTGTCTAAAATTTTCATGGCAAAACTTGAAGCTTCATAAAGCTATAATTTGTAGACTACTTCATTTCCCTACAGCTCAGCCCAATCATACTTTGAATTCAAAGAGGATTTTAAAATATGAGAAACAATTTCATGGATCAAATGTCTGGCGTGCTTGGCTTTTTTTTCTGCCTTTTTTTTTTCCTGTGCCTCTCATTAAGCTTCTTCTCTCAAAGTCCTTGGTCTAGGCTCTAAGTGACCACCAGCCAACCCCAGCACCCAGCTTATAAGGTCTTGGAAGAAAACAAATTCAAGATAACTTTGCCTCCTGAAAGGACAAGATATCTTGTCCTCCTGAAAGGAAGACACACATATCAGGGTAACAGCCCACCAAGATCTGTCCACGCTCCTAACCATGAGATACCACCACTATTTTTAAAAAACGAAGGTTGCTGTTTTCTTAGAACTGAAACCTACCATGGCAATTTTTTTTTTTGGGGGGGGGGGCTAATGCCGGTTATCAACTAGTTGTCAAGATAATTAGGCAACAGCCTTCATACCAATCCCTTTAACTGGCAGGAAGCCAAAAATACCCAGGACTATGACTCAGTCGTTAACTCCGTAAGATTTTCTCCTCATGTCAAAGGAGCCTGGCGGAGTATTTATGTTTTCCCCTACTTAGGCATTTTCTGGTGGCAATTATTTTAATGTCAAGTTTGTAAATACTAATCCCTGGTGGGTAGCTATCCCTGCAAACTGAACACTTCCTATGTGAAGTCTTAATAATGTTAGGATCCAAACTAGAGCAGCTCTTTGCCTGCATCTTCATAACTGCAGGGCCTCAGCGCTCCCTCAACCTACCATCCAATTATTTCTAGGTCTCTCATGACGGTTTCCCCTGAGCCATTACGAATACGTCTGCTCATGTTCCTGTGTTCCCACCCCCTCCTCCAGGCACCTTGACACAGTCAGTTCTGAGGCCCTCTGTGGAAACAGCAAGTCCACACCAAGCGCAACACTGTTTCCAGAGCTGCAGTTTTTGGAAAAACCAGAGCCACTGGCAGGTCGCCCCTGCTCAGTTTTGTCCATGGGGACTGAAGCAGGACTGTATGCTTAGTCATTCCTAAAAACCATGCTGCCTGCCCTTGGCTCTCTTCCTTTCTCAAAGTGGCCCCAGGCCTACGTTTCAGACACAGTAGACCTTGCGCCAGCTCTGTCTATTGTCTCTATCTGCCTCAAGCTCATTCTCTGTGCCTGAGCTCAAAAAACCAAAATCAGCACATAATCTTACAAGCTCATGAAGGAATGTCAGCTCACCAGTCCTGCAAAGTCAGACATAAAAGGCCAGCTTATATATGTGTATGTGTATTTATACACACACACACACACACACACACACACACACACGTATAAACCCACACATACACATATCTTAGGCATACATATTATATGTAGGCTCATTATATAAGCTAAGTCCTATATATAATAAAGCAGGGACTGAGTATGGTAACTCAAAAAAAAAAAAAAAAAATAGCCACAGATGAAAATATACTCATATGGCCAAAATTATTTACAGTCTCATTGCTGCCTTTGTCTCAAACCTAAGAGTATGGCCATAATCTATCATGATGAGGAAATACTTAACAATATTGTAGCCACAAACACCTGCTGTTGGGTTGATGAACAGAGACTAAAGCAAACTGCCTACTAAGTGCTCAGAAATAACATTTCTGCAAAGAAGGTGGTCATCTGAACAAAAATTTAACCTATTACTTATAAGGCACTAAGGACACAAAAGGATTAAAACATCACGCTAGCCCTGAAAGAACATGAAATTTGCACTCAGAACCAGGTTTTAGCTCTAGTTCTGGCTGTACTAGGTCTACAACGTCAAGACAGAGTTTTCAAAAGGCACAAATATGATGATACACGTGGAGCTTCCTGCCATCAGCACAGTGTCACAAGATGCTTGTAATAGCTCATTTGTGAATAAGGCTTTATTGAGTATCTGTTAACATGCCAGACATTGTTCCACGTATTAGAGATACAGGGGTACACTAGAAAGAAGATCCGTGATTTCACCAAGCTTATATTACAGGGAAACCAACCGGGCTAAAGTATAGGTCCCTTGCCCTGTGCCACTCCAAAAGAGTTTTGCAAATATCAATTCATATTTTTTAATATGCAAAAGCAGATTTAACCAGGCCAGTATCCTAGCCTAAATATCAGTATTCATTCCAGCTAGAGGAGAGATGAATTAGCACCTTGACAGTCTCTCTCACTTCACTCCTCGTTCCGCTCCTTGCCCTCTCCCTCAGCTGGTGGTTTCTGTCCTTGAATGTTTGCTCCTCCCACATACTTTTGTATAGACAAATGTGAACACCCAATTTATGGTTTTGGAGTCCTCATTGTGGCTCGGCAGTAACAAACCCAACTAGTATCCATGAGGATGTGGGTTTGATCCCTGGCCCTGCTCAGTGGGTTAAGGAGCTGGCACTGGCTGAGCTGTGGTGTAGGTCACAGAAGCGGCTAAGATCTGGCATTACTGGTGGTTGTGGTGTAGGCCAGCAGCTGTAGCTATGATTCGACCCCTGGGAACTCCCATATGATGAAGTGAGGACCTAAAACGACAAAAAAAAATAAGTAAATAAATTATGGCTTTATGTCTGTCTGTGTGTGTGTGTGTGTGTGTGTGTGAGAGAGAGAGAGAGAGAGAGAGAGAGAGTGCGTGAGCAAGAGAGCCTGTGAAGGTGATAACAGAAATCTGTGCTCCTTTGAAGAAACATCATCTTATGGTTAATTACCCAAAATTATCAGAATCTTCTATATTCAAGCTTTATGATCTTCTTGTGCTCCAAAATCTCAGGTCAATACTTGACAGCTCCCCCTTTTTTATTAAGAAGACTTAACATGAGATATACCCCCATAACAGATGTTTTTAGAATAGTTGAGGATTTACAGAAAAGGTTTTAAGAGAGTGGAGTTCCCACAGAATACATGCCCAGTTTCCCCTGTTATCAACACGTTAAATTTATATGCTAAAATATTTACAATTAATGAATTGATATATAAAGTCCATATTTTATTCAGGTTTCCTCAGCTTTTCGCAAATGTCCTTTTTCTGTTCCAGGATCCTTTTTGTTGTTGTTACTGTCTTGATATTTTGTTGGCATCTCTCTGCTTACTTCTTGGCTAAAATAGTTTCCAGAACTTTCCTTGATTTTGATGATGTTGACATTTTTGAGGAGCAAAAACAGGTGTTAGGACTTCAACCTATGAATTTGGGGAGGGTAGGATTCAGTCCATTACGGTACCCAAAGTGCTCTACACATTCACTTCAGTCCCCGTCTCAATGACGTTTTTGGCAGAAACAGAAAAATCCATCTTAAAATCCATATGGAATAGCACAAGGGGCTCCAAATAGCCTCTTATTCCTCAAACAGCTCCTCTTAACCCACTGGACAGATCAATGTATTACATATGTATGTAAGTATCTGTCTGCCTGTCTGTCCATCCATCCGTCCATCCATCCATCCACCCTTCTAAGACAAGAGAGAATCTCCTTTGTGGATAAAGTGACTCATGAGCTGGTTTAAAAAACAAAGAGGATTCTGCCAAGTGGACAATCCAGGAAGGAGAGCCCAGGGAAAGCAGACAGCATGTACAAAGCAGGCCGGTGTTCATGGAGCCACAGGCAGTCTGGCTTCAGAGACGTGGTGAGGAGGATGGAGTGGTGGGCGAAGAGCTTGGAGAGCTCAGTGCATAGTGAGCAGCTTGGCCACTACTCTTCCGGATGCTGGCAGCAAAGAACAAGAAGGCAAGGGCTGGCTTCTGGCAGGCTCCACTTCAGAGGCAGGGGTGAGCTACTGGACAGGTCACTATAGTGTCACACACCTACCTAGGGACACCTCTGCTCTGGCTGGCTCCCGAGGTCCCGTTCTCTGTCTCTCTCTTCCTTCCTGCTTCTCTCACATACACACGCACAAATCACTACTCACTCCCTAAGAACAGCCAACCTAAAAATAGGTAAAACCTCATATTTGACCAATTTGACTCTTTTTCTACAGCTTGGCCATGGAAGGGAAGATATCAGCCATGGCTCAGGAACGCAGCAGCCTACTTTAGCATTATCAGAAGGCATTCCTGCGGTTACGCTGTTCCTGCCTATGAATGGCCCTTGAGAACACAGCTGGCACCAAGGGGAGCCAGAAGAGCCTCCTGTTAAATACCTGTCATGCACTGTGAAACTTGTCTGGATCTAGAGGGAAGCTGCTGTTTCTCAGAAAAGGCCCTGCTCCTGACTGGTATGGGTGCTGCAGCTCAAGAATCCACCTGGTGAGTTTCATGTCCACAGGCACGATCCTCTCATCTTCATGTATGACAACTTCCCATTGATGCCAGCAGGGCCATCTCTTAGAACAATCATTAGCCCTAAATGGGATGTAGCCAATGAGGTCTGCACATTTTCTTAGAAGATTAAAAAGCCAGTACTGTCTTCATGTTCTCCCTCATCCCAAATTCTCTTTGTCTCCAAGTTCTGGAAATTTTAGACTATTAACATATAATGTATAATATGCAGTAATATATAATACCCCTCAATGACACTCTATCATCAGACTGAAGTACAAAGTCCTCAGTCTAGCATAAAAGGCCTTTTAGGGTCAGGATGCCAGCCCCTCTCTAACCTCATCTCTCACACTGACCCTTTGCATATGGTGCTCCATTCTTTCCTAAACCATCCACCAAACATTCAGCAATCAGGCCATGTTCATGTTCAGCAATCATCACCTTGCCTTGGCACGTGCTGGTCCCTCGGCTTGGATTCCTTTTCTTCCAGGACCTTTATGCCTATCTTGGTCTGCACAACTCCTGACCTGCCTAGAGCATCTGCTGGAATTCTGAGATGGATACCCCACAGTCAGGCCCTCCTAATCCGTAAGGCATCCTCTGAATGGCAGGTGTAAATGTATCGCCATGGTCTGCACCCCCGGTCTCACTAACAGGGACCATCTCTCATTCTGGAGAGTTGCAGCTCTATGTTGGGCACAGCGGTTCAGCCATCATCCTGCTGTGCCATCCACCGTGTACAGACTTTCATCTTCAGGCTTATTACTCTGCGAACGCAAGACAACTGATATGCTTTGCTGAATCGCATCCTCATCTCAGTGTCTCAAACAAGGAGGAGAATGGTAGCGGGTGGAAGAGGACTACTATTTTTTAACTGGAGAAGTTGGGGGGAGGTATCTTGAAATCTTCTGATGTCTCATTGGCCAGAATTTGTCATACGGCACCTATCACTGCAAGGAAGCCTTGGAAAGCAAAAATCTGATAAAGAAGAAAGGATTGCCACAACTGGTCCAGTATGTTTCATTTCCTGGAGATGGGACATGACCTACCTAAAAATACTTGGGATTTTTTTTTTTAGTTAGACAGAGGCTACAGCTTTTGGACATTGAAGTAATTATATATGCCACACTTCCATTTTTACAAAATGAAAATATTAAACACACTCTTAAGTAATATACCAACGGGAAGTAAAATATAAGGAGCACGAAAAACTACATATGTGGTGATAAAATGTTATGCTTAGTTCTTGGGGCTCAGATGGGTGTTTTATTCCAGAATTATCTCAAATTATCAAACACACGTTTGAGACTGTTTACCCATATTTACCCATTTATTCTGACTAAGACAATATAGAAGCACTTGTATATAATATAGATCAGAAACTATTCTTATGGGCTCATCAATTCGGGTTTTTTAGTGTTTTTTGTTTTGTTTCACTGGGGGCGGTTTTTTGGCTGCACTCACAGCATGTGGAAGTTCCCCAGGCCAGGGATCGAATCAAAGCTTCAGCTGCAACCTACACCACAGCTGCAGCAATGCTGGATCCTTAACCCACTGTGCCAGGCTGGGTAATCAAAACTGTGCCTCAGCAGCGACCTGAGCCACTGCAGAGACAGATCCTTAACCCACTATACCACAGAGGAAACTCCTAATTAGTTCATTTCGATGTATGTTTTCAGAAGTTTGGCACAGCCTTAACAACAGGTTTAGTGAAAAAAGAGAACTGTCCAAGAAACCTGTCCTAATTATGGTATCTGTTAGTCACATATTTAGAAAATATTTGTTTCAGGTGTTCTGTGAATGACTTCTCTTTAGATACTCAATCTCAAATTGCATTCAAGTCATCTCCATTGTAATGCATAAAGGATGTGGTTAGATGTGATTCCTGTACATGCCTTTTATCCCTGTCTCTACTGAAATGATTTCACTTTTTTTTTTTTTTTTTTGCCTTTTGTCTTACTAGAGCCACACCAGCGGCATACAGAGGTTCCCAGGCTAGGGGTCTAATCAAAGCTGTTGCTGCCAGCTACACCACAGCCACAGAAATACCAGATCCAAGTCACACCTGCAGTCTATACCACAGCTCATGGCAAAGCCGGATCCTTAACCCACTGAGGCCAGGGATTGAACTCACAACCGCATGGTTCCTAGTCAGATGCATTTCTGCTGCACCAAGACACGACCTCCTCACCTAATGTTAAAGTAGATTAAGGCTAGTTAACTGGGATGAGTGCACTGGATGAGTCAAGACAGCACCATGAGCTGGGTATCCATGAAATCTATGTCTGCTGCTCCCTGACAGCTAAGGGAAATGAACAGCCTCCCTACCCACCCCTGCACTAGCCTATCTCCATTTCCACTATCTTTCTTAATCTGGCCACTGTGGTTGTCTCATGAGACAAGAACATTTATTGGTCCCTGGACTAATAATTCTCGTAAGGCTGGACAGGAGATACAATCTGAATATTCCAGAAGGTAAGGGGGGGGGGGGACACAGAGCTCTAGGACTTGCTTTATCCAAAAGAACACCGACACTTGTCTCTCTTAATTTGCTTCCTCTCTGCGTGGCGAAGTAGAATCAGGCCCTGTCATCTAAAAACAAGTGTCTTCCTCTCTACTCTGCACCCCCCTAGAAGCCAAGTGGGAACCAGAGAGAGACAGGAAAAAGGAGGCAGCAGTCTGGGCTGTATCTGGCCTAAGCAAAAGTTTGGACGGTCTCTGCAAAGTCCAGCTTAGATCCCAAGAAAATGCACAAAACTGACACTCACAGAAAGCACAGGTATTAATAAAGTCTCCTGTGTGCCAGACGTGATCTTCTGTGCCTGTGTATCCATCAGAATCCTTTCAGGCAAGCGCAGTAGGGCAAGGGCTGGATCTGCGAGTTCACGGATCACCTAACTAATTACTGCTCTTTCTCAACCTCTTATTCCCAACTCTTTCCTCCTCCAAGGCCTGCCTACTGGCAACACACACCCCTGATTATAATAGGAAAAAGTCACATAGCACTCTGATGTAGAGAAGTGTGTACAGGTAACGTGGTGAAAAGAACACAGCTCAGCAACCCACAGATCTGGGTTTGAATCTCAGCACAACCACTTCTTTATTCCATTAACTTAGGTAACTTATTTAGCCTCTCTGAGCCTTGGTTTCCTTACTCATTTAGTAACACCTCAGGAAGTTATTGCTATACATGTGAGGGTCAAATGTATAAATGAAGCATCTAATAGTCTGTAAAATGTGCCAGACAGGTAATGCATGTTCAACAAGTGTTAATCTCCCAAGTGAACATTGTTACCAGAAAACGAACTCAAAACTCTTCAGATGATAAGTCAACGGGAAGATATTCTTATAAAAATGCACTTGATACAGAAACAAGAGAAAAAGATGTAGATGATGAGATTGTGTGCCTAGGCAAGTTGTGTCACGACAATATAAATCTAGACACAGTAGATCACCAAGGTAGTTATTATCTTAATTTCAGCATTTTAATAAGCAGCAGAATTAAACGCTGGCCATATTTGAAAGACTCTAGAATAGCACAGGATTGATTAAAGGTCTGTCACCACAGATTGGATGTGTTGATTTCATTTCCCCAAAAGTATCCACATAGCAACTTGGCAGTACACAAATATTCTGAAAATTCAAACAGCTTTTTATGGAAAATAATAGCTGCACCCTTCCCTAAAATTTTAAGTCCCATGTCATTTTAAAGACTCATAATGCTTTTCACAAGCTACGAGTTTTGATCATTCCAGTCCTGTCACTGTGAATTTGAAAGAAGGGCACGACAGATAGGTCCTTAACTAAAGTGGCACTTTCTCTGTTAGTTCCATGACTCTAAACCTACTGGTTGAAGGGAACAAAATCAGGAACTCAAGGTAACTACTCTCAATTATACTGGAATCACAGCTCCTTTTTAGGATCCTCCTTTTACGGTTAATTTAAGGTCATGCCCCATGCTTTAAATTCTCTTGGACCCTTTGCAGCACTCATCAAGATGCCGCATATACCATCAGTGCCCAGTGAACGTTTGTCGCATTGCTCTGAGCTGATCTTCCATCTTCTTCGCTAGACTTGGCTTTGAGTAACTTCCGCCTTTTTTTTTTTTTTTCCAAAATATTAATTCCACCCACAAAGGAAAAAAGCAGAAGGATGTTGTGGCAAAAATGCTATCCTGGAAAACAGATCTTGCTTCTGGTTCCAGCTTTCTGTGACTTTGGACGAATCACTTGAACTTCCCAGAGGAAGTTCCTCCATAAAACAAAGATGCTAGACAAGGTGTGTGTGCCAGACTGTAAGGCCCGTGGTGAGACACTCAAAGTAATGCACGTGGAACTGTAGACACTCGCGGAGAGACGGGATAAAAATGACTGTGAATAATTTCAGAAGTATTGGGTTAAGTGCTGGCATTCCAGAATGGCTGCCCCAAAAGAAATAATGCATATTTACTGTTTCTGGTTATGTTGTGAGGGTTTTGTTGGGTTATTTTTAAAGTTACATTACTTTAGAGTTACATGCTAAATAGTCATTAGGATACAATTCAAGAGGGCAAATGTCAACAAAGTTCTAAAGCTGCTTGGCATGTTATCAATCATTATTTAGAGTTTCTTCTTCCCCTCCCCCTCCTAATGCATCTGGCCAGGAACAGAGACGCTTGTGAGATATAATGAGAAAGAAAGGAAATTTAATCTACTGCTCTTTCAGCCTTAGCCACTCAATCCTTACCTCGTGACAGACTCTGACGTTCTTAATGAATTTCCAAGGTTTACTAAAGAACCTGGAGGAGCTGAGCTTTCTACAAGGTGATTCCAGGGGCTCACATTTTGCCAAGTCATACGCAGGTGGCTTAAGACCAAGTTTGCTTTCTCTAGACGTCATGTCACACTTGTTCTTGTCTATGAATGTTTTTCAGTGGTCACGCAAGCCCTCAGTAGGTCATTCCCCGCCAAAAGGGTTGTTACGTAAGTGACCAGGCTGTGACGTGAGCTCATGGCATCTCACATGTCCCTCAGAGAGCAGTCCCAAGTTTACTGAGTCCACTCTCCAGCAGCAGGTACACAGTTTTAAAAGTGCAGGCCTTCACGTTGTGGGGGGGGGTTTTGTTTTGTTCCATTTTGTTTGTTTTTGAACACTGCACCATAAGGGCACTTCCTCTCTCCCCTTGCAAGGAATAAAATAAATGGAATTCTTAACTCATTCACGCGGATCTCACTGCAGAGCCCGCGAATGGCATGGAGCCGACACGAACACCCACACACTTTTCCCTCCCTCACGGATCCCCGCTAAAGACAGAAGCTGGCCATGGCTAGGCCAAGCATATACTTCTGCTGGATTTCCACGGAATCTGGTTTCATTCAGTTGTATGTTCAATGTGTTTGTTGCTTTTTTTTTAAAGAAAAAGTTTCGTTCCTCCTATCTCAAGGTTAGGGTGAGTCGGAGAGGTTTCAAAGGGGAGCAGAACTGCCACGTGAATGTTCTGACACCCGAGAAGAGCCTCTGAAGCCACCTCAAAGCAGCCGAGCCCCAGCCTGCTCCAGTCACCGTGGAGCAGAACCAATTTTTAAATGTCTTCATCTGGTCCCTCCTACTTTCATGGTTGCTCTGGGGGTGGTGAGAATCGGGACGCAATGAAAGCTGCTGGGACATCTGACTCTTTATTTTCTTGGCTCTACGTGTCTTAACTCTGCACCAGCTCCCCCCGCTCCCACCCCACAACTGTGCGGCATTTCACTCTTGAGAGCAGAGGCAAAAGGAGACATGCAGGGCGGGCAGGAGCCTGAGTGAGAGGCGAGCCACCACCCACTCCCCACCGGGCTCCAGGTGTCCTGCCAGTCAGTGCCACCTGCCCCCTTCCCAGTGATGGGGTAGTGCTCCTAAGAAGAAACTGACTGTAAAGTCCTTACATCTTCAGAAAATACTTCCTCATTCTCTCTCTCTTGGATTTCATGGACAGAGATGGTGTTTGGGGGGCAGGGGTGTGCGTAGAGATAGCAGACTAGAATATCAAAAATGTGCCAGTGAGTTGCATGATTAGACCTGCTCTTTCCTGCTCCAAGGACCTGATCAAGTACATGGTGGAATGGGCTCCATATGGGAACTTCCTACCAAGATCCTGAATCACAGCACTTCTGAGGGTGCTCAGGCCGGCCCCGGAGAGTGACTTGGTATGGAAATGAGGCCGGGATCCCACTGTCCGGCGAGAAGTACGGTGTCGGGAAGAGGAACGGTTCTCCCTCCTCTCCTTCTCGTTCCCCTCTCCACTCCTGGAGGAAGAGACAAGTTGTCCACACTTCAGCCCATCCCGTGGCCCTGTGGGAGGAGGACTCTTCGATCTGCCTGGACAGAGGCTGGCATCCACGGCGCCACGGTTTCCAGAGGCGGGTGTGACTGTGCGCTGGGGACGGCACGGCATGCCCTGCTTCCTGCTTTCAACTTCCTGCACCCACTCAGAGCAGGGCATCCTTCTCTGTCTTTAAATCTCTGCTTCAAGGATCAGAGGGCCTTGCTCCCCTTCTTGACACACAAGGAGGTCAGGCCTAGCAGTGGGAAAGCAGCCTAGGCTAGGCAGAAAGAGCCTGGATCTCACGCGGCACGGATTTGATACGTGGGGGTCACAAGACCTCCTTCAGAGCGAGCTGGAACCTACATCTAGGCTTCCAGGATTAAACTGCTCTCAGATCTGTCTTTTAAGGAAGCCCAAGAGAGGTGCTTCTATTTGCCCTGCCGTCAACCAGGTTAGTTCTTCCTTTCCCATATTATTTTTAAAATGTCCAATCAAAATCCCCCAAAAAACTAAGTCAGAAGTGACACACTGACTCAGAGTGGTCTAAACAGAAGTTTTCCATTACGTTACCAAAGCATAAACAGAATTTGACATGCACTTACACATTATCTAAGGGAAGAATCCAAGTGTTTTCATTGCACATCGTGAGAATATATGCAGATTTAAGGATCATCTTATAATTCACAATGTCCTTTAACCCTAAGACCTTAAGATTCAGAAAAAAAATAAAAAAACGATGTTTTCTATTCAGCTTAACACTGTCTCCGTTCAATCATCATCTGTTAGGTTTAAAAATACAACGAATTCACAGATAGAATTGATTCTATCAGCTGGTAAATTCTACCTGTTGATTCAATCCATGAGAATTCTTTGGAAGGAGAAAGTGTAAATTCCAAATAATCCCCAGGAACAAGTCATCAGGACACCAGTTAAACCGGCTTTGGGAAACACGTTCGCCTGCCATTGCCTTGTGTTACCGATACACAATACCCAGATACTCTTTGTACCTTTTGACAGAAAGTTCTCCCTTACCTGAGGAAACCTATTCCTATAAAAATCTCTCAGGTGCTTTTCTCGTGGTGTTTCTGCTACCAGTACAAGCGGGAAGCAAAGACATGTTCACCGAAAAGCCAGTTTTCACTGAGTTCTGCAGGCCAGCGAGAATGAAGATTAACGCAAATAAACTTTGGAATGGCAGCCAAAGCCCTGAAGCGGGGTTAGCAATTCACCCACTAAGCTGGTGCCGCTCTGTCAGTACTCCCTTATCCTGAAGTGACCTGACTGAAAAGCCAGTGTCAGGTGACACATGGCATCAAGCGTTCAATGAGGACTCCGATGGCCTAAGATCCCCTCTGACTGCGGGAGCTCCTTGGCCTTCCACAGCACTCAGGTAAGTCTGGGTATGTTTTCAACCTTCAGCAAAACTCGCGAGATGGAAATTCAGTTCCTGAGAGACGTAACTCTCAAAGGCATTCAGAGATTCGCTTTCTGACTGCAAAGGAGCAAAGCCCTTATTCAAGTACCTGTTCTTTTTTCCATAAAGAGGCTTTTTCAATATTTGTTTCATTTAAATACAATGGCCGTTTTACATGTGGTTTCATTACTGAAGACACAAAAAGGTCTACCTTTCATTCAAAACTGTAAGTGGTGGAGTTCCCGTTGGGGCTCAGCAGGTTAAGAACCCGACTAGTATCCATGAGGTTGAGCATCTGATCCCTGACCTCGCTCGGTGGGTTAAGGATCCGGCGTGGCTGTGAGCTGTGGTATAGGTTGTAGACAAGGCTTGGATCTGGCATTGCCGTGGCTGTGGTGTAGGCCAGCAGCTGTGGCTCCAATTGGACCCCTAGCCTGGGAACTTCCATGTGCCTCGGGTGCGGCCTTAAAAAAATAAAATAAAATAAAATAAAAAGACAAAACTGAAAGTGTTAACTAAGTTGAGTGAAACATTAAGTCAGTATTTTACTTAGCTTTTCTTTTCAAATATGGTGTTTTATAGCACCCTGATTTATAACTGGCTGTGTAAAGGTTATGTCAGCATTTACATTATAAGGCCACGTTTTTGTGGGTTTATAACTAAGTCATGAAAAATAATTCTGACTGAAACTTGGAATGCCAAATTTCCACCCCGAAAAACAAGCTTGTTCCTAGATGTACTACACACACACACAGAATTCAGTAACTACTGTTTGTAAAGTACATTCCTTCAATAGGTTGCCTTGGTGAAAATGAACTGAAAAAAACTCAAGGCTACGAAGTGCAATCAAACCTAAAGCTGTCGTACAATGGGAGCCACTTCTATCCTAAAGTATACGACAAAAGAATTTATTGTATAATTTTCAAATAAAGATTAAAGGACAGAAAGATGAAGTAAGATCGCCACCAAAAAAAAAAAAAAAAAACTTTCTACTTAAGCAGAAAGGTCTGTAACTTTTCCACACTGCATAGATGTTCTCTGAATCTCTTTGCAGATGACCTAATGTCCCTGAACCCATTTATTACAATTCATCACCTATAGAGCAACAGACAGGGCCATGCTCATAAACCAGGACTGGCGCTGGAACTGGTAAGTCATTAAGCAAATATATCCCTAAGTTGTATGAGGCTGACGTGCTCGCTGCTGCCTATAAAAGGAAAACAGGACTTCTGATACAAACATTACTTTTAAGACTTGTAAACTGGTTGTCTTCAATTCACCCTCCTTCCCATTTTTGCATTGTTTGACTAAATGCTAAAACACACCTGGCTGTCTTAAAAATTACTATATTTTTCATGGCATGGTCACTGAAATCTGTTGGCATGAAAGAAACAAGTATTTTCACTGAGACTTTTTTTTTTAATTAAGAGTTGGGCAATCTAAGCTAATGGCAATACTAGAGTCTAATCTTATCAAGAAGACAAGGCAACTAATGTATCTGAAAAATCATCTCATTACCACTTAATAATTGTCCTTATACACCCAAATAGGGCTCAAGAAAGACTGAAGTATTTTAATAAAAGCTAGCAATAGTTGTAATGCATGATTCTGCTTTTGTTGGTGAAAATGTATGATAACTTAGAGGTCAGAGGCATGGAGTAAGGTACTAGGTTGCCTGGTTCAAATCCTAGCTCTAGCACTAGCTGTACGAACCTGGACTGGTTACTTTACCTGTGACTCAGCTTCCTCATCTAGAAGGTGGATTTAAAAAGTGTCAACATTGCTGGTTTAAATGAGTTAATAAACTAAAAATCCATTCGATGCTTGGTATATCGTAATGCTACATAAGGATTAACTATTACTCCTGTTATTATTACTATTACTATTTGACCAAACTCAGAAGAAAAATTCAGCAGGACATGAATAACATTCTTTAGTGTATCAAAATCCTATCATTCCCCAATCCTATTTTTTACATTCTAGAAACTTCAACACATAGAAACCTGTGTGCTCAGGAGAGATAATGTATAAGAACAAAGGTAACAACGGCTTACTTGTTAGGACACTAGTAAAATAAAACTTGAAGAAATACCCCAAACTGTACAGTGTTCAACACTGACCCACGATTGGCTCTAGTGGGTAAAAAAATATAACATCACATGCCGCTGGGTGAGTTTTGCATGTGAAAATACAGAGGAACTAGTTTGTCTCTAGCTCTGATGCCGCTTAAAGAAGCAAATAAAAGTAAGATCTTAGGTATCCTCTAAACGGAGGAGCCAGTTTCATGACTTGGGGAGGGGTGAGAAAGACTGAGGTTATTTTATTCTCAAAGGAAGCTCCCAAGGTGTCCAATGCCCCTGCGGTTACACAGCAAAAGGAGACCACTGCCCTATTCCCTGAGTAGGGAGGAGGGAGGACTTTGAGGCTGCACAGTTCCTACAAGAGAGTAACGAACGGTGAGTCTGGGCCACCCAACCTGAAAGCAAGTAGGGAGATATCTCACCATCAAGGTATCTTACTATAAAGATATCTCTTTACCACACATAACAGCTTGGTCTGGTACTTGCTTTTGATCGACTCAAAAAGCACGTACCAGAAATTAGGAGAAACGCATGACAAGAAGTAATTTAATTAAAGTGTTCCCGGCTGGATTAAAACAAAAGCGAACAAATTCTTCATAAGTTTCAGAGAAGCATGGAGATACGTTTGCATCGGTGACCCCCTTCAAAATGCAAGCCATGCAAGAATTAAAGATAAAGAGAGGATCCTAAAGGCAGCAAGAGAAAAGCAAAGCATTAAGTATAACGGATCCCCCATAAGGCTGTCAGCTGATTTCTCTACAGAAACCTTACAGGCTAGAAGGGAATGGCAAGATATATTTAAAGTGATGAAAGGAAATGGCCTGCAA
>PVHT020000257.1:15991931-16076802 GCA_004024745.2 Catagonus wagneri | reverse complement strand
ACAGGAAAAAAAAAAAAAAAAAAAAATGCAAGCCATGGAGCTTCCCGGACACAGAAAGGCAGGTCTTCCCTCTCGGACTTGTGCATCAATCCAGAGTAAAGCGGAGAATGAATGGGTTTCTGGGCACTGGCAATCACCACTGCCAAAGGAGTTCTGGTACGGCTCCTTCAACCAAACAGAACTCCTCCCAGGGGCAGATGTTTATCCAACAGAATTACTGCCACCATATGGGTCACTCCACCCTCGAGCTACACTCCACCCGCACAACGGAGCCTTACCTGTGTGCAGCCACCTGAACACACCCTCTTCTCTAAGGTTCTCTGGGCCACGCTGGACGAGGGCCATGGCGACAAGAGGCAGGCCTGCGTTCTTTCTCTGCGTAACTCCTAAGCTTGCTGTGTTACAAACGGAATCTGTGGCTGCCCCCCTCTCCGTATCCAATTTCTCCACACATCTTAGGGGTTCGAGTGTGTTCCGTTCCCCTCCCTGCTCTGCTATGCTATTAGGAAATAAGAGGATCACGGTTTTACAGTACCAGAGCTTTGAAAACCGTGACTGAGGCTAGGCTACGCCAGTGAAAGCGGTTCTACTCCCAGAGAAGGGCCAGGATGCCTCACTGCGTCTCTTTAGATGTCGGCTGCACCTAAGGCCCCGTGAAACACACTCTCCCAGCTGAGGGGACGTCTAACAGCAAACGTCTGTTTCATTCGGCGCAAACGTCAATGGCTGGTCATTGTCTCAGTGAAGCTCCTTCTGGAGAGAATGTCTCTCCCTTTTCTTTTTCGAGTTCATCTGATTCCATGACAGTCATATCAGGAGAAGGCAGATTCACCAGGAATTTGACTCCGTTTCAGATGATCTGAGGGTGTGCATCGATATCACCTTTATGCCTCTAGGTATAAAAACTCTCAGGTCCTGCTTCCAGACCCTTCATATCAGAAGCTGCATTTTAATAAGACCTGGGGTGATGAGTCAACATATTAAAGCTTGGGAAGCCCTGGTTAAAACGGTCAGAAATTCTACTGAAAGTCATAACAAGGAAGCTTCCCCACACTGGTTCTGGCAACAAATCAAGGTCATTTTAATGCAGTTTAACTCAAGTATTTGATGGCTGTCTTTTTTTGTAATATGAAATTAATCTGTAGTGTATGTTCATTAGTTTGAAGATGTTTTAATGATTTTGATAGCCATGATATACAACTTTACTTACTATTAAATAAACTCGGAATTTTAAGCATTTATTTGCAAATAAATTATAATTAGTTGTGAGCACTGTTGCTAGAAAAACTAAAATCTGCTAGGAATTCTTAATTCAGCATCCTTCCCTTAAAATTTGGATATACATTACAGACTGTCAGTCATTAAAGTAAATATTATATTACACTCAAAAATTAGCTAATGAACAGAGGAGTTCCCGTTGTAGCTCAGCAGAAACGAATCTGACTGGTAACCCTGAGGACACAGGCTCGATCCCTGGCCTCTGATCCCTGGCCTCACTCAGTGGGTTAAGATCCAGCATTGCGGTGAGCTGGGGTGTAGGGCGCAGACATGGCTTGGATCTGGCGTTGCTGTGGCTGTGGTGTAGGCCAGCTGCTGCAGCTCCGATTCAGCCCCTAGCCTGGAAACCTCCATATGTCCTGAGTGCAACCCTAAAAAGACCAAAAAAAGAAAGAAACAAAAGTTAATGAATATGAACTCTTATTAAATTCTCTAAGTCCTATGTATAATTATATATTATTACGTTAATTTCTTCTAATCAATAGGCACAGAATTGCGGATCAGGAGTGAATTTAGAGTTCAGAAAGTACAATCACCTCATTTCAGAGATTGGGAAACTGAGGTCTGGAAATGTATGATTTGGTCAAGGTCACAAACCAAGTTACTGGCCCAGGCAGAAGTAGACATGTTTGGACCCCTATTCTCAAGCAGGGACTTAGTGGGGAATAGTTGAAAGACAGGGGCTTTGGCACAAGACAACCTGGATCTGTGCTAGGTTGTGGACTGGCTCTGCAGCCTCGGGGAAGTTACACGAACCCCAGTCCCCAGCGTCAGCAAACTGGAAGTGGTAATCAGAGTGCCTGCCCGTAGAGCTGTGTTAGAGATTAACTCCACGTCAAGCAAGCCGGCAGAGCATCTGGGAGGCGGCGGTACCCAGAATACAGGGTCGCCTGCACTCCTTCCATACTGTCACAGCATCTAGAGGTCAGAGCGGCATCATTTCAGACTGGTTGTTTAGCCCGCCACACAGTACAATCAAATGCCTAATCATGACTGAAATTAAAAAACAATAAATCACAGGTATAGCTAATGTGTTCATGACCCATTATTCCTCTTTACAGGAAGAGGCTACTGAGAAAAGACAGACCCTAAATAACACATCATTTATTATATGAGATGAATTAGGAATTATAATCATTGTTAACAACAGTAACTACTATTGAGTTGACTTCTACAATGTGTCAAACTGTACTAGGTTGCTTCATACACGTACTGAATCATTTCTGCTTTCAATAAAAGCTTACAGGGAGGCATAAAATACACTCATCTGACTAACTGAAAAACTGGAGCTCAGAGATGAAGTCCTCACGATGCATCTTCACAGCAGAAAATACGGAAATGGAAAGCAACGGGTCATCCACAGGAAGCCTCCTCCCAAGAGGTGCACACTGAGTATCAGAGCAGCTTTATCAAGCACACACACAAAGTAGCTAAGTTTCCATCTACTAAATGTCTGTGTGTGCCAAGCACCGTGGCTGTCATTTTATTTACTGTGGTATTAATCCTCACTGCACTAGGTATTTCTTTTCCTTATTTTATAAACAAGGAGGGATTAAAGTAACTTGCTCCGAGTCACCCTCCTCCATGAGGCAAAACCAGGATTTGAACCCAGCCTCTGTGTCACCCACGCCAGGGTACGACCCAACCCACTAGTGTGACACACGTATAAGGTCAGATGATGCATCACAATGCGGTGGGTGGAATCTGCTTCCTCAACAATCACCAGGTGGAGCAGATGACAAAGCCTCTAAGTATTAACACCCCCTGAGGTTGAACTCTGACCAGCGAGAGGAGAGACAAGAAAGAAAGGTCAAGAAAATCCGTCTCCCTTTTCACCAAGATAGGAGCTGTCAATCCATAATCAAAGGTCAAATCTGGCCTGCCTCTTCTTTTTGTAAATAAAGCTTTATTGGGACATAGCCATGCCCACTCATTTACTTGCTGTCTAAAACCATCTTCACGGCACAACCAGAGTTGGGTAACTGTGACAGAGGCCATGTGCCCTGCAAAATCTGATCTGCTATTTACCATCTGGCCCTCTCCCGAAAAAGCCTATGGACGCCTGCCCTCAGCGTTTGCTCTGAGGCAAAATCTGCCTGGAAAACACTGTGAACCAAGGCATCAGTCAGGTTTATTCTGAAGCTGTGACCAGCCTAGTTATGCAAATTTTCATGTTTGCATTCCCTCCTCCGTTGTCTCACTTGCCCTTTTTCTCAGCCCTGCTGCTCTAGGATTGCGCCTATCAATAAAGCCTGAGCACCTGTTTTATCACAGACTCCATTTTTAAGAGAACATTGAGATAAAGAGAACCACAGCTCTAAGACCCAGACTCAAGAATTTTATCCTTCCTGGATGAATTAGCTTTCCCATAAGTTGCATTCAGCCATCAAAATGAATATAGTCATCAGAGTTCCCACCGTGGGGCAGCGGAAACGAATCTGACCAGTATCCATGAACACGCGGGGTCGATCCCTGGCTTCACGCAGTGTGTCAGCAATCCAGAGTTGCCGTGAGCTGTGGTGCAGGTCACAGGCGAGGCTCAGATCTGGCGTTGCTGTGGCTGTGGAGGAGGCCGGCAGCTGTCGCTCCAATCGGAGCCCTAGCCTGGAAAATTCCACATGCCATAGGTGCGGCCCTAAAAAGACAAAATAATACTACTACTAATAATAATAATAGTAATAATAATTTCCCAATTCCTCCATGTTAATTTGAACTAGTTTTATAAAGCCGTCATACCTGTAAGATCTCCGGTGAGGAAGAACTGCAAGTTCAGACCAGTGTTCCTCATATCGTTGGGAGTGGTTTTGCAATGCAGGATTCCTCTTGACTATAGCAGCATTTCACTTGGTAGCACACCATTAGAAGTTCCTAGTGTTTTCCAAGGTCATAATTAATGAGTATTATGGATGGAAACCCGCATTTGTTATAGTTCAATGTCATCTCTTCCCCTTTTCAATTTCATTCCCCAGTAACTAAGTCCACCCATTTCTCTAAGTTCTTATCAGCTATTAGTTTTCCTATCAATTTTAAAGATTTAATTTTCAAGTTCTATCAGACCGTGAACAAAGCACTCATTTTCTGTCTAAAGAAAAGCATTAAAGGAGTTCCCTGGTGGTGCTGTGTTAAGGATCCGTCGTCGTTGTCACTGCAGCAGCTAGAGTCACTGATGCACTGTGGGTTCGATCCCTGGCCCAGAAATTTCCACATGCTGCAGGTACAGCCGAAATAAATATATTAGTTAATTAAAGAAATAAAACAGGAGTTCCCATTGTGACTGGTGTCCATGGTCTAGGTAAGAGGAGAGAGAAAACTCCAACAGGTAAGCCAGAGATGCAGCCTAGATCTTCTTTCATGCCCTCTGTGTTTTTCTGGCCCAGATCAGTCAGAGACTAAGTGCTTAGCTCTATTAGGAACCATTTGCTGAGTCCACCTTGGAAAGGGCCAAAGTTGTCTGGGAATTGTCATTCAAGTTCAATCTTGATTGATCTTGAAACAAAAGTGTGGAAAAGGAATTGCCTTGGTTTTATCCCAATTCCCCTCCATTCTTTAAATCAAAATGGGTTACCTGCCATCCAAATACTAGAAGAAAAACTTAACACCTCTGTGTTATCACCTGAACACTTTTGTTTGTAGATGACCACAAAAGAATTCTTAACCAGGCTTTGGAAATAAAAATTAAAATGCAATGGTGGTGGTTACACAGAAATCAGGGACGGCATTCCTTTCAGCCCTCTCATCATCTGCCTTTCATGCTTGGGGAAACTCATTCACGGGTTAGGAAAGTGAAAAAGCAAAATCTAAACTTCACGAAAATGTTATAATGCTTTGATTTATTCAGAGAGCTTCCTCTTTCAGTTAAGTCCTGTTTTAATATCCACAGCAACTCTACCTTTGAAAATAGAAACTAATTCACAGATCACTGTTTTAGCTTGCATTTAGGTACCAGCCTTGAAGAAGCCGTAAACATTCTAATTAATACATTAAAACATCCCTTTGGTGTTACTATCGATGCCATGCATCTGCCTCAGTTACAAAACTAAGCTATTTAGAACATTAGGGAAGGCTTAGAAATGTGTAAGCCAAATGTAAGCCCTTAAATTTTGGTTAATTTTGTCCTGACTGTGTACTGACTGTGTGTGTGATGAAAACCCTTTAAAGATGGGGAGTTCCCATTGTAGCTCAGTGGTAACAAATCCAGCTAGTATCCATGAGGATGCGGGTTCGATCCCTGGCCTCACTCCGTGGGTTAAGGATCTGACATTGCCGTGAGCTGTGGTGTAGGTTGCAGATGCGTCTTGGGTCTGGTGTTGCTGTGGCTGTGGTGTAGGCCGGCAGCTGCAGCTCTGATTCAACTGCTAGCCTGGGAATGTCCATATTCTGCAGTTATGGCCCTAAAAAGAAAACCCAGTAAAGATCAAATAAGAATTGGCAAAAAAAAAAAAAAAAAAGAAATGAGTACTGACTTTCTTCATGTTTATGTACAGTCCAGAGAAGTAGAACCCATGAAAATCAAGCAGGAAAAATAAAGTGTCTGTTTTAATTTTGCTATTACAATAATTACCTCTATAGTTCTTGGTCTTTAGGACCATCTTTTACGGGTTTACTTTGGGACCTAAATATCCAGATTATTACAGATGAAATATTATTATGGTTTCCAAACAGTATCATTTTAATCCAGATATTTGAATAATGAGTATTAATATAATCAGTTTGTTTTCCTCAACTAAAACAAAACAGCAACAAAAAAAACCTAGTTTCAAATCCTCTTGAACTTCATTTTCAATCCTCTTCTTTACATAACTCTGAACCCTTTCCAGGGTAACCAAATCTGTTATAAGTTTTAGAAGTGGTAGTCTCATTAAAAGTAGCTGTAAACATCACAGGGAAAAGTCTATCACTCCCATTAAGTACTATTAATTATAAAATTTCCCAAAGCAACTGGATTGTAATAACTACAGATATTTATGCACTTAGCAATAACACTTGACGAAAGGTCTTAAAAGACATAGTGTTTCATCTATAAAGCTGACTCCTTTCACTTGGAAAGAAAATGTCTAGTAGAAGAGTGGGCATGGCAATTCCCGATATTTCACAATGCTTTATTTCTAACTGTGAAAGATCCTTAAGGAGATCAGATTCCCAGAGTTCAGAGATGTCGTCCCACTTACAACTACAGGCTGTGCACTGAGATAAACTGTGTCCTGCCAACAAGACAATGCCAGGGCTCAAGTCCTTCATTCTTTAGGCCGAGACTCAGAGACCCAGCACACCTGAGGAATCCGCTTGGGCCATCGAGTCTGCTTCCTGATGGGGGGGAGCAAGAGAGCCATGTTCACCCTTCGACAACCCCGTGATACTGTGTTTCAACCTGCCAAGAAACCCTCCTCTGAAGACTAGAAGAGCCAAATGTGGTGGCCTATTTGACTAACCATCTCCTAGGCTTGCTGGCCATGAGTGGTGTGAACTGACTGTGCACGAATGCTCTGTTTTCTCTGAGCTTTGTCATGGAACAGTCCCTTGGTCCCAGACACCTGAAATTTGGGGGACTCTCCCATTCACTGTTTAGCGCAGTGTTTCTCAAGCTTTGTATGGAGACGAGCCTGGAGAAAGTGAAGGCATTCACAGTCTCCCTCTCCTTTACTGCAATTATTCTTTCCTCTCTTCAGCCCTACTAAACACCTATATCTCACCAAAGATTTTTGGTTTGTTTCTTTTTTATGGCTGCGCTCACAGCATATGGAGGTTCCCAGGCTGAAGGGTCCACTTGGAGCTACAGCTGCTGGCCTACACCACAGCCACAGCAACACCAGATCCGAGCCACATCTGTGACCTCCACAGCAGCTTACAGCAAAGCTGGATCCTTAACCCACTGAGCAAGGCCAGAGATTGAACCTCCAACCTCATGGTTCCCAGTCGGATTCATTTCTGCTGCGCCACAACAGGAGCTCCTCTCTTAAAAGTTTTAAGAGTGTTATCATGTGCTGGTATACTGGGTTAGACAACACGGGTAGCATAGTGTTCACAGACTGAACATTCACAGTTTTGACAACAGCGAGTAACCTTGAAGAGCTTGAGTTGAACACGCTGCAAGCTGGAAGCTTCCTGACCTCGTCACCCGCAGCTAACCAAGACCTGCTATCCTCTACCTTTACTTCACACAATAAAAATCATATGGTGATACGACTTCTGGTTCCCTGTGAAAAAAACAGTCCTCAAAGGAGAGGGAATTGCCACTGCTAGCTGCAGAAATACAAGAGAATGCGAAACAATATAAGAAAGTTGTGGGTCTTAGAATATTGTGATATTTATAAATGTGAAATACTCCTGAGGCCTTGAGATGGCGTCCTCTTGAATCTAAAGCGTCTGCCATAAATGCTGGATTAAAAAAAATCATAATATTACACTACATGCAAACTATTTATAGACTGAAAATTTAAGAAACCAGGCATGATCACTTCAGTCACCAAGTCAGCAAAGAGAACAAGTCACAAAAATGGTTTATGAGGAAACCACATCGAGATGGACTATCAATTCAGTCTCCATTCAGCACTGGCTTGATGTTCACTCACCACCAGGTTTTGGAATCTTGAGCGTCCATTCAGGTGTTTTCCACCAAAGAAGACTCTTGTACATTTGGACATTTTTCAGCTACATCTATAGAACTCAAAGCCACTTATAAGTGAAAGAAAAAGCTGGCATAAAATCATCTTACAGTCTAACTGGTTTATTTTCTTTGGCTCGAGTGGTTACTGAAAGCCTTATCTTTTTTATGTACTACTGAAAGTACAACTGTCTTTATGCGCTCAGTTTTATTATTTTTTTGTATTGAAGTCTAGCTGATTTACAATGTGTTAGTTTCTGGTGTACAGCAAAATGATCCAGTTATACTTATATATACATTCTTTTTAATACTTTTCAATTATAGGCCATTGTAAGATATTGAATACAGTTCCCCATGCTGTGCAGGACGACCTTGCAGTTTATCTAACAACTCTCTTTAGATATAGGACATATATTATCGTATCAATGGTAAGTCTCTGTCCTTACAGGTTCTGCAGACAATTACAATGCAGGGCAAAGAGTGGAGAAACGCTTTGGAGAATGGAGAACATTTCACTGCGTCCCAGAAGTAGTCACAGCTGACCAGTATAAACCTTTTCATGAAGCAGCACCCATCTGGCCTTTATAGACAGGCACTAAACTCCCTATAGGCAATGTCATCCATCTGGCTTTTATGAAGGTATGACGTACTGGGTTCCACTCAAATGATAACATCTGTCTCTATAGATAAACCAAAGCCAATCCATAAAGTTATATCCACATATCTCTATGAATTACAAAATAGTGTGACATCGCCAGTAAAGGTAATTGGTGGCACTGTTGCTTTATGCACCCCAGCATCACCATCTATAGTTATTTCAATGTCTATCTTTAGCCTTCACAAATACTTCAGAAAATACATAACATCCAAAGGCTCTTTGCGCATGTATTTAAAGTAGGCCTTTACGATCTTCTCACCTGTTCAGTGATGGCTCAAGTGTTTCTAGCTTAAAATAAACAAACAATAAACTGTCCAATGAGAGGAGGTTAACATCCCAAAGTCTTGTTAATTTTCAGCAATCTTTCTGGAAATACGCAGTGTTGAATAAACTGTTTGGCATATATTAGTGAAGGCCCCCTCATCAACATGTATGCTAAAAATAAATAAATAAAGGAGTTCCCATTGTGGCTCAGCGAAAATGAATCTGACTAGGAATCATGAGGTTGCAGGTTCGATCCCTGGCTTCGCTCAGTGGGTTAAGGATCCAGCATTGCCGTGAGCTGTGTTGTAAGTTGCACATGTGGTTCAGATCCTGTGTTGCTGTGGCTGTGGCAGAGACCAGCAGCTGTAGCTCCAATTAGACCCCTAGCCTGGGAACCTCCACATGCCGCGAATACAGCCCTAAAACGACAAAAGGCAAAAAAAAAAAAAAAAAAAAAGTGTACTATAACAGAGTCAAGAATCTAAACCTTTTCAATTTGTATGCTTGAACACTCAATCTATCAAAGAACATACGCATTTCCAGAGCAAGAAGTTATTAGTCACATTAAACATTCAAGACATTGACTGCAACAGAAAACCTTAGAATTCTTATCACTCCAGTGGTTTAACTGCAGGACATCAGGGCTTTCTTTGGATATAAAACACAGTGTTTGTTTTAGTAACTAAACCAAAGGTTTTGCACTTGCAGAACAACTGCAGTGTTAAGTAAGATAAGCCATTTGTGAGAGGACTGAACTGGATTCTTACATAACCCTCTTAGGTCAATATCAAAATAGACTCAACTGGGCAGCCTAGAGTTTTCCCACATGAAAACACACTCACCTCAAGATAACAAAGTGAAGCATTAGTAACAACAGGCAGAAAATGCTGTGACATGGCCCATCAGAGAGGAATGGATAAAGATAATGTGGTACATATATACAATGGAATATTACTCAGCCATAAAAAATGAAATAATGCCATTTGTAGAAACATGGATGGACCTGGAGATTATCATACAAACTGAAGTCAAAGACAAATACCATATGATACCACTTATATGTGGAAACTAATAAAAATGACATAAAAGAACTGTTGGTTTATCCACCCCAGAATCACCATCTATAGTTATTTCAATGTCTACTCTTAGCCTTCACAAATGCTTCAGAAAATACATAATATCCAATGGCTATTTGTGTATGTATTGAAAGTAAGCCTTGGAATTCTCATCGTTGCTCAGTGGGTTAAGAACCCAACTAGTATCCATGGGATACAGGTTCAATCCCTGGCCTCCCTCAGTGGGTTAAGGATCTGGCGTTGCCACGAGCTATGGCACAGGTCTCAGATGTAAGCTTGAATCTGGTGTTGCTGTGGCTGTGGCAGAGGCCTTCAGCTACAGCTCTGATTCAACCCCTAGCCTGGGAACTTCCATATGCCACAGGTGCAGCAGTAAAAAAGACCAAAAAAACGAAAAATAAAGAAGGCCTTTATGATTTTTCTACCTGTTCAATGATGGCTCACAAAACAGAAACAGACTCAAAGATTTTGAAACCAAACTTGTGTGGACCAAGGGGAAAACACTGGGTGAGGGATAAACTGGGAGGTTAGGTATGCCATATACATACTACTATATACAAAAATGGGTAGATACCGCACAGGGAAGTCTACTCAATAATCTGTAATAACCAACAGGGTAAAAGAATATGAAAAGGAATGGATATAGGTACAACTGAATCCAACTTTGCAGCACGCCTGAAACCACACATCAATGTAAGTCAACTATATGCCAACAACATTTTTTTAAATGAAAAAAAAAAAATGCTATGGGATGGAAACAGTCTGATAAACCCTTGAGTCACTCCTCAAGACTTCAAACCAGTAAGAATTGTTCTGGTTGCACTGGCATGAATGATACATTGCACTCCCTGGTTCTTTTCCAGAGGAGAAAGAAAGCCAAAATGTGGGCTGCTCACAAAATTCTGCCTTTGACCTAAGGAAAAACACTCAAGTACTTCTCAGTACTTTCTAGCATCAGTTATTTATCTCCTATCTATGCTAGGCGAGGCTATTACGACCCGCTAGCTCTCTCAGAAAGGTTTCTTGTAACTAAAATGATAACGCAGAAGGATTTACTTCCTAAAGCCATTCCTTTGGTTATTAACTAATCATTGATGGGGTCCACTATATCCAACATGCAGAGAACACACATCCTGTATAGTCTTGTCTGGGAGAGTCCTTGTCATCGGCTTTATATCCCTTTAGGGAAAACACTGTTCTATCCCATCACCCTGGCATCCTTTACAACAACTGATGAGACAGAGAATCATTCCCAAAATACATTAAGTATTTCTAAACCACTCTAACAGCCTATCAATTCACTTCCAGGAGGCAAGAATGTATGTCATACAAATGAAATACACGCATAAGCAAAAACTCACACATGCTTATACGCATGAGTCACCATTAGTAATATTCGAAATGTAAAATTCTCATTCTGAACGAAGGAAATATTTTCCAAGTTCAGACCAAACCATTAAAAATTATGATGATATAGTCTACTGCTTTCAGGAGCAAAAAAAAAAGAATTTTTCCCCCAATTATCTCACAAATTTCTCTGTGATTTCTGGAAAATGAAATAAAATTGTACTAGAATCTAATTCTTGGTAAAATCACAGTGTTACCAATAAGCATGATACAATTTTTTAAGACCTTAAAAAAATGCCACTGAAGAGGAAATGGGACTTAGTCCTAAAGCACGGTCAGATTAGCTGTGGAAAGAGCTTTAAACCTGGATTTAGAACCTGGGTACTAACCTTGATTATTCAGTCCATGAACTGACTTTGGTCATTTGACCTCTCATCTTTTTACATAATGGGAATAATCATTATAAAAAAGGATAGTTGTGAATATTAAATGAAATAATGCCTGTGAACAAGCCAAGCATAATGGCAGACCCTTTGCAGATACTCAGTAAACATTAATACCTTTCCCCACTTATCTGGGGTTTTACAACCTTTAGGATATAGTTACACACTTTAGGTTATACTTGCTGTAAGGCCTTCTAGAAGAAATGGATAAAAGCCAATCTGGACCCTAAGATTTAAAATAGAAGTTAATTTCGAAAATAAAAATGAGAGATAAAATTATCCCTAATTTATCTATTACGAAAAAGATAATTTAATTACTATAGAGAAAGGAGGAAAAAAGCTTTCATTTCAGGTTTAGAGGATTTCAAGAAAGTTTCTCACCACTTCGTGTGTAATTAACCAAGAGAATAAGGAGACTTCTTTCCTCAGGGCTCCCCAACTTCTTTCCTCTGAACTCCCCAACTAGTCGGAAGGCAGATAAACATCTTTCCCCAAAGGGAGAACCAGCTTTATACTCTGAATTTTTTGTAATGTTAAATTCTGATAGGAACCCTAGGCTAAACCCAGCCCTGCCCCTGCAAAAAAAAATCATCTCATTTACTTATTTCTCAAGTTACGTTTCACCAAACTAAGGTCACTGTCACATTAAGAAGGTCACCAACAAATGATCAATCAGTATGGCTCTGGTGTTAGGTATAAACTGTGAGTTTACTTTTCTGGACAAGTCCATAATTCTTTTATTGGGAAAAGGGAAAGGATGATGCTGCTGATCAGCCCTTGGGAAGTAGACACAGAGGGGACTGAGATGTGCATGCACAGAATTTATGGGAAAGTGCCCTCGGCATCACCACCTGTGAGACAGCAAAAGGAGTGGGACTGAGCAGAGCAAGTAGGCACCAGCCGGGGAGCTAGATCAGAGCTCCCCATCAGACCTTAGCCAGCAGAGCTGTCAGAAATTGGGCAGAGGAGCTAGCTGTTCTACTCCCTTCACGAACCATAACACCCAGGCTCTCCTGAGAAAGAGGCATGACCCAACTACTGACGAGACGGACACTCAGCTTTGCACTCACCATTGGCCCTCAATAACCCCAGGAGCTTCGAAAAAGAGAAATTCAGTCCCCGGAAGAAAGGATGGGACAGGAAGATTGTTTCCAGGGGTTTCACTTTCCTCATTATGATTGCTCCTACGCTTAGGAACAAAAGTGGGATTCTACTGCATTATATTTGGGAAGACTGGGGAAATAATCTTTAGGTGGATCTCTGGACCCTTTGAGCAAATGATGGGCCAGAACTTTATTACCTTTTCCCCACAGGCTCTGTGTCCTCTACTCCCAACAAATGTTGGAGGAGTTCCCATTGTGCCTCAGTGGTAATGAACCCCACTAGCATCCATGAGGACGTAGGTTCAATCCCTGGCCTTGCTCAGTGGGTTAAGGATCTGGTGTTGCCATGAGCCACTGTGTAACTCACAGACATGGCTCAGATCTGGCTTTATTGTGGCTGTGGTGTAGGCCGGCAGTTGTAGCTCCAATGGACCCCTAGCCTGAGGACTTCCATATGCCACAGCTGCGGCCCTAAAAATAAATAAAGGTTTGATATCCCCCTTTCCTCAGCATATGGTTATTAAGTAAATGCCCACAAGTTCCTTTGTGGAAGAACTGAGGAAGTTATTACCATGTACACTGTCACCCTCTTGCCATGTTCTTCCTTCTGGAGACCTGGTCTCTCTCGTGGTCAGTGGGTTACGGACTGGTAATCTGGCTCAGACTCAGAAAAACGACAAGGGAATTTGACATTTATTGGGGAAGTTGTCTAACCTCTGCATGATCTACTCTTGATTGATTTTTGTTGTGTAGCCAGAGCAATTCTTTTGCAGGCTTCCCGTCTACTTGCCTGTAGAGATGTCATATTCTATTAACCATCTCCAGGGCGCTTCCCGTTCTCCAGCTACCACGCCAGCCTTGCTGCTCCCTGCAGGAAATGTGCCCAAATGGATCTGACATTTAATCACTGTAGTCTTTTGTTTTAGGATCCTGTCATTCTTCCTTGCTTTCAGAGAGGCTTCGGCAACCCCTACCATCAACTCTAGCCTATGGGGCACCGCCACCATGGAGCTTATCTGTGATGTTGGTGCCTAGCAACAACACATCACTTACTGCTTTGATAGATGGAGTGTCCTTTGGGACTTCCTTTAAAACATGGACATTCAGCCAGTTTCCCAGTCTCACCTAGCAGAGTCACTAGGCCTGAGCCTTTCTATCCATTCCGCCTGCCCCTGAGTTTTGGTATTCTACTTCATGGAATGTGGTCATCATTTTCCTCAAACTCTTAAGAGCGATTTCCAACTGTATGATAGCATCAATTCTCGGATCCTTTCTCCATCCCCATATTGATAAATTCTTCCTCAGGCAACTATACTCACCTCCCTCTCTTTGGACAACACAACACAATTACATTTTTGAAAATCTGGGGGCAACCAAGAAACAGGGGATCCTGTGCTATTAGAAAATTCCTCCAAATTAGATGACTTTTCACAAAATCGAATAAAATTCCTACAGTGAAACAGCACTGTGAGAAAAATCATTCTGTGTTCAAACAACAAAATCATTTGTAAATCCAAAATTTCTCAAGGAGATGGGTGAGATGAAGCAGAAAAATGTAATTGGTTCATACTTTTTTTTCTATGACTTTCCTATCTTTCAGATATTTTTCTTTTTCTTTCATTCCAAGGGATAAGAGAGATAATCTGGTCCAGTAACAACTGGCAGGTGGAGCAGCTAACATATGTAACCCACTTGACTGATACCGTCTGTGCACGCTTTTTAGGGCACCAGTTTCAACTGAATCTGCCTCAACAGACTATAAAAAGGAAGTGTGCAACATGTAGTTATCTGAAGTGGAAAGTGCAAAATATGGTTATCTGAATGAGGTTCCTGAATTTTCCAAGCATACAAAAGAAGGGGTCATTTTCATGGAGACAAATCTGCACTGACACTGCCTGAGACAGCCATTCACAACTGCAATTTCTTCTTAAATGCCATCCTGATCCTGAGCACTTCCACATATTTTTCCTCTTGATGGCAAAGGCCTCTACTGCCCCAGAGCCCAGACCACCAGCCTGGCTTCTCTCTTCCATATGCTAGCATTAGAATGAGACTGTGGCTGCTGAAACAACAATGGGTGGGGAGGTGTGGGGGGGGGGGCAGTAGGTTTTTTAAAGGCCAAGTAGTTATCAAAACTAGTTTATCTCAACTCACTGAGTAAATCAGAGTTTCTCTGGAAGCAGCTACACTTAGCAGTAACTAAACTGCTAGAACTAAATTGACCGCCTAGATACATATTTATTAACATATAACCGAAGTAAATTAGCTTTAATTTGTCTCAGATCATAGAGAAATCCTTTCCATTCTTTTTAACCTTGAGACACAGGCAAACACAACAGGTACCAGGACCTTCTGCTTATTAACCATAATTAATTATGAAATGTTTGGTAAGAACAATGTATGTGTGCTCATTACATATTTTCTTTCTCCTTTGCTTAATATTTTGAGAAATTCCATCTATATGCTTTTCAAACACTTACATTTAATTATTTTTTTAAAAAGACGTTTTCTAAGATATATTTGCCATCCAAAAGCTTTAGAAGAATTTCTTCTCTCTTCAAGTTCTTTAGTGAAACACACAGAGGAAACTATGATTTGCCAAGTATAAACAAGCACAGACACCGAATACTTCAAGTTGACTTGGAAACTTGACTCTGAACTTGGACTAAAATTGTGTCCTTGCTTTATTTAAAGATGCAGCTACACCGCTCCTGCCCCGTCCCCTCAATGGCTTCTGTAACATAGTGGCTGCTTTTTATCCTTTCCAGCAACTAAGACTCCCCTACAGATGACTCCAATTTGGCTTTTCCGGTTGCTACATTTCTTCTTCCATTAAACAGCAGCCCTGCCATAGCTGGAGAAAGGGAGCTACACATGTGGGGATCTCTCTTGGTAAGGAAATGCCAACTGATCATGCGTGTGCACCTTTTATCCTTATTATCACAGCATCTGTTTCTATTTTCCTGACTCCCTTCTTTTTCGCCTACTGTCTTAGGTTTTCTTACCCGTTTGTTTGTTTAGCATACTGCTTTTCTTATGAGAAGGTCTTAGGACTGCTACTCAGGACACTTGGGTTTGGGGTCCTAGATTCACAAAATGATGGAGGGATGGCTGAGGAGAAGATTCCCAGAAGTGACTGGAGCAGGGTCACCCCAGCTCTAGGCAGCAAGACAAAGCACTGAGGGAGTTCCCATTGTGGCTCAGCAGGTTACAAATCCAGCTAGTATCCATGAGGATGTGGGTTCGATCCCTGGCCTCACCCAGTGGGTTAAGGATCTGGTGTTGCCACGAGCTTTGGCGTAGGTCCCAGATGCAGCTCAGATCCTGCATGGCTATGGCTGTGATTATGGCATAGGCCGGCAGCTGCAGCTCTGATTGACCCCTAGCCTGGGAACTTCCATATGCCACAGATGCAGCCCTAAAAAAAAAAAAGACAAAGCACTGAGGCCTCTAGCTTCAGCCCCCAAGGGCTGGTCAACAGTCCTCAAAGAAGAAACTGCTCCTGCAGTGTTCCTTTCACTGTTTCAGAGCAGTCCCCCCAATTTTGAGAACAAATCCAAATCTTGTCTGCAACTTCCCTGTCTGAGCTTGAAGGTGAACCTTTGGAAAACTTCACGAGGAGCACCTTGTATGCATTTCAGTTCAAACCACCACTGACATTCACCGGGACACCACAGAAGCCTCTTAACTTGGGGCTTACAAATCAATATCTGCTTTGTCCATTCCTCGCTCTACACATTTAGGGCACTGTTTTTAGAATGCAAACTCCTCGCTCAGTTCTCCCTTGTAAACCTTATCAAGGCTTTGAATAGTTCTCAGAAGAGAGGCCAAGGCCCAGCTCCATCTTGCCTCCTTCGCCCCTCACTCTCCACACCCTATGGCTGTCTTTTCTGTTCCTCCGCTCTGCGCTCCTTCCCACTGCAGGGTCTCCCCACACCCTCGGTGCCTTCTCTGAGTCTAACATACCTCTCCATTTCCCGGCCTCACTGCCTATGCTCCTCCTCCACTCCTTACACAATTAACTCTTACTCATCCTTCAGCTCTCAACCCAGACACTATTTCCTAAAAGGAATTTCAGCTCCTCTATAAAATACTCCGTTATTTTGGAATCCTTACCCAGCTTTAGTTACACATTCTTGCGACTTAAACTGCCACTGCATTACCATCATTGGGCCTAACATATAGGCTTGCTTAATAATTATTTACTGAATGAATAAACCAATTCATAGAGAGTATTTATCACGTGTCCTCGAATACCGTATTTTGCCATCAGCTGTTATTATCTGTACACTGAACTTGATATGGGATTATGGTTTCTACAGACTTTGCAATTTAATTTACATCTTGATGACGGTCTCTAAGTAACAGATACCAATGTTTACCCTCCGGCCTTGTGCATGACATTGTTAAAACGATGTTGAGAAATTTAAAACTTTTGCTCTGTGAAAGTACAGATGAGGAGGATGAAAAGCCAAGCTATGGACTGTGGACTGGGAGAAAATATTTGCAAACAATACATCCAACAAAGGACTATTATGTGGAATATGTAAAGAAGTCCCAAATTTAAAAGAGCCAACAACCCAATGAAAAAAGAGGCAAAAGACATGAATACAGACATTTCACTGAAAAGGGTATACAGTAGATGGCGAATAAGCACAAGAAAAGACGTTCAATATCATTAGCCCCTAGGGAAATGTAAATCAATGCCACAGTGAGATATCTTCTTCTTTATAAACCTAAGAGAATGGCCAAAATAAAAAAAAGAGTTGACAAAACCAAATTTCGGCAAAGGTATGTAGAAACTGGAGAAATGGGATCACTCGCACATGGCTGGTAGGATTTTAAGATGATACGGCCCCTCTAAAACACAACCTGACGGTTAAAAAACAAGACACACAAACCAGTACCTGCACTACTGGGTTTTGATCCCAGAGAAATGGAAACACACATGAACCCAAAACCCTTACACCAATGTTCATGGCAGCTTTATTGGCAATAGCCAAAACCAGAATCAGCCCCAGTGTTGTTCTACAAATGAATGGTTGACACAACAGTCGTACACACTATGGAACATGACTCAGAAATGAAAAGGAACAAATTCTTGATTCACCGCCACTTAGATGAATCTCCAGAAAACATACTGTATACTGACTGGGGAAAACAAAAGAGCCCTTAAAGGTCCCCTTTTGTATCATTCTATTGATACAGCATTCTTGAAAGGACAAAATTTTAAAATGGAGGGTGGTTTAGTGGTTGCCAGGAATGAGGGACAGGGCATGAAAAGGAAGGAGGGAGGCGAGTATAATTATAATAGGACGAGCAGAGTCCATGTGCTGACCATGGATGGATACACAAACCTATCCAAGTGACCGGTCGTACAGAACTTAAAGCACATACAAATTATAAATAAAACTACGGAACTCTAAGATCGGTGGCCTATATCAGCATCAGTACCCTGCTGGTAACATACTGTCGTTTTACAAATGTTACCAAGAGGGGAAACTGAGCAAAGCCTACATGGGATCTCTCTGTATTATTTCTTAAAACTGCATGTGAATCTACATTTATCTCAATAAAAATTTCAATTAAAAAGAATATCCAGAGATTGTAAATACTATGTCACTTTGTAAGCTACAGTTTACATAATATTTTACTGGTTTCATCAGCAATACATGAAACCTCTGGAGAGGCAGCGAATCCAAAGCAGAACACATCCCCAGCTGTTATGGAGCATCTATTTCTTGTGCAAGAGTAGCGAGGGAAAAAACTCTCAGAAGCCAGGTCTGTGGCTACTGTTTTGGATTGAAGGGTAGATGGGGCTAGAGCTGCCCCACCACTCTCTATAGCATGTTTTGTAGCCTTATGACTTCAAACACAGGCAAAAGCAGTTCCAGGAGTTATGGTGGAGACAGGGCAGGCCTTCAAATGACAGTGGTGGTAGTAGCTGGAGGAACAAACCAATAAGAGGCGAGAGTACTTATGATGGGCGGTCCCATGTAGCAGAGGAAAGAGGAGGGGGGCATGGAGAAGATGCTGATTTATATACAAGACTTGATGGTAAGGTAGATGTAAATTTCCCTAACTTATATCTCCATTTTAAGGCAAAGTCTCATCTGCTGCAGATGTGTATATTACTGCGTGTGTGTGGATATCTGGATGTATGTGTAAATTTGTAATTTACATGATAGTAATCTATATCTGTCTTCGCTCTGCTGTCTTATAACATTTTCATAAAGTGGTTGCAGCTGTTGGCATTACAGTTCAGCATCTCCTCCCCTCAGTTAAAAGCAGGATGGTGGGGCTTCATTATATATACTAACAGGATTTTTAACAAGGTATCACCAAAATTATCACGCGATCTCCTTAGGTTAACCACAAAACTTTAAAATGAATGTTCAAGGAGATTTTACCAGATAGTAAATCAGCAATGAAATAGCCACACTTAATTACTGGAAAATGAATGATTTTTTTTTTTTTTTTTTTGCAGATGTAGCTACATGAAATGAAATTTGAAAGTGTGGTCTTTAGAGCAAAAACTAAAATAAAAGAATGCATACTGCTGAAGGCAAGATCGAGACCACCCAACAGGATCCTGAGAAAACACACTAATTAGCAACTCACTAACATCATTCACTGAAGCACCCTCTGGAAGCTGTGCCTTTTTTTTTTTTCCCAGAGCATCTGTAGCCCTGTGGGTATAGACTGTCAAGATGAAGTCAAGGAAGTTGGCAAACGGCACACAACGACGATGATGTCACATCCACAAACATTAAATAATAATAAAACACTGTAACAGTAGGGTGAGATACACAAAGCCAGGACAGCATTTGATTTCTCAAGAGCCAAATAAGAGCCAGGTGGGAAAAATGCCCAGCCTTAGGGAAAAAGACAATGATGAAAAGAGGTACAGTTATTATACAGAGAGAAGTTTTGCAAGCCGCACCATACACTCATGGCAGAAGAATCAGGTCATTTCAGGAAGGAGGCCTATGATGAACCCTACAGAGCTTAAGCAGGACACGGATTTAATAACTGATTGCAACTCTGGTGGATGCTTCAAGCTTTCTCTGTAATGAACCTAACACATATCCAGTGGTACATCCTGTCCCAAGAAGCCAGCCGTCCATTACTTAACCTACAGCACATGTTGCATAAAGACTTGCTTTTGTTTTTACCACAGAACCTCTGCCAATTTCCTTTAATTGACCCAGATTAGACTGCTGATCCCAGAAGAAGAATCTAAGCAGCCAGAGGCCAACGTTCCTCTTCAAAGATTATCTTCAATTTACGGATTGAAAGAGGGTCCAGCTCGATTTATCAGGCGTCCACTTATCCAGTTAGACTCCTGGCTTTGTCACGCCTTAGACTTTTTTATGGCTTCTGATCACATTTCCCTGGCTAGAAACTGACAATTTTAGGCTGATTCTTTCCTTTGTTTTTCTCTCCTTATCTTTCACACCCATAACTTCATTTGAGTGTTTGCTTCATTTTTCTTGTGTGAATTTAACGTGATGCGGATTTCTCTGCAGAAGGGCTAACGCGTAATAAAATTTCTTCCTGTTTTGTTGGGTTGTCATCACTCAGTGACAAGCAGCATGGTCTTGGGCATTGCGTGTGATGTTTCTGAGAAATCATGCACATACTCACCAATGCACAGACACAGCTCCCAGACAGGGGCGTACAGACTTGAGAGCACACAGACACACTCAAGAACACACATATATGAAGTTGCTCCGTGAAAAAAAGATATAATTCTGACAGTGTTTTTGCTCTTTGACTTGCCACTAATTTACACAATTATACTTTGGGTCCTGGGACTTTTAATAATATAAAGTTCTTCTGCACAACTTTTCTGGGATCATGATTCCATCATTTTACCTCCAACCAAGGAAACTGTGATTTCATTTCCCAGGCCCCGTAGTAGTCTTCTAAGTTTTTGCAAGCGCCTGTGAGTCTCACTCTCCGTATCTCAAAGAATTCCAGATTCTTGTGCGTTCGGGATCACCGAGGGATTTACCCTAAAATAAGCCATTGTTCTTCTTTATATATTAGCATTAAAACCTCTTGGGTTTTTGTCTTTGATATTGCTTAAATATTCATAAGATGCAAATAGCCAATATCATAGTCTTTCTTTAGAGCAGGTATTCATGGGACAAGGCAGAAAAAGGGAGATTGGAAAGACCAAAGATAAACAGTGACAACTTTGCCAAGAACCAGCCCCATGCTTTGTGAGAGTTGAGGTACATTTACATTTAGCTTTTAATTTCTCCATCGATTTGGACTGTGTTTTGTGAAAATGAGATAATATATGTGAGAGTACCTAGCTGAATTCCTGGGACATGGCAGACACCCAATAAATAAAAGTTTTTACTACTCTATTAAGCATCTTCCTGTCATAAGTAGAATTTACCCAGTCTGTACAGAAAAACTGCAACCTACTTGAGCCAATTAGAATAAAACACACACTGCAGATGCACACTTAAGGTTACCATAAAAATTCTCAACCTCACCTTCATCCAAGAATACCAAGATCGTTGAATTCAATCCTGAAAAACCGAAGAATTCCTATTTTCCATTTCTAACTCTCCCTAAGCTATCATTCCAAAAGAAGCTAGGCAAATTTCCAAGTCATTCCATTTTTATTTATTCTACACTATCTTCCAGTTGAGACTAATAATTGTTAAACCAACCCCACATATGATAATCTCTTAAAAAATACACACCAATTTATAAGGAACTTTAGCAAAGGAAAGTAGCAATTACACTTGTCTAAAAGTAGAATTCCATTCTGGAAAATACATAACGTTTGGTCTCTGTGTATACCATTCACTGGCTACTGACAGGTATGGTGACAACTCTGTGTCTTCAGTGTCACCACTGGTAGAGTAGCAATAATTGCCCATCTTGGAGGGGTTCTGTGCACTGACTGTTTTGGATGCTGTTATGAAACAAGTTAAGTGGCAAATACAATGAAAATGGAACCCAATAGTCTTAGCCCATGCCAATTCCTATTTTCTAAAATATGTTTGGAAGTTAAAGCATTGAAGAGTGCTAAAATAAATTCTTTAGTAATTCCATTGGAAGACTCAAATATTTTATTTACTATTATACTTTTATATTTCTTATATTCCTTAGGCTACATTAGAAACTTTCACCTTGTCAAACCAAATCTCTGTTCTATTTAATTCTGGTGTGTTTTAGGGTCATTCTTATAGGTCTGTCTCTAGATAGAGTTATACATATAAATTCAGTGACCATTATACAAAAGATTAAATACCTCTAAACTACATAAAGAACTACAACACCTACTCATCGTTTTTTCAACCTTTCAAAATGCCTTGAGGGAGTCATTTTTCATTTTCCAATGATTCATTCCACTTTCAGCCAAGCAAATCTTAAGTGACCCATTATCTAGAGATTATGGGAAAGAACTAACCATCCCTAATCACTATGGAAAGAAAAATAAAAGTGACATTTCCTAAATTTACAAAAGTGCAAAAAAAAAAAAAATCTGTAGAAAGTGCTCCATTCATTTCCTAGGTGGCCTTTTTTTTGTACGGCTCTAATTTTATACATGCAATATCCAACATCAGTTTAAACATTCATTTTTTAAAATTGAGTCCCCCATATCATATATTATCTGTTCAAAGAAATTACTTCTGTGACTAAGAAAAAGTTTTCCACTCTTAATCTGGACACCCAGCTTTACCCATTCCAAGAGACCACATAACTTCCTAGGATCTCCCAGAACGTTTAGGTCACAGGGTCAATCTCTGCCTTGTTCACAGTAATTTAAAGTCATTAGCAGCTAATGATTATTTGTGTTGAACAAGAGTCCAATCACGCCACAAGCTGTCATAGCTGGGACCAATTAACAGCCTTGGTAGCAAGAACAAGTCTTGAAATTGAACAAGCCTCCAAGGTGCCATCTCCTTAGTAGGAAGTTGCCTTTTCTATCACTCCCTGTTCTAAGGGGACACTGATTTCCGCAAGTCTGACCACCAGCAAATTTCTAGGTATCTCCAGTCGTTTTTATAGAATAGCAAATTTAACACAACATGAAGAAAGAAGAGAAAGGCTGTTGCCTCTAATATTCAAAAGCATGATTCAAGGCAATATTATCCAAGAAGAATTGAAAGCTTGGTTTAATCAAAAGCAGATTAAGCACATTACTGGAAGCACAGCTCCGATACCCAGTTATTAATAGGTAGTGCCAGCAATAATAATAATGTACCTGATGTTTACAATAGCGGCATGCCCTGCAGGTGAATCAATAAGTAAAGATGGAAAGCTCCTGTATAAATTAGGAGCACTAACATATCCATGAATAGTAAATAATTGATTTCTAAGACTCTACAGAGAAAATAATTGACTTGAAGAATTTTACCTCTCATTCCCATTTATAACAATGCTTGACATTTTGTTCTAATATTCAAAATCATGTCGCAGCAAATGAACTATTTTAGGAAACGTTGTATTCATTTTACCCGTTGATATAAGCAAAACATACTGCATTTGATTTTTATGAATAGGTAATTTTGCTTTTCATAAATACATAATGAACTGTTCCCCCTCCTCCCACAAATGGGAATGGGCTTTTGAATACATAAAATACAGCTACCAACAATGCCAGTCTCTTTTTGTTTATGTCTGTTTAGCCAACACATTTGAAATGTTCTAAAGCTGATTCCTCCTTCTACATGGAACAACACCTGCCCCAGAACAATGCGACAAGACTCACAACTGACCCACCGTTACAAGTCTGCCATCTTCAACCAGGGCATCGATAAAAAGTGTGGGATTAATACCAGATCTGAGGCATCTTGTAGGAGCCCACTGCATTTAGCAGTAGTACATATCACTTTTTGCTCTTGAAATGGCCCTGGTCTACTGTACAGGAAAAGGGAAGACACAAATAGCTACGTCCTCTTAGATCTTTTCTGAGCCCAGTCTTGTGAAAGTGGAAACGGTACTTCAGCTGTATTCTCTCATGGTGAGAAATGCTTATGAATCTATGACATTGAGCTTTGGTGGAAGGGAGAGGGCTGGTACCTTTTAAGAAGTCTTTATCTCGCCACTCTGCTCTGACTCTACTCAATCGGGCCAAGAAAAGTTATTTCAGCAAATTATTTCAGAGTGAAATGTGATAGGCTGTCTAGATTTGGTCATTTGGTCATTTGGATAGGTTTCCAAAGTTACACAAGAAAAGAGGTATAATTTTGTATTATGTTATCTTTAAAACCTGAAATGTAATTATATGATTGAAATAGGCTAAGAGAAATTTTAAGGGTGCGCGCGCACACATACACAGAAAGAAGGTAGGGAGCACCTAGTGAGGGGTCGAGGCACACCTTCTTTGTAGTTGAATATTCTTTCCTGAGCTTAATATGATAAATAACTTGTTGGTGAAAGTGGGATGTCTCAGAATTTAATATAACCCATTTTCTCCATGGAAGTTCAATTAGGTGAATAAAGTTTGGGTTTTTTTTTTTCAGTACATGTATAGAAAAGGCATCTGGTTTACTAATTTTTATTGAGGTAACACTGGTTTATAACATTCTATAAGTTTCGTGGCTACAACACTGTATTTCTACTTCTGTATACACTGCAATGTCCCCACCTGTCCCCCTCTGGTAATCACTGCTCTCCTCTATGTTTTCATTTTCATTCAATTTTTTTCATTTATTTGGGGGTTTTGTTTATTTTTTATATTCTGCATATGAGCGAAGTCATATAGTATTTGTCTTTCTCCATCTGATTTATTCCACATGGTGTAATAAAAAACCTCAAGTCTATCCATGTTGTGGCAAATGGCAAGATTTCTCTTTTTTATGGCTGAGTAGTATTTCCATTGTGTATATGTATAACATCTTTATCACATTAGCTGTTGATGGGCACAAGAGGTTGTTTCCATACCTTGGCTACTGTAAACAATTAGCATAAGGTGCATATCTCTTTTTGAATTACTGTTATCGTATTATCTGGATAAATACCCAGAGGTGAGCTAACTGGATCATAAGGTGATTGTGTTCTTAATTTTTTGAGTAATCTCCCTATTGTTTTCTATAGTGGGTGCACCAGTTTACATTCCCACCAATTGTGTATGATGGTTCCCTTTTCTCTACATCCTCACCAATACTCATTATTTCTTGCTTTTTCGAAAATAGCCATTCTAACAGGCATGAGGTGATATCTCACTGTGGTTTTGATTTGCATTTCCCTAATATTTAGCAATGTTGAACACCTTTTCATGTGCCTCTTGGTCATATATATGTCTGCTTTGGGAAAATGTCTATTCAGCAACACCATTTTTTTTTATTTTAATCTGGCTGTTCATTTTTTTTGTTGTTGAGTTGTATGGGTTCTATATGTATTTTTAGATATTAACCCAAAAAGGAATGCTTTTAGATAATAACTTCTGAATAGCAGTGCCCACAGCCAGAAAAACAATCTTTGGAAACTTATATTGATAGATTTGTGACTGAGCCACTCATCAAGTTTTTTAAAACTATATTGTATGTTTATTAGATGCCAAGTACTGAGTTTAATGCCAGGAAGGCACAAATGGAAAGACAAATGCTCTTAGGAGCTCAGTTTAGAGGAAGAGATAGCTAAATAGACCAGCAATTCCTTGTCAGTCGGACTCCTGCTGTGATAGAAATCTAAGTAATTAATCAAATAATATTTGCTACAACTGGAACTGTATTTAAAGTGCTACAACAGGCATTTAATTTTAAATGGAGCACAGAATAAAGCTTATTAGTTCTTCAATATTATTCTAAAGTGATCTTTTCTAGTTACCTCTTTTATTTCTTCATATAACTACTAGTGTAGATGGTATCCAGAAGGGCCTGCTCGCACAAAGCATTATTTTGGCCAATCTTTATATCTGCTAAATCCAGTGAAACATCTACTGCCGTCTACATACTGGGTACTTAGTATTCTGCTATCCATTCAAGGTACAACACTGTTTAAAACTCACAGCCTCGATTCTAAAGCCCTAAGAAAAGCTGAATAAACAGAAACATTAATAAGATCAACCCCATCACAAAGCAATGCACAGGACTCACATAGACTCTCGCACTGTATCTTTCCAATGGCGACAGCCCCTGGTTCACAGAATTATTTACAGGATTACAAAGGAACCCCGTGTTGCCTAGTTGGTTACTGCTCTGCAAATATTAAATAAACAAGTATGTTGTGTGAGTGAATTTGTGAGTGAATGAGTCAGATAACATAAGGAAATGGCTGTAATTTTTACCTATCTATGCAAGCTATTCCTGTTTCAGATGGTTGTTTTCAAGCCTTCATCATTTCTAGATACTTTTTCCATCTTCAACCCTTTTTTTTTCTTTTTTAAGTTTTCTAATTACTCTCCTTCACTATAAAAAGCCGTATTTTCTACGTGGAGGTGAAAAACATAGGTCCTCATCAACAAAGTACTCCCTATCTCCATCAATCTGTCCACCAAGTTCCTTAACCTAAAGCCAAGAAACTCTCCGCAGATGTTCGGTTAGAGTTAAATATGCAATAGAGGAGTAATATTAAAGGTACCAGGTTTGGGAAGAAAAATGAACAAATTCTATAGGCTTTGAATACCAAGCCCTATGTTATGAAAGATTTAGTTCAAGGTGGGGCAAAGAAATGCACCGTACTTCATTCCGGGGTAGAAACAGGTTTTATCAAGTATAGTTTATGATTTAGAGATAACCAACCATCCAACCCCTGAACTAATTTCCCATCCCATTTTTCTCTAGCCATGGACCCAACCGTGAAGCCAAATGAGGGTGCCATTCATAACTGCTTTCCGGAGGCGCGGAATCCAGAATAGAATCAACCCAGAAAACAACAAGATCCAAATCAAACAAATGAAAGATTCTCCTCCTTGGGACTAGCCTGCTCAGGTATAAGCCAGCACCAGTCAGCTAACAAGGCCAATTACCATCAGAGCTTATTATTTCATTATCTCTAGCTACTTTTGAATATTCAGACCCAAATGGTCCTATTCTGGCTCTAATTCGATTGTTAGCTTTCTAAACGTGCCAGAGCTTCACTTGGCTGGGCACGGGATGTAAATGTAAAATAAGACCACTATCCTGGCAAACACCTTATTAAATGAAGGGTGGATATTCTCCCACAGGTTTTGGAAGAAAACACATAGCTTTTCCCCCCCTTAGGAATTCTGCTTATGGGTTGCAATTCTTTCAAGAAATACAACAGGCCGCTCTCGCCTTTTGCGCGGGACCGCGTTCTGACTGCAGAATGTGTGTTTCTGCTCTCATTTTACTATATAGCTCGCTCCTCATTTCCCTCCTGTGCGAAGCCAAGGTCCCTCGCTTGGTGGCCCGTCCCTGGGACTCACCCGAGACCTGGGACACGAACATGCTCTTGCTGTGCTACTTTCCCGCAAGCCCTTTCAAAGGATATTTATAAATTCACTCTTACCGACCGCTTTGCCTCTCCATGCTTTCCTTCTGTGCTAAAGAACCTGAGCTTCAGTAAGTCTCCAGATGAGCGGTGCAGTTTCCTGGGACGATTGTGAGCTCATGTCCCGTCTGAAGGGTGCTGTGCGTAGAGGCCTTGCCCTTGACCAGAGTTCCCAGGGCCAAAGAGCGGAGCAGATGCCTCCATCCCGCAGGCAGTGCGCAGAAGCTCTGCATCCCAACATGGCTGCAGTGGAGCGTGTGCAGACGCGCTGCGCCTGCGCTGGCGTCTCAGACAGAGGCTGCGCAGCCCCGCCCACTGGCCCCACCTGTGAAGGGAACTCCGCCCCCTCTCCCCCTCCCTGCTGATGAGAAGCCTATAAAGTGGCCTCTGGGAGGAGCGCAGGTGCTCTAGAGTGCAAGCTGGAACCACTTCCCTCCCTGATGCAAGAATAAAGCTTTCCTTTGCTTCTGATGAGAAAGGAGTAACCACCAGCCAATCTTTTTCAGAACCTTACCATTGTACTCTGGTGTAAAATACTCCCTTCCCCTCTCTAGACTCCAAAATGGTACTCACTGAGAAAAGTATAAATTCTGCCACCTCCACAGAGAGACGGAATTCCTTAGTAGTCAATCCAAGTTACCGATATCCGAGGAAAGTCACTCAGAACTCTGTGTTCAAGGCTAGAGAGCTCGAGGGGTTCCGATCTTGGCTCAGCGGTTCATGAAGCCGACTGGTATCCATGAGGAAGCAGGTTGGATCCCTGGTATCACTCAGTGGGTTAAGGATCCGGCCTTACCCTGAGCTGTGGTGTAGCTTGCAGATGTGGCTCGAATCCCGCGTTGCTGTGGCTGTGGTGTAGGCCAGCAGCTAGAGCTCCGATTTGACCCCTAGCCTGGAAGCCTCCATATGCAGTGAGTGTGACCTTAAAAAGACAAAAAAAAAAAAAAAAAGCTAGAGAGGTTGAAATAATAGAATCGACCTTTTGACCGTGCATCTAGGGAAGCATGGTCCACAAGGTCCCACAGAAAATCAGAAAGCCACTTTCAAGTTGAAAGTGCTCACACAAATTCTATTCACTCTAGTTAGTAATGAGTAAACCCCGAGAGTCCCCTAAGCATAAGATGACTGTATGTGACTCAGTTATTCCAAGTTTACATTGCCTTCCTGATGATAAGTCCTTGGCCCATAATTACATAATTCACTTTCTAATTTATCTACCAGCACAAGCTAATATCCTTCGGATATAGGATCTTACCGGGAGCTATTTTAACATAGTGAGGCCATCTGTCTTCTCTTGTCAACCTGAGAGGTTAGGGATATGACCCTAAGGCTGAACTGCTTTGCTCCCAAAAGCATGCTTGGCAAATGACCATGGTCCTGGATCAAAGTGAGGAAATTCTTTGGTATGTCCAACCAATGCAAACTTCCCTCTAAAAAAAAGCACAAAATGCAGAAATTACATATGGAAGTCATAATGAATACATATAGTTCATACATTTTTATCTAGGCTCTCTGAGTTATTGACCTAAGTCAGTGTTCATCATTCATAGTTCAGTGTTCTGAACACTGTTTCCCAATTTTTTTAATTTCTGTTTCTAGTAGTTATTTTCCATTTTTTAAATTTGCAACTCATTGCCGTTTCTGGTTTTCACAACATATTTTTTAAGCCTTGTTTATTTTTTATATCTTTCATGATGGTATCGTTTTTGCTACTTCCCATTTTATTGATTTCCTCCCTTGTCTATTGCTTCTTTCTTTCTTTTCTTTTTTTTTTACGGCCACACCCAGGACATACAGAAGTTCTCAGGCTAGGGGTCAAATCAGAGCTATACGTGCTGGCTTAGGGCACAGCCACAGCAATGCCAGATCGAAGCCTTGTCTTGGACCTACACCATGGCTCACAGCAACGCCGGATCCTTAACTCACTGAGCGGAGCCAGGGATCGAACCTGTGTCCTTATGTATGCTAGTCAGATTCATTTCCACTGAGCCACAATGGGAACTCCTGGGTATATATATATATATTTATGCTTATTTTCAATATGCTTGAGTTGAATATTTATCACCTTTACATTTGTTTCTTTGTTGTTACTGTCTGCTTTTTGCTAAATGTATCTAATGTCAGAAAGATTCATTTTGGTAATGATAAAACTGCATCCCACAAAATCTTGATATATGCTCTTTTTACATCTATACAATTAATTTTCTATATGATTTTCTTCTTGTGTTAAGACATGTAATGTATAAACTATGTTTATAGTTTCAAATATACAAAATATTTTAGCTGTATTTTTGTTATAGACTTTACGTCTTATTCTCTAAGTATACAATTGTATAATATTAACTCTCGAGAATGTACTGAGCTTAATTTTGGAATTAGTGCCCAATCGATTTTTGTGAATATGTCATGTGTGCTCAAAAACAACATATTCTCTTTTTATGGGTAAAAAACTTCATATAAATATATGTAAATTCACATACGGTGTGATAATAGTATTCTAATTTCTGTGCTACTTTTTCCCATTTCTGTATCTATCAGTTAAATTCCCCAACTACAATTATAGTTGTGACCATATTTTTATTTTTCATCTTGTTGCTTTTTGTATTTTGAGGCTATATTAATAGATGCATATACTTGGTTATTATTTTATCTTCTGCATACAACATTCCTCTTATTGCCTTTTACATATTAACCCTTAAATTATATTTGCCATTTCTAAGATTATTATCCAACTTTCTTTTTATTCATATTTGCCTTTATATTTCTTTCTATTCAAAATTTACATACTCTACTGTTTTCAGTTTTTCTTTTTTTTCTTTTTTAGGCAATGTGTTGATAGATCTTGGTGTATTTCAGATAAATTAATCTGAATCTTTGTTTTTGAATGGTGGGTCATGATTTTAATTCATGCACATACACTGTAATTACTGATACATTAGGTCTTATTTGTGTCATTTTATGTTTTACTTTACAATAATTTCACTTCATTTATTTTTTTCTGTTCTTTTTACTTTCCATTAGCTAAATCAAATTTTCTTCTGCATTTTAATAGTTATCCTGTTTTCATTCTTCTGCTGGGCACTCATTATATAAAGCTTATGAAGTTTTTTTCTCCAGTTCTGTTAAAATTTATAAATGTCTTAGCCACAAATAAGAGAATAATTTCTACCTCACACCTCCCAGTGACCTATTCTCAATAATATACTCGTTTCCCTGCTGTTAACTTGAATTTTATTTTATTTTTTATTTTTTTAGGGCCACACCTGTGGCATATGAAAGTTATGAGGCTAGAGGTCGAATTGGAGCTGCAGCTGCCAGCCTATGCACAGTCACAGCAACACAGGGTCTGAGCTGCACTGCAATCTATGCCTCAGCTTGTGGCAATGCTGGATCCTTAGCCCACTGAGTGAGGCCATGGATTGAACCCACATAACCCGCATCCTCACAGATACTAGTCAGATTCTTAACCTGCTGAGCCACAAAGGGAAATGCCTAGAATTTTATTTTCAGATTGTTGTAGCTATACATTTTGGAGGGTTCACTTATTTTTGTAGTGAGCTTGTACTTATTGCCCACATATCTTCACTTCAAGATTCACCTCTCTTCTTATTAAAATATGCTTTCTAAGAGTTTTTTTTAAAGTGTCCCTATGAGGTGAACCACCTAAAAACGTACATCTCTGAGGACATGTTTATTTCATCTTAATACTTAAATGATAGTTTATTTGGCTGTAGAAGTCTAATATTCGAAATGCCTATCCTTTGATATATTGCTCAATTATCTTCCTGTTTCCAACAATCATGTTAAGAAGCCTGATATTAACGTGATTATTATTACTTTGTAGGTGATCTGATGTGTTTCTATGGAAACTAATTTTGTCTTTGTATTTTATGGTATCAAAGTTTACTATAGTATATATGATTTTTCACACATCTTTTCTGCTTAGCACTCTCTATGCCTTTTCTATCTGATTTTTTGTAACTTGCTTTATTTTTTTCTAGTGAAATAATGGTTTCTATTTTTGATTATTCTCTCCTTTATTCTTTTTTCCTTCTGATGTATGTGAACAATTTTATCTTCCATATTTGTTAACTCTTCTCTTGTTCTACTATAGCTTCACTCTTTATTGATGATTTAAGTATCTACATTGTATTAATGTGTTATTTGTCTATGTCCATTCTATTATTCAAGTCATACTTTTGTACATTGACAATTAACTATTTTATCTCAAACATCCTCACTTGTTTATTTTAAGCAACTCTTTTTTCCTGCATTTACTATTATTCCCCTCCCTCTCAGGGTATTTATTAAGCTTATTTCCTATGTTTTTATTTTATTTACTCCGTTATTTTTATTTCTTCTGTTATATGTTGTTCTGGGTGTTGCCTTCTTAAAATATAACATTTGCTCTCCACATGAGATTTATTATTTTTTATTCATCTATGCATTCATCTTTTATTACCTTGAGAAAAGCAGATATCTTCGCTAATATAAAATGCTAATATAAAATGCAACATCTAGGTTGCATTTAGGTTAAACAAACACCTAAAAAAATTGACTCTCTTTTCTCTGAAAACTTCCTGCATGCTGAAGGCTCTAAATTAGTATGTAACTCTCATGTCTATGAACTGCTGCTCCCATGAACTGAGGAAAACTATTGATTAGTTTGGTTTTGTCCCCAAACCTATTTTTCAGTTGCTGTTATTATTGAACGTGACTGGGTTAGATATTATATAAACTGATGAGCTATAAATGACAAAAGGAAAAAAAAAAACCTTATTTCTATGAGAATAACATTGAGGGAAAAGAAAACAATAAATCTGAGGGTTTTTTTCAAAAATCATTCACACAAAGTAAATATAGGTAAACTATTTCTAAAAATGAAGAATTACGGGAGTTCCCATTGTGGCACAGTGGAAACGAATCCAACTAGGAACCATGAAATTGCAGGTTCAATCCCTGGCCTCGCTCAGTGGGTAAAGGATCCAGTTGCCATGAGCTGTGGTGTAGGGTCACAGACATAGCTCAGAGCTGACATTGCTCTGGCTGTGGTGTAGGCCGGCAGCTACAGCTCTGATTAGACCGCTAGCATGTGAACCTCCATATGCTGCAGTGTGGCCCTGAAAAGCGCAAAAAAAATAGGAGAATTATGACAAATATCTAGGATTCTCTTTCCGATTACCTCTCAAATATCTTAACAATTTTAATGTCAATTTAAAGAATCAAAAACTGAAATAACAGATATTCCTAGGAGTGTGCTTTATGCTAGAAAGTTGGTATACCTCTAATCTGGAGACCTGTACTCAAAGGAAAAGCCTTAGCTTTGTATTATTTGATTTGTTAATAAAAGCACCTTGTATATTTTTAATTAAGAGTACATTTGAGGTACAGTAATAAATGTTTATGATTCCTCTCTTCAGTCCACTTTTTTTTTTAACTAGCAGTTGTAGCCTTTCCCCTGGTTGCAGGACCCATAGGTACATAGGTTGTCCAGCCCAGTTTAGCCTGCAGTGCTGCTCTTCACCCAGCCAGGCCCGGCACTGCCATGACCACAGTGTCTTCTGTGTGTGTGGCTGGCCCCCAGCTCTCCTGTCCCACAGTTAGAATACAGCAGGCCAGTGACTTGCCCAAGGCAACATGAAGAAAAGGGCACAAAGAGTTGTTGTTTTTTTTCCTTCCGTTTCCGTGTTTTATTTAGATTAATTTTTGAGATAAATTGTACATTCACACGCAGTTGTAAGAAATAATAATCAGAGGGTTTTTTTCTCAGCCAATTCCCCTCAAAAGCCCAGAATGTCTCTCCTACCAGGCCTACATCTGCCACCTTCACTTCAAGACCCAACTCTCTCTTGCCTCCCCACAGGCTTCTTGACAACTTTATTTAAGCGTTTAAAGATAGCTATGGGAGTTCCTGTGGTGGCGCAGTGGTTAACGAATCCGACTAGGAAACATGAGGTTGCGGGTTCGATCCCTGGCCTTGCTCAGTGGGTTAAGGATCTGGCGTTGCCATGAGCTGTGGTGTAAGTGGCAGACTTGCAACGCGGCTTGGATCTAATGTTGGTGTGGCTGCGGTGTAGGTCAGTGGCTACAGCTCTGATTAGACCCCTAGCCTGGGAACCTCCACATTACGTGGGTGAGGCCGTAAAATGACAAAAGTAAAAAAAAAAAAAAAAAAAGATAGCTATGAGTTCCTTAAGTCTCCCTCTATCTTCTCTGGAATTTGGGCTCATCTCTAGAATTTGGGCTCCAAAACCTGTGCTGCTGTATTCTTTTATCTAATTGTGTAACGCTTGTTCAATTAAAAAAACGTTTCCAGGAATTCCCGTTGTGGCTCAGCAGGTTAAGAACCCAACACGGTATCTCTGAGGGTGTGGGTTCCATCCCTGGACCCAGTCGGTGGATTGAGGATCCAGAGCTGCTACAAGCTGCAGTGTAGGTCACAAATGAGGATCAGGTCCAGTGTTGCTGTGGCTGTGGCATAAGCCTCAGCTGAAGCTCCAATGTCACCCCTAGCTTGGGAGCATCCATATGCTGCAGGTGTGGCTGTAAAAAAAAAAAAATCTAGGTAATTAAAAAAAAAAAGACACCCTTCACCTACAAAAAAGTTTTTTGCTTTTTTTTTTAATACCTGCAACTATTTCAGAATTTTTGGGAAAGCTCAGCATCACAATAGTTTACTTTCTGCAGTACATAAATCATTAGATTCATTAGTCAGAATATTTTGTTTTTTTCAAAGAGACCCTTTGTATTCTAATAGCCGCTCCCACCCCGCTGACTCTGAACCCCCTCCATCTATAGTCGTCAATAGCCAATCTTTTGTACCATATAGAACTGGTGACATTGAAACATGACTCCTCACTAATTTTGAACTTACTGAGCCCCACTAACAGAAGGTTAAAAACTGTGACACAGGAACGTACACGTCTACAGAAAATTTTGGTATAGAGACAGGATCTTGGTGCTGCTGAACTATAAAAGACAAATGCTGCAAGATGTGGAGATATCATTAATTTCTCTTCCCTGCAGACAAAGCACTTGCACCTAATGAGCTGTTACTGAGCTTGATACCTCTCTGCTTTGAAAACTCTTCTACTCTTATCAGCACTTCCTTCCAGTGAGATCAGATGTTACACAAATCAACTCTGTAAATGCTGAATTCAGTTACCTGATGTGATATAAGTGATAGATACTGTCTCCTATATTTTCATGATATACGAAATCCTTCACAATCACCAAAACTAACATATTGGAGCCAAGGTGTTCCTAAATAATCATATTCTTATAATCGGTAGAATTGCATGAAGTAGTAAAGGATGAATCAATGTTTTATTTTATTTACAGTTTGTGAAAGTACTGAGAAGTCAGGTTCTCATGGCTCTTTTTCAGGCAAATCTTCAGTTTAAAATAAAATTTAATAGAGACTCTAATTTGGACTTTCTTATATGGAGCATCTGGGGTCTTCCATCAAGATAGAGGCCAAATATTTCACAAAGAGTAGGGTATCAACAAATACGTGTTGAGAAATACTGGATCTATTAACTGAGTAGATGAATTACCAGAAATTGGGTATTTGGTGACTATTAACAATTTACCTTTTTCCTCACAGTCCTTAATTTACATGCATCAAAACATTCGTCTTAGGTTACCACAGAAGATTGTTGGTCATTACTCAATGGCTTGATGGGTGATCTGTTCTTTTTTCCCCCCGACTAGATGAAAAGAAATATAGGAACAAGCAACTTCCATGAACCTCTGGAATGTAATAGCAAAGTGCTGGCCGAGGCTGCCCAACCCTGAATGTGACCTCATCCAGTGTTAAAACCTTTCATTGGTTCCCCGTCGCTCTCTGAATTAAATCCAAATTCATAATCCTTTCACACTCATTTGAAAAAATATTTACGGATCCATCATGTGGCACACCTTCTTGATATTCTGATAATTAAGGTACGAACATAACAAAATCAAATGTGAATGTTCAGGATTAGTTAGAGGCAAAAAATTGTTCTTTCTAGAAGCAACAGGCAGTCCTATTACAGAACTAGCCTCATGGCCAACTACAGGGAAACTCAAACTCTCATGCATTTCTAGAGTCCCCAAGACTTTCGACAGCACATAACAGTAGTTCTGGGTGCATCTAGTCTCCACAGGACCCGTTTTAGCAGGCTGATTCTGCAACTAACAATTCTGAATCTGTAAGACTATAAAAATATTCTTCTCCTCACTTCCTAGCAAGTTTTTTTTGCAAAATTTAAGTGTCTCAGCCATCAATGATAAACTCACTCTCTATGGGCTTTCCAAGGGGTCTTCTAAGTTTATTTTTTCAGACTGATGCTTTCCTGAGAGTGGCTGTTTTATAACTCAAAGAACTGACAATCCAGGCTATTATGACACACCTAGGACCTCCTGACAGTAACCTAGTGTGTCCAAACACACTGCCTAAAAACAGCCATTCAAAACACCCCCATACCTTGCAGTATTAGACCCCAAAAGTTTGGTACCTATTTGTAACTATTTCCAGCAAAGATAACCTCTTCACCCTCTTGTTTCCAGGCTGAGTGAGGCCGAAATAATAACAGCCCTAAATAATACTGTCTTATGGATGAACCCAGAAATTATCATGCTAAGTGAGGTCAGTCAATGAGACACCAGCATCAAATTCAATCACTTGCATGTGGCATCTAAAAAAAAGGACACAATGAACTTCTTTGCAGAACAGATGCTGACTCACAGACTTTGAAAAACTTATGGTTTCCAAAGGAGACAGGTTGGAGGGATGGGGGGATGCACTGAGGGTCTGGGATGGAAATGCTAGAAAATTTGGTTATGATGATTGTTGTACTACTGTAAGTGTAATAAAATGCATTGAGTAATTTAAAAAAACTACTGTCTTAGATGCCTCTCAACTCACACAATTGTCGCCTACCTCAGCTGCACCTTGCACTACCAGGCTGGTGAAAGAAAAACCGTCAACAAAGGAAAATAAGCACCTCCGATCCTTGGCCTGTCTTTCACTTTTGCTCTTTCACAAAAGCCAGTTGGAGTCAGAACAGAATCATGGGTCATCTAATAGGCACTTGGAGGGAATTAGGTGACGGGCCTTCTATTGAAGCCAGGTGTGACCTTGAGCCAGCTACTTAAATTCTCTTGGCCTCAGTTTCCTCATATTTAAAATCAAGAGTTAAACGATTGCTAGGAATCCTTCCAGCTCTAATATTGCAAGGTTTTAAGTAAGACACTGGCTATCCCTCTCAAGAGATTTCCTGCCTATTAACATCCTGTTTTTACTCAATGACATTTTAGTTTCAGTCCCAACTATCGGAGACTTCTACATGTTCAACAAATGGTACAATTCACTCGCTAAATGCTCTAGGTTTGACCGTAAATTGCAACAAGTCAGTTATAGCCCTGGGTCTGTGATGAGAAGACTGGGGATTTATAATTGAAACAGACAGCAAGGCTTCTGGAGAGCCACTGGGGGAAAGGAATCTATTCCAAAATGAAACAGGCCTTACTGGGTTTCTCAGAAAAATACCCCAAGTCACAGTGGCCAGCCTATTAGGAACTCTGCTCACTCCTGCCAATTTTTCCAGTGACTGCTTTGTGTTATCATGGTCTAAAAAAATAGGGCTGTATTTTCCTTTTTTTTCTTTTTTAACACAGAGAAAACAAGATGCATTTGGTCATCAAAAGCAACCCTTTCAAAGAAGGCAATTTAGAATGTGGTGGAGAGCAAATGCATGCCTGTTAAAGCCACAGTTATTCCCTCCGTTGCCCGTCTTCCTTAGTCCAGAAACAGCTGCTCTGAAGGTTGGCTGAGGTCTTATTTAGAGAATCAATTACCCGAAGAAGTTTGGGCCAGTGAAGAATGTCACTCAAGTACAGGAAGATTTGGAAAACACTTCTACTTTTGTGTTTCCTGCAAGAAAATTCTGCACTGTTGAAATGCCATGTAACTTAACAAAGAAATAGATCTATCCAAAATGGCTTTCACTGATGACTTTCTCAGCAAAGATGCTGACCAAACCCAAGCTAGAGCCCCACAATAAGGAACAATCCACAGTTATAGGAATATGCCACGATCTTCCGGAGGGGTTTCAGTTTTATTTCTACTTTCTTTAAAAGAAAGAACTGTTGTAAAGTTCTCCCTGCAATATGCGACTTTTGATTGGACTAAGAAATGTCTTTCAAGCAATGGAAATATTATGTGTACATAATACATAATATATTCTTCAGAATGTCTTCTTATTACGCTAAGACATGTAGATAACATATTTTAACTTTGAAAGAACAGGATCCTTTCAGTTTCAAAATACTTGATTCTACACCTTAATCATCATTATCACTTTTGTCCTCCTCCCCTACAGGGAACCAAGGAAATACATTTAGGTATGTGTGATATGATTGCATCGGCAACCACGTGAAGAAAATGTTGGAAACATTTACACACAAGTTTCAGATAACAAGAAGCTATTCTAATAATGAGCCAAGCGAAAATAAGGAGACCTCGAGTAAAGTTGTTGGTGGTAAGAATAAGTCCCATGTGGCAATTACCAACTATTTAAAACAACATTTTATTTCTATGTTGCCTAGCTCTTCTCCTCAATAGGAGCAGATGGCTCTAAATATATTTTATATTGCAATAATTTTTAAGCGAGTTTGGGATTATACTTCTTGTGGCAACTAAAGCTGTGGAACTGGGGAGAGGATCAAATGACTAAATCTAGATAGAAAAGAGAAGATAAGATGAGAGAAAGAGGAAAGAAGGAGGGGGAAGGAGAGGAGAGGGAAAGACGGGAGGAAGGGAAGAGGCACAATTATTCAACAAATACACAAATAAGGAAAATATATAGTATGTCACGTGCTCATAAGTAATTTGGACAAAATTAAGCAGGAAAATAAGATGAATGTGGAGGAGGTCTCAATGTCAAATATAGTAGAGATGGAAAGTGCCATTGAGAGGCTCATTTGATGGAAGGGAGGGAGTGATAGCTGCTGAAGGGTGTTTCAGGCAGAGGAGACAGCGCATGCGGAGACTGTGAGCATACAGCAAGTCTAGGATGACCAAAATGAGAAAAAACGAGCAGCAAGAAATCAGATCGCCAGATCACGTTGTCTCTAGCAGGCCTAGATAAGGACTTTAGATTTCGCTCTGAACGTGCTGGAAAAAGCCAGCAGAGGGTTTTTAGCAGAGGAATAATAGGATCTTACTTTCTAACAGGATCAACTCTGGATGCTGTCTTGAGAAAAGACCCGAAACAGGCAAGAAGAAGCAAAGAGACAACTGCAAGTTATCCACATGAGAGATGACGTTAGCAGTGGAGAGACGGTTAAGTTCTGAAAAAAAATTTTTTTTAATAATTTTTATTTTTTTCTTTTTAGGGCTGCACCTGAGGCATATGGAAGTTCCCAGGCTAAGGGTCGAATCAGAGGTGCAGCTGAGGCCTATGCCACAGCCACAGAAATGCTGACCACAGCCACATCTGCAGCCTATGACAGATGTGCATCCTTAACCCGCTGAGAACCTCACGACACCATGTCAGGTTCTTAACCCACCAAGCCACAATGGGAACTCCCTAAAACATTTTTGAGATAGAGCCCTAGGATTTGCTGATAGATTGGTTGCAGTGTGTGAAAGAGAGAAATTAAAGATGAGTTTCTGGATGGAATCTGAGATAAAAAGAAACACACCGGAAAGGAGTTGTCAGTGACAGATCAGGGGAAGTTCGGGAGAAGACAGAGGTCAGTTTGGACATGTTATGGCTGATGTGCCTGTTCAATAACCATTAGAGATTATGACTAGGCAGCCAGAACTGGGAGTCTTGGCAGAGGGCAGCCTGAGGCTATAAATTTGAGAGTCATCCACACACAGGAGGTAACGCAGGCAGTGAGGCTGAGGAAAGGATGCAGACAGACAGGAGCAGAGGCAAGAACTGATCCTGGGTTCTCCAACGTAGAGCGTGTGACAGATGAAGGAGAATCAGCACAAGAAGATGTGGGCAAGGAGCATTCTAAGGAGCGTGTCCTAGAAACTAAGCCAAGAACTTGACCAAAGACGGAGCGGTTGGTTTTGTCAAATGGTAAGTCATAGGAGGCCTGAGATGCTTGGCTCCCGGAGGTGAGTCTTGGCAGGTTTGGTGCAGGCGAGATGTAGGTTAGGGAGGGTTTGAGGAAGGATGGGAAGAAAAATTAGATCCAAGCAGAATGGATGAGCTTTTCAAGGAGTTTTGCTAGGAAGGTAGGTAACTAAAGGAAGCAAAGGGATCAAGAATTTTATAGGATTTGTTCAGATCCTTGTCACAGTTCTTTCATGACCTCCTCGATCATTTTCTATAAGTCGGTCCCCTTGATCATTTCTGTTGACCTTCTGTTTCTCAAGGTGAAAACACCAAACACTCTGCAGCATCCCAGGTGTTGACATGTCAAGGCTTTATTGAGATTTACTCTGCTTATTCTTGCTTTAGAAGATTAGGGAATGGTCAGGAAAGCTAAACCTCTTTTGCAGGGTGAACAACGGTCAAGCTCAAAATTGAGTGCCATAATTTGCTCTGATTTTAACAGGTCTATATTAAGAACTGAATGATGGCTATTGTTTTGAATCCGCGTAACAAGTACTGGTCAAGCACGGTGAGGGACAGACTTTGCTCTATTGAGAAGACAATCTTCCCCTTAAGGACCGTGTGATAAGACATGCACCTATATAACTGTGATATAAATACATAGATCTTGTCAATGTGGAAATCCTCAACAACCAGGTTAATCTGATTCTGTTCCCATTACCACACTGAGAGCTAGAATGGCCAAGCTATTCCAAAAAAGGTTTTCCAGTCCTCTGATTCCTTTCTTCTTTTTATCATGTCACTAAATCAAATGGCATGAAAAAAAGTTTATAACCTAAGGGGTTTGAAGAGTGTGCATACTGAGATCAGAGCAATGCCCTCCCAGTGACGAACAGGATTGAGTGCTCAAACTAAGTTTGGGGATGCTCTCACAGGTGCTGGGAGATTGCTGGCCCGAGGAGACAGGACCTAAGAGAGTGTGCACCGGAAGTGAAGAGTCTTTTCCTGGCTTCATTCCCTAACGATCCATCTCTGAGAAAATGTTGAAGGTGGTGGGTGTCATAATGATAAGGACCACCGAGGTACCTTGTTGGGGACAGATTATGTTATTTCTTGTTCTGAGTGTTGGTTACACAAATGTGTTCAATTTGATATGTGTTCTCCATCTGTGTGTGTGTGTGTGTGTGAGAGAGAGAGAGATTTCAATAAAAGTTGAAAATCAGCTATGTCAGATGGTTTAATTCTTCTGAAAAACAAGCAGTGTTGTTTAAGCTCTCTAAGTAAAAAGTCTGGGGCTAAGGAGATTGGTACGTTGCGTTTTATATCACAATCGAGATAAAGAGTTGGTCAGTCAAGGTTCTGCTAGAGAAAGAGACAGAACCAGCGACAGACAGACAGACAGACAAAGAGATGTATTTATTGCAAGGAACTGTCTTAACAGATGATGGGGTCTGGTTGGGCAAAGTTTGAAATTAGTAGGGCAGGCATGTGGGCTGGAAACTCTGGGACAGGAACTGACACAGCAGGTCTCATAGGGAACTGCTTCTTCAGGGAGACCTCGGTATCACTTTCAACCAATTAGATAAGCCCCACCTGTCTTATCATGGACAGTCTTCTTAAAGACAACTGCAAGGTGTTAACCACTTTTACAAAAGAACTTCACAACAATACCGAGATGAGCATGTAATTACCAAAGCGGGTACTATAGCCTCCCCAACTTGACAGCAAATCTATCCATCACCATGGGTTATATGAGGTTTCCAGGTTGCTACTGAAACTCAGCCTTTATTTTGTCAAGGCTATGTTGTCTTGCTGTGAGTGTGGAAAGAAGAGGAATATATAATATAACCAGTTATGGATGCAAGGAAACTTTTCCTGTATGTTATGCGCACAAACTCAGAACTTGCTAAGCCTCCCCCAGCATGACCCTAGAGGAAGAAATTCTTCATCCTTATTGTCTTCTCAGAAATGAATTACATTTAGAAAGGCTGCAGAAATCTGTTCAATCGTTTGGAGCGATAATAGCATTCCAACAAGCAAATATGTGTGTGTGTGTGTTTTTTAAAGAGCATTGAAATTTGCCAGAATTTATGTGTATGCAAAAAAATTAAAAGAGTTTGAATTTTAAAATTTCAAACTTGGCACGTATATTTCTCAAATGAGGCATGTGGGTTTTGCAAGTTTGCGGGGGCAGGGAGAGGGGAAGAGGAGGGATTTATATGGGAACGGATTTCGCCAATAAGAAAAGAACTGAAGGTTTCTGTTGGGTCACCAGCACTTTAGGGAGAGAGTGACATACTCACTCCTCTTCCTCTTGGTTTTCTCAGGTTGATCCCAAGCACTAGGAAGAGGAGACATCATTTGGAGGAGCCCGTCAATTATCCTTCCCCAAATCTCTGCAAGGTCTAGGGCGCCAAAGGGTCTAACCTTTTCCCTTTCATTGTTTATCATTTTCAAATGATGGTAACAATTCTCTCAAAGCTGATAATAATAAGAATACTTTATACTTTATAACTATGAGCACTAACAAGGTATCAGGAACCCTTCGTGTATTTACTCAGATAAATGCTCTCAACAGCTATAAGTGCTATTATATTTCCCATTGTATAATTAGGGAAACTAAGGTACAGGAAGGAAGGCAACATGTGTCAAGTCACATAGTTACTATGTAGCCAAGCCAGGATTCAAACCTCAGCAGTCTGCCTGCAAAGACTAGCTCTGAACTACCCACTAGGCCAACTCCCTGGCATCTACGGGAATGTACTTGACACTCAGACACAAGCTGAAAAGTGATTCTCAAAACTATTCAACTGTTAAAATATCTTTTTTTTTTTTTTTACAACAGAGTTGAAATAGGATCTCTGAGAGATAACACACCCCCCAAATTTAAACTTTGAAATGAAACCCACAGTGCTAAATGGACACTGGCTAGTACCATCTGCCCATCAGATGTGGGGCCGGTGTGTTTTGAGTTTTGAATGTGTAGGGCTTCATGTGACAAACACAACCTGCAAAGGTTAACCCTTTTATTTGGATTTCTGCCCAAGGAGAGCCTACCTAGATTTGAAACTAACTATCAGTTTCTTTATTCCAAAATACTTTGAGGCAGACAAGGAGGGGTTCTTTTCTAATCTATTATTTTTTTATCGGTAAAAAAAATCTGTAGGATAAGATTCTGTGGAAGAGAATTCATAACTTGCTTTTGGTAAAGTTCCATTTTCTCCAGTATTTTGTCTCTAGACCAACAAAAAGAGCAGTGATAATATCTTTTCAGAGGCAAAATTGGTGTGGATTTTTTTCCTCTTAGCAGAACTTTAGACTCTGAAGAAGTATTTTGGTATGCTTATTTAAAGAACAGCTAGATTTTCTGCCAAATAGCTCTTCATGAAAGACATATGTAAATACAGCAGAGTAAACGAGATAATTCTATTTCATTTGAAAAACACTTTCTTAATTATGTGAACTTGTTTGAAAGAATATGAAATGCTCTGTATTTAGTTCTGTAAGAAGTTTGGCTGTGATATTTATGATGTAATCATAGCCAGGAGTTGAAAATTACATTAATATTGAATGCAAAAAAAACTATTTTCTTTTCTCTCTTCTTGTATTTTTAAAAAAGGAAAATGCTAATTAAAAATTTGATCACAAAAAATATCCTCTTTGGCACTAAGTACTGCCATTTAACTTTATTTTACTTTTTATGTGTCATAATTTACATTTGCCATGTCCCGGGCTGCAAACTATTATGCTAAAAAATGAATTAAATATATTCTTTTGTCAGAATTAGCATTAAAATGCACAGAAGCCTAATCTTATTTACATCATAGGGTAATCCATCAGAATATGTCTGCCCAAATGCAAATCTCCAAAAAAAAAAAAACCTAATATTTTGTTTCTCAGCATTACAGATATGCAACCAGCATATGGAAGCAATTTCACATCAGCTATCTTGTGCAAATCATAAAACTCTACCAAATAATTTGAAAGATGGTATTACTTATCTTTTGCGAATAGGGAACTGAGGAACCAAATGATTATCTTGCCCCAAATCCTACTGTTAATGAGTAAACTCCTTTTGAGTATATTAATTTCCTGTCTTCTAAGGCTAAGCACCTTCACACTCCCCTCATGCTGCCAACTCAACCCTGATTTGAATACCGATCTTGCTAGTTTATTTCTCCTTTTATTGGCCTTCACAACAACATACCACAATCAAAATAGTTTAAATAGGTGGTACATACATGCTAAAAATTTAGTTCATTTTATCCTTGGAAACATTTTTTGTTTGTTTGTTTGTTCCACTAAAATTGAAGTGATCACTGCCTGTGTAGAAGATTGTCTATTTGAAATCACTAATGAAATTCCCAAATTAAGTTTGTTATCACACCATCCTTCAGCCCTAACAAACCAGTTCATTTTAGTGAATGTCACATTCATTGACCCTGTAACATTATTCAAATGCAAAAGAATCCTTCTAGATTCTTCCCTCTTCCCCTTGCCTTCGCTTCCAATCACAAAGGCTTTTATTTTCCCTCTAGGATGTTACCTTTCTCTTGCCTAGCAAGGATGTCCTACGTGCTCTCTTCATCAAGTGTCTCCTGCTCCAATCAGATTATTGCCACATCACACACCTGCTTTAAGCATTTCAATACATTCTTCAAGATAAACTCTACAGGCACGTGACGAATTCCTTGGCCTCCTTCCTCAGCCTCATTTCTTCTCATCCTCTCCTATATGCAGTCTATTTTCATAATCTGCTTACAGTCCCAGGCTCTCCCACCTAGTGGCCCATCTTCTGAGAACACTGTCCCTACCCTCACACTGCAGAGAGACAAGCAAAGTTGCCAGAGTCATATTTTGAATATTAGTCCATGTCCACATCAAATTGCCTTACTAGGAGTCCTTGCTGTGGCTCAGTGGGTTAAGAATCTGACTGCAACAGCTCAGGTTGCTGCAGAGGCAAGGGTTCAATCCGTGAACCAGCACAGTGGGTAAAAGGATATGGCATTGCCACAACTGTGTAGGAGTAGGTCGCAGCTGCAGCTCAGATTCAATCCCTGGCCTGGGAACTTTCATACGCCACAGTGTGGCCATTAAAAAAAAAAAATCCTTATTAGAACTCAGAATTTCCTCCTTCTGCTCATCCCTTTCCCACACCAATCCTTCGAATTTTTTTCTGTCAATGAACAACAATTTCAATAATGTGTAACAATCGTCAGGTTTAAAGTGAAGGGGTAGGGAGGTGGCCCAGCAGGTTAAGGATCCAGCATTTTCATTGCTGTGGCTCAGATTGCTGCTGTGGTGTGGTTTCAATCCCTGGCCTGGGAACTTCCACGTGGGTGCAGCCAAAACAGCATAGAATAGGCTAGGACAGAATAGACTAGAATAGAGTGAAGGGGTGATGGCACGTTGGTCAATGCGATTAGAACTTGAGAGACAGAGGCAGTGACAAATCTCAGAGCAGCTCAGGGGACTGAAGTTTTAAATGCGCCTCCTCTGTCAGAGGAAGAAACATGTAATGCCTTAAGTCATTCAGGAAAAAACTCCCTTCCCTAAGCTGGGCACAGCAGTAAGAGAATTCTTACAGTCCAGTAAAGTTGATCCCACCCAAGTTACCACTCCCCTCCGAAACTGGGCTTGCAGTTGTGCACAGCATCCAAATACTAGCTTAAGATCTAGCAAGAGACATCAAAACACAACTAGCTAAGTGGCCTAACAACAAACAATGGTCTTGAAATCTGTTTTATTCAATAACGGGTGATTTAGAATAGTGGAAAATTAGAAGAGATTCTACATGGGAAGGAAGGAAAAGTTTTACTCAAGGTACAGAAGGCTTTCAGTTATAAGAAAGCATCCCTTGACACTATCAGAAATTTCCTGAAAGCATGCCCTCTGCTAGATTAGAGAAACCAGTGAAATGATACTTGTCAAACTGAAATGAAACTAAGCATGGCTGAAATGCAGAAGAGAAAGAGTCCAGTGTAAGTCCTGAGTTGTACAAAATAAGAGAATAATGTTAGAAAAACAGTATTTCAATAAAATAATTAAAATCTGTATTAAAGACAGTGGAGAATATAATGAACACAGAAAAGTCAAATTGTTAATGAGATGTACAACCTGAAAAGTAACCCACAATGTAATGACTTCAAAATAAAAATCCCAAGAAAAAAAAGGACAAAACATTAAAATGAAAGAAAAAAAATCAAGGATATAATTGTAGAAAATCTTTTGAAACTGCATTGGGATTGTTGTTTATCTACATAATGCAGGGAGTTTTACTAAAAAGATGCCAACTCCCTACATACTCTTGAAGAAAATTCTGAATTACAAAAATAAAGAACAAGTATATAGGCATAAAAAATAGTATGTGACATAAAAATTTAGGGAAGTCTCATATGTATACTCAGGAGCACAGAATGTGGAAAACAATGAAGTAATTAATAAGTGTAAATGTATCGAACTAGTTATTTTATGTGAGAATAACCAAATGAAAATCTGAGATTTACAATTTGTCAAATACCAAACACAGCCCTCCAGGATAAAATAAGTAGTATTCTAGAGCCATCTGAATAATAAATTAAAATTAAGAATTATACTAAAAAAGTAACATCTACAGATTTTTTTAATGAAAAAAATGTATATCTCCCCAAAAATCTATACCCAGTAAAACCAGGAACTTATATACTAGGAACAGGAATAGCATTTTAGATATACACCTATGTGTGTTTATGTTAACTAAAAAATTGTGGCTAATACAGTTTTGGAGATAAATATTAATGTCATAAATAACTTAAATTAGGAATATAATCAAATTCAAAACAACTTTACAGCAATATCTTAGGAATAAGACTCCAGATTAGTTTTGACATGTTGAATAATTTAGAAAGTAACTTGTTAGAAAGTAATATGTTCTTGGGAGTTCTGTTGTGCCTCAGCAGAAACGAACCTGACAGGTATCCATGAGGATGCGGGTTTGATCGCTGGCCTTGCTCAGTGGGTCAGAGATCCAGCATTGCCATAAGTTGTGATGTAGGTAGCAGACATGGCTTGGATCCCGTGTTGCTGTGGCTGTGACGTAGGCTAACAGCTGTAATTCCAATTCGACCCCTAACCTGGGAACTTCCATATGCTGCAGGTGTGGCTCTAAAAAGAAGACAGAAAAAAAGAAAATAAAATAATATGTTCTCACGAAATAAAGTCAAATTAAGGATATAAGATGTGTAAAATGTTTAACAATCTGCAATAAGGGTTTCTTGTTGTGGCACAGTGGTAAAAAACACTGCTAGTATCCATAAGGATGCGGGTTTGATCCCTGGCCCCACTCAGAAGGTTAAGGATCTGGCGTTGATGCAAGCTGTGGCATAGGTAGGTTGCAGACACAGCTTGGATCTGGCATTGCTGTGGCTGTGGTGTAGGATGGCAGCTGTAGCTCCGATTTGACCCCTAGGCTCCTAGCCTGGGAACTTCCATATGCCCCAGATGTGGCCTTAAAAAAGAAATTAAAGAAAAATATAAAAATAAAAATATGCAATAAACAAAATACTGCAGATCTGCAGATTCAGACCAAACAATGAAAATAAGAAAGTGTGTCCACACAGTGGCCAACTACCAGCACACTTAAGAATTCAGTGTAGGATAAGCAATTGTGCTTTAATCAGGGAAGAAAGTAGAGTTTATTTAATAAATTGACTATCTTATCATTGAGGAAAATCCCCAAGATATACCCCAGAACACATTACGGATTGCATAAAGATTTATATTGAAGTAATAAACATCTTATTAGAAATTATAGGAGAATATTTACTCAAATTTAGCATAAAGACTTTCTAAGCATATTATCAATGCATCCAGGTAAAAAAATTATTAAGAAAAAACATCGAAGTATTTATCACATATATCCTTAAAACATGTATTTCTTCTAACTAGAGACATATTAAAAACTGGAGAAAATGTTTGAGCTATAAATGACAAGAACATGGTTAATATTCTTTTTTTTTTTTGTCTTTTTGCCTTATCTGGGGCCGAACCCGCGGCATATGGAGGTTCCCAGGCTAGGGGTCTAACAGGAGCTGCAGCCACTGGCCTTCGCCACAGCTACAGCCACGCGGGATCCGAGCCACGTCTGCAAACTTCACCACAGCTCACGGCAACGCCGGATCCTTAACCCGCTGAGCAAGGCCAGGGATCAAACCCCCCACCTCATGGTTCTTGGTCGGATTCGTTAACCACTGAGCCACGAAGGGAACTCCGGTGCTTAATATTCTTAATATACAAAAAGTTCTCAGAAATCAGTGGTACAAAAGTTCCAATTTTTAAAATGGCCAAAATTATTATAAAAACATATAAATATGTGATTTGTGCATTTTTAAAGAAATAACACCTTTCATTTGACAAATTGTCAAAGATCGCGTAGACATAATATCTAAGGCTAGCAAAGTTGTAAAGAAATAAGCTCTTTGTACAATTATTGGTAGAATTATAAATTAATCCATCTTTCCTTTGGGCCGAGTTGGCTCCAACCTCTTGTGAATATGTACCCCCTTGGACCCAGAAAGGTCACTTGTAAAAAAATCATCTTAGGAGTTCCCTTCGTGGCTCAGTGGTTAGCGAATCCGACTGGGAACCATGAGGTTGTGTGTTCGATCCCTGGCCTTGCTCAGTGGGTTAAGGATCCGGCATTGCTGTGAGCTGTGGTGTAGGTTGCAGACACGGCTCAGATCCCGTGTTGCTGTGGCTGTGGCGAAGGCTGGCGGCTACAGCTCCTGTTAGACCCCTAGCCTGGGAACCTCCATATGCTGTGGGTGCGGCTCTACATAAAAAGGGCAAAAAGAAAAAAAAATCATCTTAGTCATGTGCAAGTGTATCTATTATTATGCATAACATGCAGTGATCTACTACTCACCCATCAGATATTTCTCATAACTTGAGATGTCCTATAGCAATATTTGCACTCAATTGGAATTAAAAATATTTTAAGTATGGCATTCCCTAAGTGTTATTTCTTAATAATTAAAAGCTATGCTTGTGTAATTAGCCTTTGAATGTCTTTAGGGAGATGCATAGGAAGAGAGATGAAATACCAATGACTGCGTTGGACAAAAAAAGAAAAAGGATGGATAATTTGTTGAAGAAGGAAGAAGTAGGCAGGGAGTCCTTTCTTTCTTTCCTTCTTTCTTTCCTTCCTTCCTTCTTTCCTTCCTTCCTTCCTTCCTCCCTCCCTCCTTTCTTTCTTTCTTTCTTTCTTTCCTCTTTCTTTCTTTCTTTCTTTCTTTCTTTCTTTCTTTCTTTCTTTCTTTCTTTCCTCTTTCTTTCTTTCTTTCTTTCTTTCTTTCTTTCTTTCTTTCACGGCTGCACCTCTATCATATGGAAGTTTTCAGGCTAGGGGTTGGAGCTGCAGCTGCCAGCCTATGCCACTAGGGATCCCAGCCACCATATCTACAACCCATGCCACAGCTTAAGTATCTGCAATTCTGGATCCTTAACCCACTGAGCAAGGCCAGTGATTGAACCCACATCGTCATAGGTACTAGTTGGTTTCTTAACTCGCTGAGCCACAACAGGAACTCCATTTTCTTTTCAGGGATTTTTAAAAATAAAAGATGGACAAACTAACAATTCTGTTACTATTTCCCCACTTCTACATGGACAAAAAATTGACCATATTGGAACTGTCCCCTTTTCTGTCATTAAAAAGTGGAGAAAAGCATGATAGACTCAGTATAGTGTGTGCCTCTTGTCCCATCTGGTGTAAATCCATTTATCCATATTTTCTCTAGGACAAATGATCATAGGAGCCTAGTGTTGTCCAGAAAGTTTGAAACTGACTGTGAAGAAAATATTCGTGTTTTTCCACATCAAAATAACACAAATCAAAAACTTTTTTATGACTGTCTTGCCCATAGGATCAAGGTATGGTAAAAGTGACTAGAAGAAGTACATAGGGCTTTGCCTTTGAGTGATACACTTAATGGTCTTCCACTTATTTTTAAACGCCCGATTGTCAAGTGTACTTGCTCAAATAAGTAAGTCCTTTGAGTTATTAATTCTCCTTGATTGCAAATTCAGACCAAACAGGAATCATTCATTATGTAGTAGATGTTTGTCACTCCCCACAGACTCCTATGTATGGGAAATCGCACATTTTATGAGTCTTGATGAGAGATAAGATGGACTCCTTTTTGAGAAGTGGATTGTCTCACCATCTTACAGATGTTATTGTGGATGCTGTTGGTTTGGTTGTTGTCTCAGTAACCTAGGCAGGAATGTTTCAGAAGATATGACAGCGGAATCAATAATTGGTAAATTGACAATACCACCTGGCCAATTCAGACCCGTCATTCAATGAGTCAACAGGCAATAAAGGGAATTATGGTGTTGACTTTTGTAATAGACCCTGACTGTCAAGAGGGATTAGAATTGCTGCCACGCAATTAGGAAAGTACGAAATATTGGTGAACCTCAAAGAATGTCCAGGGGTTCTTCCTGGTCCTATTTACTCACTGATAAAATTAATTGGGAAATCACAGCATAGAGGAAAGACACACCTACATAGAGGAAAGACAACCGAAGGCTTAGATTTCTCAAGAATGACAGTTTGAGACACTGCATTAAGTACATAACCTGGAACATTTGAAGCCTTGCCCAAGTTTTTAAAAGAAACAAGAAATTAGTAGAGGAAATGTCCTAATTATCAACTTTCAGCTTCATGACCAATTACAACAAGAGGACTACAACAATGTCCTGTGTTTTCTCCCTTCCTATGTTTACATTTTTAATTAATTTCTGTCCTTTCCCTACCCTTTCCTCCGACTATTTGTAGAGGGTATGTTGGTGCTAAACAAGTATAGCCCATAGGATTCCACTGTATTGTCAGTCAACTGTAAGAAAAAGGGATTTTTCAGGACGCAGTGAGGACTGAGACTTTGCAGCACTCCCCTTTGCAAGAGAAGGTGAGTGCATTTTGGTTCCTAAGGGTTGGTTGCATTAAGTTGGAGGAAGAGTTTAAGTCAATATTGCAAGAGCCAGCGTGGGTTTCAGGGGAGGTTTGGTGCTCTTTTTCACTTCTCAGCATCTTACCCTCTCCTCAGTGAGAGACACAGTCTATCTCCCTGTGGAAAAACTAAAGTTGGAATGTTCTTGTTTTTCCCTTCTCCCTCGGAAGACTTGGGGCCATGACAGTCTCCACCAGTCATGTGCACCAACTCTAGACTCAGAAGGCAGTGACAGAAGGAAACAGAAACCAGGAGAATCCTCCCAGGCAGTTGTGGCCTCTGAAACGAGAAGAGTGTCCAGGGCAAGTGTGGCAGTGATGTCAGCAGGGCCAGTGAGTGTTGCCGGTATGGGATCAGTAACTGAAGCTTTTGAGGTGACTTCACTTCCTCATCGGAGTTTCTATGTCTATTTTTTTTTCCTGGCTGTACCTGTGGTATATGAAAACTCCTGGGCCAGAGGTGGAATCTGAGCTGCAGCTGAGGCCTACTCCACAGCCACAGGAATGCAGGATCTCAGCCTCATCTGCAGCCTACACTGCAGCTTGTGGGAACACCAGATCCTTAACCCACTGAGCAAGGCCAGAGATTGAATCTGCATCCTCAAAGATGTCCAGTTGTTAACCCGCTGAACCACACCTGGAACTTTGGTTTCTATGGTTTTATTTAGATGTATCCTGCAGCTGTTTAGTCTCCCTAGAACTATGTATTATCTTGTTTTGCCATTTCCTAATATCTTTTGTTGTGGTTTCGTTTTCAGGGTTTTTTTTTTTTAAGTAATTTTAAGTCTAATACCTTTTTAATATATCCTTTTTTTTTCTGTTTAAATCAACAAGAAAAAGTTTCTTTTGCTTGCAATTAAGAATCCTTACTAGGGAGTTCCCATTGTGGCTCAGCAGTAATGAACCCGACTGGCATCCATGAGGATACAGGTTCAATCCCTGGCCTTGCTCAGTGGGTTAAAGATCTGGCATTGCTGTAAGCTATGGTGTGGGCCAGCAGCTATAGCTCCATTTAGCCCCTAGCTTGGGAACTTCCATATACCACAGGTGCAGCCCTAAAAGGACCAAAAAAAAAAAAAAGAAAGAATCCTGACTAAACAGTTGTATAGTTCATCACAGGATTGTTCATTATGAATAACTAGAAATTAATTAAATATCCAAACTCTGGTATTAGAGTTAAGGGAATTATATTTGCACTACAGAATGCTAGTAATCACTTTTAAATGACACTGTAGGATACAATTTAAAGACATATAAAATTGTGCAGGATATATACTGAGTGGTAAAGCATGGTGCAAGTTGAGTGCTAGGTCACAGGTTTGTATTTTATAACTTCTTTATAATTTGTCTGTCATCTACCTATCCTGTGTTAGTTCTCTACTCCTGTGTAACACATTACCCCAACTAAACAGCTTAAAGCCATAATCACTTTCATTCTCTCCAGTTTCTTTGAGTCAGAATTTAAAGAGAGGTGAGAGGGTGGGGGAGCTTGAGATGGATGCATACTCATTACAACCTACTTTTATAAGTAATGTCCTACCAGTCGAAGCAAGTCACTGGGATGAACCATATTCAAGGGGAAGGTAATTAAGCTGCAGCTCTCAAGTGCAGGAACATCAGAGGCTCCGTGGACACATCTTTAAAACCACCATGGACACATACATGCATAGATAAAAATGCATAGATAAATTGCAGTTTAGATACATAAACTGTTTCATAATAAACACCCAGAAAAGCACATGATATAAACTATTGTGTATTTTATAAAAATTATCTCATAATTGTCAAAGTGTATGTGCATGCACGCATGCACGCGTGTGTGTATATCTGTAACCATGTACTGCCAGTGTCAACTTCCCTCTCAATAACGCTAAGGCATTCCAGCAGGGCTGAAGGGCCCCCTGGGCTGGGTATGGTTTTGAACTCTATCTACAAATGAATTGCACAGATACACAGATTGAACCCTCAGACCGCGGGAGGGGAAGGGATGAAGGTGCAGAGGACAGATTTCAGGGCAGAATGATGAGTTCCTGGAGAGAATCTTAGGGAGAGGAGGAGCTCAGGAAAACCACCTGGATTGAGCTCCCAGATGGGTAAAAAGTCGAGGTTCTGGGAACTAGAAGTAGCAGCTGACCACACCCACCTACCAGGTTCTCTGAGGGTGTGGCCTTCCCGGTCCTCTCATCCCAGTACAGCTGCCACCAGCAGATGAATGAGCTGAAGAAGCAGGATGACTGGCATGAGGACGTGAGGGAGGCCCAGAGAAGGCATGATAAGGAGGCATGATAAGAACCAGAGAGGTGGGAGAGGAGAGAGAACTTCCTAGAAGAACTAGTGAGATTTGCCTACTCACGTGATTGTGACCTCGCTTCTTCCTAAAATCTGTTTGAGAAATTCAGAATGGATAAATAACAAAACATGAATATTACCGTGGCTGATTTTTTTTTTTTGGCTAATCTATATCTTCTAAATTATCTATAATTAATACATGTGATTTTATGGTAACAAGAACTTCCATTCTTAAAATACTTCAAATATGCAGAAAGATCAAAATATCATCAAGAGTGAAAACAGGATACAAAACTACATACAGTAGGTAGGAACACCATTCATTTTTAACTGCAGATTGTAATACAAAGTATTAATGAGATTAAAAATGTGTGTAGGTATATAAATATATATATATGTATATTTATACACATAGATATAACTCTCTCTATATATCCTTATATCTATTTAAGGGGAGAAAACCTAGAAGGGACCATGCAAAAATGTAGGTAGTTCTTTTTCATGGGATCACAAATAATGCTGTCCTCTTGGTATTTTTCTGTTATTTTCTAAGTATCTTTAATAAGTAGGTATTACTATTATAATCAAATAGAAAAAAACAACCTTTTAAACAATTAAAATGAGAAATAAATTATGATACTTTTATTAGATGAAATAGTATGAAACACTGCCAAAGAAAGGGAATAACATGGTATAATTATAAGTTTTAAAAAGTTAAAAAGCACTGCATAAGCAATGTGAAATCAAATTTGTGTGTACACACACACACACATAGATATATATAACAAGGATTTGAATAGGACTTTTCCTGTTGTCTTAGAATTTTGGCTGAAGCCCCAAAATGGAGAACAATGGGTTATAAATAACTGCACATTCTAAAGAAAGATGCTAGACCCAACCATGGAAGTTCAGGGAAAAGACTAGAACAGGTCCAGCAACTAATTATCAACCCTTACCCTACCTCCAACCTACTTAAGTGAAGCCTAAAGTTCAAAAGTAAATCAAAGAGCACCTTTAAAAGAGAAGATAAGCCAAATTCACAAAGAGTGTCCTGGTATTTTCCCTTCCCTCCAACCCTCCCTCAAATGCTCCACAAAGAAATATCCATAGAGGAATAGGACAGTTACAAGACAGACTGGCCCCACTCATGAGCCCCAACCCTGAAGTCCTACCTATTGCTGCATGGGACTGAAATAAAGTGAGAGTCTTGACGGAGCTGGATGTGTAGCTCTTGGAATGTGGGGAGCCTAGAAACTGCTTCTCAATCTGAAAGGAGGCACCAGGCTGGGGTGACCCGAGTTAGGACAAAGAACAGTTGTAAGGAGCGGTTTGTATGTCAACCATTTAGCAAGGCAAGGATGCACAAGATTCCTGAGGGTGAAGTGGTTTGATGGATGTGACCCATCCAAGAGGGACAGTGGGAGGTTGTGGGGTGCAGTGAGAAGGGACATGGTAAGAAGTCAGAGAGATGCCTGTTTGAGGAGACCTTGTAGAACACAACTCTGTGTGTGTGTGTGTGTGTGTGTGTGTGTGTGTGTGTGTGTGTGTGTGTGTGTGTCTGTACATGCAGATGCAAAATGACCCTAAAGAATTCATGCTAATCAGTGTGTATATATTTGGACACTTTTCAAAATAATGGACATGGCTGACCACCAGTATTAGGCAAGAGAGAAATAAAATAACACTAGTCAGCTAAGACTTTGTGTCTTTGACTCTCATTTCCCCTCCCTTGTTGGAATAACGGTGAGTCCAAGAGCAGGCTAAGGAGGGATGTGTGCTAAAATCATGCTCACCTTCCTTGCTGTGGACCCTTGAGTCGTGTGGGTCAGAAATAGATTAAATGGAGAGAATAAGCTTTGATTTTAATGGAAAATTGAGGTTTTTGACTTAGACGTTCCTGGACGTTTGGGACCTGAATGTGAATCATTTTTCAAAAAGGAATATATTATTATACTTTAATGTACATAAAGGTGTGAACTTACCAAAAATACTCTTTGTATTCTTTTAATTTCATTCATTTAACAAAACAATTGTGTCTGTGTGTGTTTGTGTGTGCATGCTCCTGTATGTGTGTAGAGGAGTAGATAGATGGATAGGTGACAAACAGAGAGATAAAGGTTTACAGGAATTGACACACAGATCTCTATATCTTCAAAAAATAATTTGAAAGCAACGTGTCAAAGCTTTAACAACTGTTATCTGCAAGATACAGGAATAAAAGATATTTTTTCATCTATCCTATCATCCTTAAGTTTTCCTGTATTTTGCACTAACACTATATTAATTTTATACAGAGTATAAAAACTTCTCTTAAAAATTCTCATAAGGGGACATCATACTTTTCTATTAAAATTCTTTAGACTGAAAGCTCCATAAGGACAGGGACCATTGTTATCTTATTCAACACTCTGTCCTCAGTACAGTATCTGGTACAAAACACGCACTCAGTAATTAGTTAATTAATTAATTACCTGTTAATGAATTAACTAAGCAATTAGGTTCAAACACCTACCGTTAAAATTGAAGTAGAAGAAATGCTCTTGACAAAGATTGTCAAAGGACAATATGCCAGATATAATCTGAACACGAGCTATATATTTCACATAATCCAAGGACAGATTTTTTGGCCATGCTGTGGCATGTGGAAGTTTCTGGGCCAGGGATCAAACCTGCACCACATCAGTGACCCCAGCCACTGCAGTGACAGTGACAACAGTGAATCTTTAACCCACTGTGCCAGAAGAGAACTCCCAACCCAGCAATGTTTTCAACAGCTTCCTAACAAGCAAGCTATCTATACAGAAGCACAGGATAATTTAAAGAGCCATCATTCTCAGTTAGAAAAGTCATTTCTGCAAACATAGAATCTTCATCGTAAATATTTGCATCTCCATTTAAGATTCCAATTTTATTCTGATATTGGCTGATATGGCTTTTAAAATTGTATTTCACCCAGTTTCAGGAGAGAAACTTTCTAACCGCAATCTATCTGCAAATGCACTTTTACCACTCTGGCTGACCCACATACTTAATCACCACACCCCTCTCCACCCTTCGTGTTTCCATCCAGAGATTCCCTGGTTGACCTGTCGGGGCGCTCTTTCATTAAAAAGGCGTTCTCTTTCCAAGGGAAAAAGAAGGAAGAGATGTAGTAGAAAGAACTGTAGACAGAGCCAGGAAGTCACCCTTTATGTATCAAGAAACAAGACATGAAGTAAGAGCTAAACTGCTTGACGCCCCATAGCCTTAGTTTCTTCATCTGAGTCCCCTTCACGCTTTCACAGCTTCGTCCCCTGAAATCCCACATTGGTAATTTACCCAGACATGCCTTTCTCCTTGCTAAGCTTTCAGTTTCCTCCATTTAATGGAGGCCCTTCCCTGGTAGATCTCCATCTATCCTAGAATTTTACAGGAAACTTCAGGGCTGCCTCTCTGGCTGCAGTTTCCATAGACCTGGCATTTCAACAGCAGGTTGACAGTGCATGTCTTCTGAATCCACGGGCTTGTCCCTTTAGTTTCATCTGCATGCCACACACTCATCTGTCTCCCAACCCACTGCTAGACCCACTGTCCACTGGCAGAGCTCTTAACTGAGTCACAAAGGGGAAATCAGGTTTCATTAACTGAATCAATATAAAGTTGAATCTATCAGCAGTAACTGGTGAAAATATGATCAGTACACATTGCATCAACCATTAACTTTGATTTCTCCAACCATCAAGGAAGAGACAGTTTTCCTCTAACCATAAAGGACGAAATGTTTTGCCTTCCTCTAACGTCAAATAATCAAGGAATTTTTTCTCCCTTTTTTAATCCTTCACCTCTCTTTCACCATAAATTATAAAGGCCTCAACAGTTTCACCATGGGCATTATTGACCCCCAATTTAAGATTGCATTAGTTCTTAGTCTTAGGTGAAAACCTTGAATTTCTGGAACATTAATGGCACCCAGAAAAAAAAAAAGCCAAAACAAAGCAAATTTAAAAAAAAGTGTCATCACTCCTATTTATGTGAAAAACATGTGCTTCCACCAAGTAGTAAAAACAGGGCAAGCATTCCAATGGCTCCAAGTAAGCGACAGGATTCCCCGTGAAGGACCTAAAGTCATCTCTTCTCGTCCCAATGAAAATACATGTAACAGATAACATGTGAAGGGCATTTGTCCCTTCAGGATTTTTGGAGCTAAAAGAACATGAAACACTCCAGAAATAGCCACTGTACCAATTTTCACGTAGTTTTTTCTTCTCTAATTTTCTTTCTCTTTAAGATGATCTCAAAAGAAATAAATAGAAATGCACTGTCTTAGCCCAAATCTTCACTGCCTAAGATCTGCGTTACACCTCAACAAATGGCATTGGGGAGTTCCTGTTGTGGCTCAGTTGCAACAAACCCTACTCGTATCCATGAGGACACGGGTTCAGTCCCTGGCCTCACTCAGTGGGTTAAGGATCCGGGGTTGCCGTGAGCTGTGGTGTAGGTCACAGATGGGGTTCGGATCCCACGCTGCTGTGGCTGTAGTGTAGCTGCAGCTCCAATCAAACCCCTAGCCTGGGAACTTCCATATGCCACAGGTGTGGCCCTAAAAAATAAAATAATTATAAAATAAAATAAACAAATGACTTTGTTAGAACTTGTAAACCGACTGTGAGTGAAAGCACTGTCTGCCTATTCTACATACACATTTGTTGTAAAAACAGCTAATATTTTATACTGCTTTTATTCCCACAAAACCGTTTCCTACGTCTGCTTGGTTCCTAACGATCAATCAGGGTTTTCTTAAAATGGCAACACGGCACACCTTAACCCTCCCTCACAAACAGAGCATTTCATGTGGGAATAACCCCAAACCAGAAGGAAAGAATCTTGGTTCTTTGTAATTGTTTTAAGAACTCCTTAGGCCATAATTTTTTAAGAAATTCAAATAACACAAAAGTATGTAGTTTACCAAGTAAATACCACCTTTTACTTTCCCTGAGGCCCCCCTCACTGCTTCTCCCACAGACCTTCCCAAAAGGACATCGGTATAAATTTTGTCCATTCTTTATCTAGTATATTCATTTAAGTACAAAATTTATATGCACACAATTTTTCTTTTCATAAAGAAAATTACACCGTACACATTTTTCTGAAAATGTCATTTTTTTCTCACTCCAAAAGTGCTTATAAATATTTCCTAAGTCTTTTTAACTGTGGCAGAATATCCATTTCTTAAAGCTGATAGTTAACAATTCCATTATTGATTTACATTTAGGTTAATCTCAATTATTCTTATTTATGAATTTTAAGTGAAGATATAAGTACATAAGTCTGTATGTATGTGTATAAAGGTTAAAATTTGGTTCAAGTGTTAAATTTATTATTTAAATTTGATAAAGATGATCAAAGTTTCTTCAAAGAGACTTAACCAATGTGTAGTCCCACAATCAGTATATTCAGAGTGACCATTTTCCAATAAGCACCAAACCTGGATATTATCACTCTTTTTCACTTTTTTTCTCATTTGGAGGATATATATCATTCTAATTTCATTTCTCGGATTTTCATAGCAAAGGTAGTATTATTTCAAAAGTTCATGCATTTATTTGTATTTCATATTTTTGTCCTTCTCTTTATCGGGTGATTTAAATTCTCATTGGCTTTTATATATTCTTCGTTATATACACATATGTATATATTTTTGCTAAAGCAATAGTTTTTATTATATATACATATATATATATATATTTATTCTAGTCTACTATTTGCCTTTTACATTTGTTTACCTCTTAACATACTCAGTATTTTGTTTGCTCCATTGGCTAATAAAAATCAAAATTCTCTAGTTTTTTCCCTTTTATAGTCTAGATTTTCTGCCCTATTTAGGAAGGCATTCCTCAAATAAACTCAAAGGCTACCTTTATTGTACATATTAAATTCTTTTATATACATGAATTTATTTGTAGATTCTACTAGAGTCCCATTAGTGTATTCATTTCTTTTGCATCAGTGGTATTATATATATCATATAGATTCTATTTACATTATATACAAAGATTATATAGTATTTATATAATCATATACTATACAACTAATCTGAAAATTACCACATCATACATTGTGTAATATAAATTACGTGATAAAAGATAAACCTTATATGACATACATAATCTTTCTAATTACTGAATTGAACAGGATTTCACATCTAATGTGGAATACTGACAGTTGTAGTGAATGTTTTGCCTCGTGCTTGGTTCTAATGTGAACATTTCTAGTGTTTACCATTAAGTCAAGTCCGTGCTTAAGGTGTTTTACAAATAAACTATGTTTGGTTAAAAGGTTTTCTCTTTAATTAATTAATCAATTTATTTATTTATTTATTTTTGTCTTTTTAGGGCCAAGCACGCCATGTATGGATGTTCCCAGCCTACGCCACAGCCACAGCAATGCCAGATCTGAGCTGTGTCTGACACCTACACCACAGCTCAAGGCAACGCTGGATGCTTAACCCACTGAGTGAGGCCAGGGATTGAATCAGTGTCCTCATGGATGCTAGTCAGATTCGTTTCTGCTGAGCCATAACTGGAACTCCTGTATTTCTATTTCTATATTGCTAAGAGGAATAGGGATTTTTCAGTGTCTCCTCCCTATACACACTTTTAATTGGCTGGTAACATGAATCATAGGGGTAACTTCATGTTGAGCCATATTTGGAAAACCAGGAATAAACCTCTTTAATTATGATATTTGATGACTGCTTCAATTTGCTATTATTTTACTTAGGGAGTCCCTGTCGTGGCTCAGCAGAAGTGAATCTGACTATGAGGACACAGGTTCGATCCCCAGCCTCACCCAGTGGGTTAAGAATCTGGCATTGCCATGAGCTGTAGTGCAGGCCACAGATGCAGCTTGTATCCCCATTGCTGTGGCGGGCAGCTACAGCTCCTATTTGACCCTTACCCTGGGAACCTCCATATGCTGTGGGTGCGGCCCTAAAAAAAGACACAATTAATTAATTATTTTACTTAGGACTTTGGCATCTGTATCCATATGTGAACTCGCCTTAAGTTATCTCTGGGGGTTATCTTTCTGGAATCAACAGTAGGATTTTGCCATCCTACAGAATGAGTTGGAAAGCTAACAAATTCTAAGCCTTGGAATAAGTATTATAGAATACTAGAACTCCAGACATGCAAAAAAAAGCTGTAAAGTTCACTATGCATTTAATTTAAACACATAAAGTGGATATTATACATTTAGGTTATGCCATTTTCCATCCAATCCCACCTCTGAAGGTTGAACAAAAAAATGTTAATCAGTGTGACTAAATGTTATGTCATGGATCCCAGATATTTATAAACAAACCCCTGACTACATCATTTCTGGAATTAAGTGTTTACTCACTAGGTTAGGATAATGATCAGATATTAGGAACAGAAATTTAAAATAATGGTGGCTTAAATAAGCTAGAAGTGTATTTGCTTCTCAGGTAAAAAGAGATAAACAATCCAGAGAGACAGCCTTGTTCTACAAAGTCCACAGGGACCCAGTTTCCTTCCAACTCTCTAACCTTTAGGCATGGTCTTCACTCAAGGCTGAGATGGAGTTACAGCCATCATGTATATCCTAGACAGCAGGTTAAGAGAAAGAGATAAGGAAAGGTCCTGGTAGCTGTCACAAGGCATTGCCCCTTAGGTCCCTTTGACCAGAGCATGGTTTTATTTCATACTTCACTACAAAGGAAGCTGGCCAGTATGTTCCATTATTCTAGGAAACCGTGTATCTAGCTTAAAAACCCTATTGTAATGGGAGAAAAGTAGGAACAGATAATGACAGAACACTAACAATCTCTGTCACAACCATTTCACATGCACTTGCAGGAAGTCTGCCTGTGCCCTCCTTAACCACCTGTCTCCTGAATGCAAGTTCCTGGGGAAAGGGTTCCTGCCAGAGGGTAGAGACAGAGCAGCAAAAGTGAATCAGTGCTGATAGAGAAAAGAGCTTAAAGAGTCCGACTTATAGCCAATGGATCGGTGGTACTGTACTCATAGATTTTTTTTTTTTTTGGTTTTATTTTTGCTTTTTTTGGGGGGGGCACATCTGTCGTACATGGAAGCTCCCAGATTAGGGGTGGAATCTGAGCTACAGCTGCTGGCCTACACCACAGCCAAAGCAATGTGGGATGCCAGCCGCATCTGTGACCTAAACCATAGCTCGTGGCAACCCCGGATCCTTAACCCACTGAGTGAGCCCAGGGATCGTGCAACGGGAACTCTATATACTCACAGATAAAAAAAAAAACAAAACAAAACAGTATATTCCTTGAATGAAAAAATTATACCCTAGTCTTGCAATCAGCCAATATATTTGATGTTAATGTCTATACAGGTGCCAGGCAGATCACAGCAAAGTTGTGTTAGGGAGTGTATATTACAATTGGAATAATGGCCCATACAAATAAAATGTTATACGACCCAATAATTATTCATAACCAAGTAAGAAACGTGACAAGTCTCCAAATGATTGAGTGGTAGATGTGAGTAGTATAAACAAAAGTGGGGATTTCTGCTTTAGCTATTATGGTGGCTAGAAATTTGGAAGTATTGGTTAGCTTTCCGAAAACAAAAAAATGCCACATTAAATATAAAAATGTCATGTTAAAAATATTTATGATATAACAAAATAGTAAATTATTGCCAGTCAAAACTCGGCAGAAAAGAGAATCCAAAGAGTGTGCAGAGGATGAAGCTGTTTTTGCCAAACGGGCTTTTCCTAAACCTAGAACTTTGAGTCTCCTTCTTGCAGCTTCATAGAATCATAGGTATTAAAAACAATGCACAAGGTTGATCCAAGTTAGAAAGTCTAGAAAAGACTCTTGCCAAGCAATGATCTGGGACTCGAAGTGGCCACGTGCTCAGTGAGAATGAATGAGAAGTAAGCCCTATTGACAGGCTTACTTCACTTAGCATGACGTCTTCAAGGTTGGTCCATGTTGCAGCACGTGTCAGGACATCCTTCCTTTTAAAGCTGATCAAGTGCCCATCAAAAGATGAATGGACAAAAACAAAATGTGGTATGTACATACAATAGACTATATTTTTAAAATCCTGACTATAAGAGCCATAGCAACATAACAGGAAAAAAAAAAAAAAAAACAGAAAGGTTGCAAACAAAAACGTGGGTAAAGCTAGATCGTAAAACCCTAATCAAAACAAAGTTGGGGAGTTCTCATTGTGGCGCAGTGGAAACGAATCCAACTAGGAACCATGAATGAGGTTGCCGGTTCCATCCCTGGCCTCACTCAGCGGATCCGTGAGCTGTGGTGTAGGTTGCAGACTCAAGTTGGATCTGGCGTTGCTGTGGCTGTGGCGTCGGCTGGCGGCTACAGCTCCTGTTAGACCCCTAGCCTGGGAACCTCCATATGTCGCAGGAGCAGCCCTAAAGAGACAAAAAAAAAAAACAAAAAAAGTTGGTATATTTTCATCCATTCTCTTCCCAGGCATTGCCTCTGCCTCCTGTCTCCTTTTCCTCTAAGAACTCTGATAAAAAATAAATAATGATTAAAAAGCAAACAAAAAGGTAGAAATATATAGAACATTTGCAGAAAATGGACAAAAATGGGGGATTCCATCTTTTTACCTCTATCAATTCAAATTCTTAAATAACCGTATTGTATTCTTACAATTTGATTTTTGTTTCATTAAAAGAGCCATCACCAGCTACTCAATCACTTATTCGTTCAAGCGAGCAAACATTTGCCTCCTCCCTATATTGCAACACATAAGAGATGTTCGTATTCACACTTCACAGGTTCAAGAGCAGGTTCTAAGACCCAACATGAAGGACATCCACCTTCATCAGTGACAGCGGAGACACAGCCTTAAAGGGCACAAGTACAGTGGAGCAACCCTGAGGTCTGTGGAGTCTGGGCTGGACTTACTTGACGTTCCTACACCAGGCAAATCTCATGAATACATGTCAACATCCTTGAAAATTTCTGGAAGTCAGACAAGGAACTCAAGGAAAGGAACTGCCTGGTTTAAGGAAATGTATATTAGGATTTATCAAGATTTGGCTAAATATGGTAATGGAATAACATCTGTGTTCACCAGCTGGCAGTACCTTCACCAGTTTCCCTAGAATGTACTTGGAGAAATCCCGAATTATAAAACTTAAAGTTTGGGATGAAAATGAACTCAGTCTGCTTGAGCAACTAAGGAGAAGTGTATTGGATTTCACTTCATTATTGGGACAAAACATTTGCCATGGTAAATTGGTGCATTTTAAGTTTTTTTTTCTTTAATATATATTCACCCTATACCCTTTTACCTCCAAGCTGGAGAAAAGAGGCTGATCTTGAATAGCAAAAGCACAAGTTAGGACTAGGCAGGTGGAGTAAGAAGCCATAACCCCTACACGGAGGCAAAAAATTACATAGGACATTTAGGATAATATACAGTTTCAAGTGCTTATAACAGGTGGCAAAGCAGGACTAGAAAGAAATAGACCTGCAAATATAGGAAAAACAGTCTAGTGCAGTGGTTTTTAAAGTGGACTTTGCTAAACCACTGCTGAAGAAACTGGACCCCCACCTCCATTTCAACCAACCAAATAGTCCATCTATGTGGGATTTCATTTTTAAGAAAGCTTGCGCTTGTGGTTACCAAAGGGGACAGGTGGGGGGGATGGCCTGGCCATTTGGGATTGGCACATGCACACTGTTGTGTGTGGAGTGGATGGTTAACAGGGCCTGCCGTATAGCACAGAGAACTCTCCCCAATGTTCTGTGATAACCTTCATGGGAAAAGAACCTGAAAAAGAAGGGACATGTGTCTGCTTATAAGTGAATAATCACTTTCTTATACAGCAGAAATTACATATAATAAATCAGCTATATTTCAATAAAACTATAAACTGTGGAAAAAATAAAGCTTGCACTGCTTTTTGAGGGATCCTTTTAAATTTTAAAATCGCTTCTGAAAAATAAATAGATCTGGAAATTTTTTAATTGCTCCACTGACTGTGAAACCTACATAAAATCACCTCTAACTCTCAGCAGCATCGTTTTTATACCCTAGAAATTATAATTTCCCATGACTAGGATCTCAGAAAAATGTTGATTCTCTTTATTACATGCCCCTGCAAGTACTTGATGTGAATAATTGCAGCTAATACAATAGTCTTTGGATGTCGATACAATTTTTGTACTCAGTTTGTAGATAATGAAACTTAGGCTTCAAATGTCTTCAAAATTACCTAAGGTTAAAAAAAAAAAAAAGTCACCATCAGAATCAGAGGAGTCTAGTTTCTCACTCTTCGAAGACTGTGTTCCTAGCAAAGTCACAAAACTTGAAAGCAATTAATAGTTGGTTTATCACATTAAAAGCATTTGGGCTACATAAGAATTCTACTATCCATCCGGTCATTTATACCAGATCATGAACGTATATATCACTGAAAAAAAAAAAAAACCAGTAATGTTGTGGGATCAATAGAAACTGGAACCAAAAAAAAAAAAAAAAACTCTTCACCAAAATTCTGAATTGCTTACTAGAATTACTACTTTGGGTTTTTTTTTTTTTGGTTTGGTTTGGTTTGGTTTTTCATGTCCTTATGTATACAAAGATTTTTCCTTCAGATTAAGGGTCTTTTTTCTTTTTTCTTTTTTCCAAGCACTCAAAGAAACTAGCAACTTGAAAAAAAAATAGCCCAAAGAATGGAAGAAAGAAAACTGAAGAGAACACCAAATGAAAGCCCAGCAGGAAACTTGAACACTGTGTTTTATTGTCTTCAGAGGGAAAAGGGAGGGTCTTCCAAAATGCTAACATTGGTACAGCTTTCTGACTCATCCCTTTATCCACCACAGCACCTGGCATATTGCTTTGCATAATCAATATTTAAATGAATGGATGGATGCATATGAGGCTCAGAGCTCCGAATGCTATATTTCAATTCTCCCCCTCAGATCTAACACCATATACTCACCATATTTTCTGAAGCCCGATTACACTGAAATCAAAAACAGGATGTGGGCTTTATTAAGGACACAAACGGCTTAATATTTTGAGGTTTACTATAACAAATACCCCATCTTTATGTGAATATATTTGTCTTATTGCTGTGGTTTTTGCTTATAATGCTATCCTGAATAACTACATTTTTCTTATGTAATAAACTACCCATTTAATAATAAATTGTTGCCTTAACAATTCATTATTTTCTCTTATGTTTCCATAGGTTGCTTGGTTCTAACTTGGGGTATCTTATGTGGTTGTAGTCCTATGGCCACTGGGACTAGGATCATGTGAAGACTTGGCTGGGCTGGACATCCAAGATGGCACATTCTCATAGTGGGTCACTGAGAATGGCTAACAACTGGGGCTAACCTTAGTTGTCAACTGGAGCATCTATAGGTCTTCTCTAAGTGTTTTGGATTTCTCACTGCAGGGCAGATTGATTCTATTAGGAAACATTCCAAAAGATCAACAAAGAAGACGTGACACTTCCTTATAACCTAGGCTCAAAGGTTACAGAACACTAACTCTTGACCTATCTTATTGGTTACAGGAGTCACTAAGGCCAGCCCAGACTCAAGAAGATGGAAATTAGACTCTATCTCTTGAAATGAGAGGCAGCATATGTGTATAGAGAAGGAAGGAAATAGTAGCAGCCATCATTGGGCACTATCTACCACAAATGACTAAAACATAATAGAATTTTTTAATGATTAGGTGTGAACTGCAAAATCTGGGAGTGGTATTGTATTAAAACTCATCAGGAAGTCCTTTTGGAATAATTATGAACTGAATATTCGCATGGTGAAAGGAAAAAAGTTTGTGCTGTAGACAAGCTTTTCCAAAACATATAAAATTTCAAAACAACTTCACTCGTTGAAATAATTTGTCAAACTACAGAATACTTTCTATGGTTAATAAAATTTCAAATGAGTATATTTCAGTTACTTCTAAGGAAACGCATGAAACAGTACCGTGATTATCTCCTAGTACTAAATCCTATTTCTTCTGATTGGCAAATTTATACACCATGAAAATTAAAATATACCCTTATCATTTCTCCTGGATCTTAGTGGGAAAAAAGTAAAGAATGGCTTGTTTTGCCTTGCCAATGTATTCAACAATTAGCTGTAAGAAGGAAAGAGCAGATTTTTTTATTGCCCATAATTTTCAGGATCTATTTGTTTTGCATATTCATTTAATCTTTATAAAACCCAAAAAGGGTAAATATGATCTACTCCATTTTGCAAATAAAGAAATTAAACTTCTTTGAGGTTTAGAAACTAATCCCAGTTCATGGAAAGGAAAGGGTTAGGGCCTTGAATTTTTTTTCTTTCATTATCTTTTCTCTTTAGGGTGTACATGTGTGTGGAGAGAATATGTGCATGTATGTATATAGAGCAGACTTTTCATATAGAAGGAGTCAGTTCAGGAATAATATATACTAATATAAAGGAGGGAAAATATTGAAAAGGAAAATGTATTCTCACTCCACTGGTTCATCTTATATATGAAAATTGAAAAAGAACTACCTATATTTTTATAGAAACCCTAGAAGGATTGCTTCATCTTCAGTGATTTGAGGAATGAAGTAATTCAAATCAGTGAGGAATGACATGAAACAAATTTCTTTATAGGCACACATTTGATGATGTGGTCATTCTATACTTCCATCAAAAACACTAAAAGAATATTACAGGTTAGAATCTCTTTATATGATTTGCCTTTGTGACTAAACCTTGTTCTAACCTGGTAAAATAAATAACTCAGAGTATGAATCTGAGGTAAGATTTGCACTTTTTTTTTTTAGTCGAACAAGGTTTAGAACAATACTCTCACCTTTCTAGGAAAGAGGAGGATTAAAGAAATTTAGTGCTTTCAACAAAAGCCTAAGATCAAGGAAGGCCAAAACATGGAATCTGAGACTGAGAGATGGATGTATTGTGTTCTTTAAATATTAGCACGGATGCACTCCCGAATGTGAAGCATTAAAATTTAAGTTGCTTATCTCTCAGATTTAATTTAGTATCATGCAAGGCAAATAGACCTTTGCTTATTCAGTATAGTAGTGCTGAATCAATTGTCGCCACTGCCTGCTAAAAGAGGGGGGAAAAACGAAAAATTGAGCAGCAATCCTTTGTGCCTGTCTGAAAAACAAAGAAGATTTTTAAGTGTTTATGAAACAGTTTTTTTAATTTCTTACAATTATAACCTAATAATATGCAGGTCTCTTGGGTCTTTGCTATGATGGACCAATATCTTCCGGAATAGGCAGTGATGGCTGACATGAAAACCAAGGCCAAATGATCCTATGTTGTATTGTACACTCTCTGTCTCAATAGCATTGCTGGATTTAGTCAATAGTCTTCTTTTTAAGAGTAAGATTGTTTTTCCCCATATCAAATCCATAGTCACATCTGCAATGCCTGACATAAAATAAGGACTCAACAGATATCTTAGGAATAAATTGACTCTATCCTTTTCTATATTATAGGGAGACCAACATTAGACCATGTCCAAGGTTTCCTACTAATTTCTGAATGCTTTGTGAACTGTACACATATAACCCTTAGCTATATTAACACGGGTCATTGACACAAATACTTTGGCTATTTTGACTCACTAGATCAGTCAAATCCTTTAAAACTAACTAGCTCACTTAGGAACAATGCAGTCTTAGAGGTGATTTTAACATTGCTGTTTTCCTTAGCAACCTGCATAGATATGTCATCTTACTGCAACTGTTTATAAGGTTTTTCCTAGAAAGCTGGCTTCTAGAGAAAACCACAAAGTGTATGGAAGAATACACCCTCCTCTTCCTCTGTATAAACCTCCCACGGCTCTATGTGGTTGTCAGGTTTTATGAGCAGCTGGGGGTCTGAGAAACAAGTCTCATCTTTGATAGAAATCTCTTATCTCAGTCTTTGTTCAAGGCTCAGGTCAGCCGCGAAGGCCGATGTCTAATGCACAGTGCCACGGTCTTTAAAATTGGAGTCATTTAAAGGTTTGCCTAGGCCCTCTGTGAGATAAGAGATTGGTAGTGTTAAATTCATAGATAACCATTAAGGTAGCAATCCCAAAATGCGATGTTTCTTAGCAACCTCTATTAAAGTAGGGCTGCATTTGCTATATTGCACTAGTACAACCAGTGAAGCGCCCTGCCCCTAATAGTAATCAACAAGCAGGTATTTCAGAAGATCTTTCTTTCTGCTGTTAACTTCTTAAAAAAAAAGATACAGCCTAAGAAAAAAAGCACTACATGGAAAACTCTACATCCTGATTCCCATGAGCAATAAATCCATGTTCATAAGCATCAACTAACCTTTCTCTTCTATCTCTACTGACCAGGCTTCAAGTGATCGCCTGGTGGTGATCATAAAACTTTCCAGCACTTTTGAAGACCCAGACACTATAATTGCCTCAATAAATCTCACTCACGTCCCACAGCTTGCTCTCCAAGAACATCTCTTTCTCTTTTTTAATCCACTTTTGCTTTCTAAAAGATATTCTGGGCTATAAGATGTGGCTTCTCAGGTTAATTGGGTGCCAATTCCATTCTTTGGGTGCATGCTTTGTTCACCTGTGAACCCAGACACTCACAACCTTTTCCTAAAGGGTATCAGTCAACCCCATAGGCTCTTGTGCAGATCCTCTAAATGGACACTAGTGACAATGAAAACTCCGTAATCTCAGAAGAAGTTGCAGACACTCTTTGACTTTGGCCTCGTGATGCCACAAAAAGAGTTCCAGGGTGCTGGAGATTGATGATATCTAAAGTTGAAGGGGAATATTCTGGTGATAGGATTGACTATTTGCCAATCTCAATTACTAAAGGACCATGTAAGATTTCTTTTAAAAAATCTTTCATTAGGGTATAGTTGACTTACAATTTTGTATTCATTTCTGGTGTACAGCAAAGTGAGTCAGTTATACATATACCTACATCCATTCTTTTTTCCCTATAGGTTACTGCAGACTATTGAGTAGACCTTCCTGTGCTAAATAGTAGGTCCTTGTCAATTACCTGTTTTATTAAGTAGTGGGTGTATGTTATTCCCACGCTCCTAATTTATCCCTCCTCCCATGGTTCCCCCCATGGTAACCATAAGTATCATTTTGAAATCTGTGAGTTTGTTTTCATTTTATAAATAAGTTCTTCTGTATAATTTTTATTAGATTTAACATGTAAGTCATATCATATAATATTTGTCTTTCTCTGACTTACTTCACTTAGTATGAACCCTAGATCTACCCATGTTGCTGTAAATGGCCTATTTTGTTCTTTTTTTATGGCTGAGTAATATTCCATTGTATATATGTACCATATCTTCTTTATCTATTCCTCTGTGAATGGACATTTAATTTGCTACTAAAATGCTTTCCTTTTACCATCTGGTAATATCCTCATAGCACTATATAGAAATGTTTCATAATGACAGTCTTACCTATCCTAGCACAATATTGCATACAAAGAATATACTCAGTAAGTTTTTTTTTTTTTTTCAATTGAGTACAGTAGTACGACCATTAACATCCTAAAGGGAGTCCAAACAATAAGGCATCTTTTAAATTATTTAATGGTAAAACTAAGCAATGTTTATCACATCTCGTTGTCAAAAGCTAGAATAATCTCCTAAAAGTCTTTTTTTAAACTTTCTTAAATATGGATTTTTCAAAGGTATTGATAAAACTAATAGAGAAAGTACCAGTGGCATTTTTTATTATATACACACACACACACACACACACACACACACATATATATATATATGAAATAACACATTTATATATTTAATTTATTCTTCCTTAGCCAGAGATATTTTAAAAGAAAGAATATGGAAAATTGACAGAAATCAATAAACCAGCTAGAATGGAAAAATTTTTAAAAATTAAAAAAAAGAATATAGGGAAAATGAACAGGATTCAAATCCCACGTTTTTCACTGACAAGAATATTTCCTAGTACTTACTGAAATGACAATACCTTGCATCAGGATTACAGGATTAAATGAGGCAATGTAGTAAAAGTCCCTAGTAAAATGCCTAGCATGTAGTAGATCTCACTAAACATTACTGGCCAGTACTTAACCAAATGTGAAGGTAGAAGAAATATTAAGATTCCTCATGCCACCCAGGTGGCAAGGCCAAGGCCTTACAGGGTTTGCCAAAAGATTTGCACTGTGTAGGATTTGCCAAAAGCATTTCCACCATAGACTAAGAGAAAGGTGGGCATAAACCCTACTCATCCCAAAAGAAACAGATTTAGATTTACATTATTCTGAGAAAACATATTAAAATTTCATGTTTCTTTCTGAAGTCTTATTCCTACTGAGTTAGCGATCTTGTCATCTGTACATAAAGAAGACTCACTTTCAAGGAGAATGAAAAATGGTTCTCTTCTGTAACCAGGGACTCACCTCTGTATCCTCCCTAGTAACATCAGCCATCGTGACTCTGGCTCCCTAGCAACCACGTCTTTCTATATCAGACAGCTTTATTTGAAACAATCTTGACTGGAGCAAAGGGAGTAGAAAAGAGTCCACATAAAAATTACTAAAAAAAAAAAAATGTAATATCCATGAGAATCAGGACATCCAATACTCCCTTGGGATACAAAGTAATTTTCTTTCTATAATTTTAATAAAAAATTAAAGTTAGAAGAACATTGATTTATGCTTACCTGATAAATATAAATCAGGTAAAGTACTTTGTCCCAACTGTTATACTAAAAGAGCAGTAATATAAGAAGTGGCAATTCTGTTCAAACTAGAAACTTCTAAAGAGCAACCCACCAAATATTTCATGAAAGCTTCTTGTTACTCAACACAGTTTTGGTGCAACGTCTGTACTTGGAGTCTTTCTGCCTTACAACCTCTACTCGAGCTAATTTCTATATTGATTTGGTTCTCAGAGCCAAAGGGCTGACAGAACGTAGGAAAGTTTAAGCAAACAGTTCACTTTATTTGAAACGGATTTACTACTGTCATCAGGAACACTGTGTCCTTTCTGGCCTGGTTTTATGGCCCAGGCAACTGACGGGTTGGTTCCCAACAAACTCAGTCCTTGTTAGTGTTCACTACCTGCCCCAGGCTTCCCCACCTGCCCTCTGAACAGCCTCCACCTTCAATCCACCTTCAGTCCACTATCCTCTCAGCCAAAAGCCGTAATGGCAATGAGCCAGACTTCACATGCCGATTGCCAGCAGAGTAACTTATGTACTTACCCAAGTGAAGAAGATACCCCCAAAAATCATGCTCATAAATACCTCAATTTTTCTTTAAAAAAGTAAAACAAATTAAAAAAAATAAATATTCCTCTTCATCCATTAAAAAAAAAGAAACTCATACTTTACAAAAATGACTGATATTCTCAACCAGGAAATAACTCCCATGTCTATTAAGCAACTAGCATCACCTAAAGAAATTATATATTATGGCTTAAAATCTTATTCTACATGAGAGATGTGATATCTCAGGGAAAAATTTTTTATTTTTTATTTTTTTGGCTGCACTCATGACATATGAAAGTTCCCGGGCCAGGGATTGAATCCGAGCCGCAGCTTCAACCTACGCCACAGCTGTGACACCAGATCCTTAATCCACTGTGCCACAGCGGACACTTCAGAGAAAGTATTTTTTAAAAATGAAAGCTTCTGCAATAATTATAATGTGTTCACAAATATACAGTATCTTAAAGTTTTAAAAAACTCTTTTATTGGGGTTAGTAGATACAAATGAATGGGATATGCAATGAGGTCCTGCCTAACATGATGGAAGATAACATGAGAAAAAGAATTTGTGTGTGTGCATATGAATATATATATATATATATATATATACACATATATATATATGTATATATATATATATATGACTGGGTCACTTTGCTGTAGAGCAGAAGTTGACACAACAATGTAATTCAACTATACTTTAATGAAAATTAAGAAAAACTATTTTAACATGTCTTATATAGGGTTGTCTTAAAAACCTGTGAGCAGAAAAGGCAAACTATTATTGTCCACATGTTTAGACAGTGAAGCCAAGACCATGATCTGTTCAATGTCACAGAGTAAACTGACAGAACAGATCTAGAATCAAGGCCTCCTAAGCCTGATCTCAGGACTCTGAAGGAAATCCTGGGCCTCCGAATCAGAAGAGGCCAGAGAACCCTGTTCACTGTGCTTGCCTCTCCAGGCCACCTTAACTGCCAGTCCCACCTTAATTGATGTTCTTTCTCTCCCTTTTGGGCCAACGCCTACTATACTTGCTCCCAACTCACAGAGAAACAGGAAAGGCTGTGCTGATTTAAATATCTGGCTTTGCACCTCCACTTGCAAGGGAAAGAGAGTCACGGAATCCTAAGATTTATGACACCACCCAAAATATTTAGCAAGGGACCCAACAATTTAGACAACACTTCATTAACTCAACACATTCTGACCCCAAGGCACTTTCTAAGCCTCTGGAAAACAAAATAAAGAGAAGAGACAACAATCGGTCCTCATGGGGTTTACCTTCTGGGAGGAGGAGCTACACAATAACTTAAACATAATATATGTGTGAATTATATGGCATATTAGATCGGGATAAATCCAAGGTGGTCCAAATGGGGCAGGGTAGGATTGCTGCCTGGTGGGTGGGAGCGGGGGTGCCATTGTCAGTGCAGTGGTCAGGCTGTAAGACAATGGAGCGTGCATAGTCCCTCCTCCAAAGAGCCCGGCAGACTGGACTGGACAGAACAGAAAAGACTGACCACAGAGTATTAATAACATGTCATCATGAATATGTTTAATACTCACTAAGTAGACTACGTCTAGACAGGAAAAGTCCAGGGATTACCTAACATACCAAACTCCATTTACATCCTCCACAACCTTGGGGGTTATGTCCTTCCTGGGACTAAACTATGAGACGTTAAATTATGTCTGCTCCTCTGTTCGGGCTGAACAGCGTCCCATGTTTCCTCATCCTCCGTATGTATCATATCCTGGATCCTCCTCAAGACAAATTCTTGACACAGGAAATTCCCTAAGGTATGTCCCTGGAGTTAGCACCCATCAAGTTCTGGAACCAAGGTCATCTTGATTTCAAATAAACTGCCTTCTCTCCCCTCCATGAATGTTGCGTTCATCAGTCAGGAGCTCCTGGGCTGATGGGCTTTAATCCCACTTGTTCTCCATCCAAGGCAATTTTATCCCAAATCACACTCCTTTCAAGAAGGAGCAGAATACTTTAACAGCTTAGTGCATTCTTCTCTCTCCCTGCTTTACCTCCAATATATCCCACATAGTCTTATCCAGAATACCATTTCCTTCCTCTTTGGGTCTTTTTTCTTTTCTCCAACCAGTCTGTAGACTCTGTTTCCCATAATAATTTACACATTTCTGCTTTCTCTTCCAGATTTATCTAAATGGATCAGCACAGCTAAAGGCTTCTACAAATGGTGTTTGAAACGTGATAGTTCTCGAATACAAATTGCTGTCTGGTAGGAATTATCTCTCCATAATAAGAATGCTCTCCTCAGCCAAGTTAAAGGAGAAGGTCAGGTTCCAAGGTAGCCAGCTCATTTAAGCTCAAAATTCACCATCTCAGAGTTTCCACTGTGGTGCAGCAGAAACGAATCCGACTAGGATCTATGAGGTTGAGGGTTCAATCCCTGGCCTCGCTCAGTGGGTTAAGAATCCAGCGTTGCTGTGAGCTGTGGTGAAAGGCGCAGATGTGGCTTGGATTCTGAGTTGCTGTGGCTGTGGTGTAAGCCGGCAGCTGTAGCTCCAATTGGACCCCTCAGCCTGGGAACCTCCATATACCGTGGGAGTGGCCCTTAAAAAAAAAAAAATTCAGCTTCTGGAAAATTTAAGTGAAAACAACCACAGAACCTGAATACAGTTTAAACCTCTACTGTCCTTTGATTATACAGACACTATGGAGAAAGGCGGAGCCAGAGTAAGTCAAGTGTAACTTCCATAGATGCAAAGAGAAATTTAACCAGGATAATGAAACTACAAATGAAAAAAAAAATACAATAAACTGTTACAGATATCTAATGCTTGAAGGGTTTGATTTTAAATACATGAAGAACAAGCAGATATATTTCAATAAGGACTCTCTTTACAAAAGGAATCAAAAAAGAAAGGACAAATATATGGCTTATTTTAGTATCCTTTTTTTTTAAACATCAAAGTAACAAATGAAATTCTAAACATGACATAATTTATTCTTTAAAGAGAAAAATAAATACAGAATCTTTAGTTTATATTTATTGTATGTTTTATTTCTTAAGTTATATATGTGATTAATATTTTTACTTTAATAATGTTTTCTTTTCCTTTCTTTCCCTTTTTTTTTTTTTAGTGCTGCACCCATGGCACATGGAGGTTCCCAGGCTAGGGGTCCAGTCAGAGCTGTAGCTGCCGGCCTTCGCCACAGCCACAGTGACACATGATCCGAGTCATGTCTGTGACCTACACCATGGTTCATGGCAATGCCAGATCCTTAACCTATTGAGCAAGTCCAGTGATCGAACCCGTGTCCTCATGGATGCTAGTCAGATTCGTAAACCACTGAGCCATGATGGGAATTTCAATAATGCTTTCTAAAATTAAGTTTTTAGTTGTAAAATAGAATTTGCTCATTATAAAAAATTTGCAAGATGCAGGAAATCATTATTACACAGATGATTTCCAAGCATATAATATATATTTATTACATATATATGTATATACATTACATATGTGTGTGTGTATATATATTACATATTACATAATTGTATATTACATATGATTTCCAAGCATATACTATTGCTTGGGTATGAAAAGTTTATACTCCAGGGCAAAATTTATGGCATTCGCCCACTAGCCTGGCTTCTTCGTTATCTTTTAGTCTTATGCACGAGAGAATTTATATTCTGATGGTAACCAAAATAATAAAATTAAACTGAAATTAAGAAAGGAAGTAGTATATAAAGGCAAATTACATAGAATATTGGGAAAATGTTCTGAGTAGGGGGCCTAGTGCTGGCTCTGCCATTAACTAGCTATGTAATGGAGAACCTTTGGGCAAATCATTTGATGTCTCTTAGTCAAAGTTCCATCAAATTGGTAGTCCTTAAAACTAAGTATATGGGATTCAGATATTTTAATCAAGCACGTTTTAAGAAGTCGGTCTTTTTGGAAATAATAAAATAGTAATAACTGTAAAAATCAAACTTATACATCTCACAAATTATCTATACCATTTATCTTACAAATAGTAGCCTTTTATCTTAATTCTCTGAAAAGAAAGCGAAATATGAATTTTTTCTTGTTATTGTTTTTCCCATATTCTGAGAAATTTTTGAAAGAAAACTAATTCAAAGTATTTCCTTGCTTGAGGACACACATAAGTACAAAACTATCTAATCCTAGATCCTATAGCTTGGTTGAGTAAGTTTAGACAGAAAGAATTTAATCATCCAAATTTACTGAGAGTGTTGTCAGGATTAAAACTGGGATTTTTGGGATAAAGTGATCATGCTGAATTACAAGAACAACAGCAAAATATAAACTGGATTCTTCTCAAAACTGTAGTGAATATCTTTGCCTACACCCTTCAGCTCTAAAAATGTTACATACAAAAATCTATCAAAAGATTAGAAATCAATAAGATTAAAGATCATTCTTCCCATCTTTAAAATTCATTTCATTTTCTGGATATCTTTCAAAAACAACCTAACCCAGCTCACTCTTACTTTGAAAGCCAAATCCTAGCAGTTCTGGGACTGTTCTCATTTGGACAGTTAGCAAGAGATTCCTTGATAATGGGTATTTTAGCTACATGTAGGCAAGGGTCTACATGAAGGAAGGGTCATGGGGCATGTGGGCTGGAGTTTGGAGATTAGGTGTTCAGGTTTAGATGTGTCCCAAATGAGATGTCTGTTAGAATTGAGCATCTGATGATACACTTCATTCTACATTATATTAAGATGGAGTAGGAGAAGGATTTTTGTCATATTCACTCAGAAGGTTGAGGGGGAAATCAGAAACTTCTAAAGAAAAACAAAGATACTGATGTCCTAGTAAACCATTAGCCTTAATGCTATAAACTAAAGAACGTTGGCAATGGACAGCGACATGTCCTTCTGCACAGCAAACGGTATTGAACTTCAGAGGAGAAAGTTGTTGATTAGAATGATTCACGAAAATCTCTGATTTTATGAAACCCACATAATATCTAGGAAAAAAATGGTTATATAGTATTTTAACTAAATGTTTTACGTTGACCTAATACAATCGACTATTACTGACATTACAAAAATATATATCCCAGTTGACTGAGCTGAAGACTTTTAAGAGGTAAAGGAGTAAGTGACTGCTGCTTCCTTTGAATAAAACCACATCTCTGTTTAGCCAGAGCGTCTCTTCCTGCATTCACTTTCAGAGCATTCCAACCGGGATCTCCCTCATCTATCTCAGGGTCTGCACCAAGCCAAGGATATGGAGGTCACACAACATGAAATAATCCTCTCACATCATCTCTGGATTTTAAGCGTCTAAAGTCTTGGATCCATATTAAGCAGCTTATAAACTCACAGTGGGTTGGAAAATATATACACACATATATATATATATGTATATATATATACACATACACACACACATGAACACAACACAACTATTCAGTGTATATAGTATATATAGTATATATATTATATCATATACTATACATACATCATATATTATATATACATTACACAATATATATACATAATGTACAGTATGTATAGTATGTATACACTCTATGGTAATATAGTATATATACACATTATATAGTATATATAGTATATATTATATACTATATAAACATTATACAGTATATTTAGTATATATATTATAGAGTATATATACACATTATATGGTGTATATATACACTCTATATACACACACACGCGGACACATTTTAATACACAGACATATTCCTTAGTATTTTTTCAGATCCTTAACATCCTTATCTAGGTGCTTTAGTAGAGACTCAGCAAATGTTGCCCATCTATTGATTGTCCCCCAGGGTGTCTGAAATCAGCTTCACTCGAGACATTTAAGATAATTTATCCTCGTTTCACTTTTCTACACAGAAAAAAATGACCAAAATGTTGAAGGTGACTGAAGAGATTAATTTTAAAGTATTTTAAAAATTATCTCTAAATCTGTTCCTCAATAACCATAAACGGATTTTTAAAAGATAAAAAATGTAATTAGAAAAGAAAATTCCATTTGCTTCATAGCTAGAGCAGAAGTGAATCAGATTACTTGGATTTGGTCAAGATTTCTGCTTGATTAACATTTTATGATTCATTTAAAACGTCACGTAAATCATAGAACATTGCTGAGCCAAGCCAGATTTGATCTGTGAGCATTTTATTATATCTGACAAATCCTAATTTGGTTTGTTTTCATTTCTCTGGTGTTTAACTTATGCAAAAAAAATAATTACATGTAAAGGATGATTAAAAACTTGTTATCCAAAGAGTTACTGTCATGATGCTTTAAACCTGTTTATTGGAGCATCACCCCATTCCCTAGCTTTTAAGGAAAAGAGGCAAATATCTCAGTTAATTACTGTTTCATTGCTAGTACCCCAGAGCAAGCACAGTTAAGCGTTCAATGTTCCAAAGTAATTGGCAAGGACTTAGAAGAACCAGGACATATAAATTTGCACTAACAACTTAAGCTAATTGGCAAAATGGAAATAAATACAAGAATTTAGTGATTATCTGGCACTGAAATAAAAAGAATGGCTGACAGTGAGCGCAGTCCGAGAGCACAAGTTCAACTAAACCTGTGATAGTTACAAGACACTGTAATTGGGATTTCAAATGAAATAATGTGCTCAGATCACCTCTGTTTAATCACCTGTTTAATCACTGTGCATGCGTACCTGAGAGGGAAATATCTGTACTGACCCAGAGCTACAGTAAGTAACAATTCTTTATGTCCATACTTTCTTTACAACATACTAGTAAGCAGAGGAATCTCTTTATGACTGCAGAAAAAAAATATGCCTCAAAACATTAACTGTCATACAAGTTGGAAAAACTATTTCACTGGAAAAGCCCCCAAATACAGCATCTTACCTGAGTGATGTTTGCATAGGGAAACTTTTTTTTTTTTTTTTTTTTTGGCCGAGCCCCTGGCGTGTGGAAGTTACCAGGCAAGGGGTCAAACCCTTGCCACAGCAGTGACCAGAGCCCTTGGATTGAAAATGGGGGACCTTTAGCCCCCTGTGCCACAAGGGAACTCCTGGTTTCTACCAGTGTGATGAGCAAACATGCATATGACCCACCAAAGGGCAAAAAAGCCGTAGATCCCTGGCACTCCGCCACCCATCACCCATTACCGTTATTGTGTTCTTCGCGTGGTTGTCTGACGTCATTAAGTAGAGCACACACTCTCTTTAACACAGTTAGGGGAAGGGGATTTTTTTTTTTCTTCCTTGCAAAGTTCAACCACGGCAAGTCATTTAAAAAAAAAAAAAAGTTGCTGGTTGAAACCTCTGAGGTGGAGTCCAGTAATAAACTGAAACAGGTGCTCTGCAGCGAGGGAAGGATGGCGCAGTGAGGTGATGTGTTTACAGAGTAAACATCGCATCAGGGCTGGTAGGCGCAGCCTGCTCCTCCGACAGTAGCCAAGCAGAAGCAGGGAATTCATACGCAATGCTCCTTTCTTAACTTATAGTTTCCTTATTCAGGAGTTCCTGTTGTGGCTCTGCGGGTTAAGAACCTGACTAGCATCCCTGAGGATATGGGTTGCACCCTTGGCCTCGCTCAGTGGGTTAAGGACCCGGTGTTGCCCGGGCTGCCGTTAAGGAGGCAGATGCAGCTCAGATTCCAGGTTGCTGGGGCTGTGGCATAGACTGCGGTCTGCAGCTCTGATTTGACCCCTAGCTTGGGAACTTCCAAATGCACCAGGTGCGGCCCTAAAAAGAAAAAAAGTAAAGAAAAATCTTTTCCTTATTCAAATACGCATCAGTTGTATGCTTTACCTGTCACCTCAATCCCAGCCTCGAACCCTGTATTTCTCTCCGAGCCCGGTGATGTGCTGGAGCTGGCCAGTACCAGAGGCAGCTGTGGCTGTGATGTCCCCAGGATCTGGTCCCCATTCTGCCTTTCCAGACTCATCTTCTTCCCTCTGCCCTCCCTGCTTCCACATTCCCTCTGTCCCCATGGCAGCAAGCGGCACCTCACTCCTAGACCTTTCAAATAGTCTTCCGACTTCCTCCCTCTTCCAAGAACACCCCTGGCTGGGCTACGTCTACCCATCCTAGTTCACTTGCCAACTCCTTGGTGAATCTCCCCCAAGTTCTCCTGGCAAGGAGTGGTTCAGAATCAGAGGTATGCCTGAAAAAACCAGTTCTGCCACTGACTAGGGGTATAACTCCTGCTCATGAGATGAACCCCGCTTTCTCATTTATAAAACCAGAATGTTAACGTGTCGATCACTGTCAGCTGCCTCTCAGGGTTATTGCCAAAATTAAATCTTTAGCACAGTGCCTGGTGCAAAACAAGCCTCTGTAAACTGCTGCTGTAATTCTTGTCACTGGTTCTCCCAGGATGCTTTGTCGTGATTCTATAAACAGTGTTTATCAGATCATATAATGATTCTTCACTTGTCAATCTCTTAACTAGGCAGGCTCTGCTCAGCTTTGGTCTCCAATGACCAGAAGGGGCCCGGCACCTAATAAGTAATAAATACATGTGTGCTTAATTAATAGCTATAATTAATGTTCTACATGATAAAGTTGTTAAATGTTCTTAACCGAAGCTTTCAAATGTGGCTTTTTCTTATCCACCGCTATATGGGTGCAAAGCAAATAGAAAAATACAGCTCTACAGGACAAGTTGTTCAGAAATCGGTGACAGCAGGCATTTCTCCAAGTAGAGGAGAAGGCAGATCTAAAGATAGGGAAGATATAAGAAAGGCTTTGTTTTGGTCCCACTGAAGGTTGAACCCCTCAGCCAGGGCATGTGGTGGAGTTTGCCCAGAAGAGGAGGTCACAGTCCAAAATTTCAAATGGAAGGATACAAACCACGGTGAAAAGAAATCTCAACAAACAGTATAATTCACGATCTAAGAGTTACAGGTAAAAAGCCACCTGTGATTACTTGAAATGTTAGAAGTAACCAAGACAAGACCAGCAGATAGGAAAAGCAACTAAACATCAATACTAAACGATCAGTGCAATAAAAATCTTAATGGGTGGATTAAAGAACAGTCTGGGCACAGACAGGGAAAGAACTAGTGCCTTGAAAGATAAGTGTGAGAAAGAAAATAGTCTAAACTCTATCTGGAATCCCTGGGCTTAAAGATCATTGCACAAGTTCAATGGTTAGGAAGGAAGCTGAACACACAGAGATACTGAAAGTAAATGAAATACGTAATACATTCTTCAGTCAGAATAACTCTTTGCTAATACCATGTGATAGTATATATTCAACAGCTATCAAGTTATTAATTGTATTTTGGACAGAACTACACACATTGATTCTAGTGACCAATATTTATATGAAACAGTCATCCAGGTTTTGCCTAATATTAAAAAGAATGCACTTTCCTAGAAGTTCAAAATTACTTCAGAATCTAGTGAGGATACGTAGTTCGGTCAGGTTTTCCTCCCTAAAATAGCGTGCACTAAAATATCTAGTCAGCCTCCCTGATATTTAGATATTTCTCCCTAATACATCTAGTCAGCCACGCAATAATATCCACCTTTGTCATTTGCGGTTTAAACTGAAGAAAAGATGATGAGACATAAACTCAACCGTTCATCATGGAGCAACTTTCAAATAAAGGAAGGCTTGTCAAACATTGTCATAGATCTTCTTAGACATACAACCCATAAAACTTACAGGGAGGGAGTTCCCATCATGGAGCAGCGGTAATGAACGCTAATATCCAAGAGAACGTGGGTTCGATCCCTGGCCTCGCCCAGTGGGTTAAGTATCCAGTGTTGCCGTGAGCTGTGGTGTGGGTCGCAGAGGCGGCTCAGATCCCGCGTTGCTGTGGCTGTGGCGAAGGCCAGCGGCTGTAGCTCCGACTCGACCCCTAGCCTGGGAACCTCCATATGCCGCGGGTGTGGGCCTAAAAAGACTAACTTACTGGGACACTATTATTTTCTTCACTGGTGAGCAGGAGGGAGGCGCCCTGAGGGCAGTGATTTTGCCTTTCAGTCTAGGAGGAGGGGGATCGCCAGGCGTTTCCGGGTTGCTGCCCAAGGCCGCACGTCCAGCCTGTGGGATGGCGGTGCCACTGGTCGAATGAACACGTGCTGACAGCAGGTCCAGCAGCAGCATACACTTAGGAGCAACCTGTCAGGAACACAGGGTGATCCAGAAGGCCAAAGCGGCCGACAGAGGGCTGAAAAGACCCAACTCAAAGGCAAACGTGAAGGAGGGTGTGATTGCAATCCTTTATCCACAGAGAGAGCAGGGAAATGTGAAGGTGAAGTTAGACTGTAGACATTTGATACCATCTAACAGGAGCTGTGAAAGCAACTCCTGGGAAAAGGCTTTCCAAGACCTCATATGATGAAACAGTAACAGGAAGAGTAATTCCGTGCACCCAGCTAGCGTGAGGACAACGAGGACTCCATCTTACCTTCTCGACTTCCCTGTGGGCAGGTGAGGCTGGTTAGCTGTCATCGTTTTACCAGGAAAGAAGCTGAGAAGCCTAGAGGTTGAGAGACTTGCCTCAAGCTGCCCCAGGAATGGACTTCACAGCTTCTTTTCATTTCACCATTAAGGCGGCTGTTTTGAAATAGCCCTTGCTCTTAAGCAGGACAGGAAGCAGAGTCATAAAACACACCTTTGAAGAGACTTCTCAGCTAGAATTAAGGCAGATGCACTGTTTCGGTGCCTGGAGCTCTGCTCAAGCCGGCCAGCCCTGGCCGTCTATCCAGCCGCTCCGCCTTGACCCCTCCTCCTCCCTCACTTCCAATCTGGCACCAAGTCTTGGCAAGCCTACCTCCTAAATACCTCTCAAGACGCTTCTTTCCACCCCCCCTCCACCAGCATCAGCGCTAACCTCCACTGGCTCTCACCTCAGTTACAGGCATCCCAGCCTGCACTTGCCTGCTCCGAGCTCTTCCTGGTCCTACAGTGACAGCAACTTTTCTAAACGTCTGATCTCCTTAGGTCAGTGACCTCAGCATAAAACACAGTCCAGCTCCTGAAATGCTTTATAAAAGTCTTTTGCATCTGGCCCTGGCTTATCTATGAGTCTCATCCTCCAGCCCTTACGCCTGGCTCACTCTGTTCCCATCCTGCCAAGCCATTCCGTCCCTCCAGCCCCTCATGCCTGCTCATCCCCGAGTCCTGTCCATGCTGTTCCTGCTCCCCGAACACCCTCCCTTCCCTCACCGCTGTCACTGGCCAGCCAGCTCCTAGTCACCCTTCAAATCTCTTCGCTGTCATTTCCTCCCAGAAACCTTGTAAATTGTATTTGCTCTGACTTTCCCGCATTCCCTACGTGACTGCAAATACTAGGAGCTCAGGGTACCTGTCTGACATTTATATCGGATCCCGAGGGTCTTTCAGTGCCCATGAAATAAATACTTCCCTTTATATTGTTTTTAAACTTTTATGGGAATATAAAATAGTTACAAAATCATGTCCAAATCATCATTTAAAAGCTCTATAAAGTTTCACAAATCAAACACACCGTGGCACCCAGATTACAGAACGGAACATGACTTGCCCCGCTGAAGTCTCCCCTTCTGCCTGTCCTGTTCAATACATCCTAGAAGGTAACTGTGATCCTGGTATATACCAGTGTAGGTTAATTTTGCATTTGCTTTTTTTTATATATAGGGATCACATAGCACATTTGCTTCTGTCTGACTCCTTTGTTCAACATTATGTTAGGAAGAGGGGTTCCCACTGTGGCACAGGGGAAATGAATCCGATTAGTATCCATGAGGATGCGGGTTTGATCCCTGGCCTTGCTCAGTGGGTCAGCGATCTAGCGTAGCCGTGAGCTGTGATGCAGTTCACAGATGTGGCTCGGATCTTGCATTGCTGTGGCTGTGGCGTAGGATGGCAGCTGTAGCTGATTCGACTCCTAGCCTGGGAACTTGCATATGCTGAGGATAAGGCCCTAAAAAGCAAACAAAAAAAAATTATTAGGAAGAATCCATATCGATGCATTTGGTTATAGATCATTCATTCTCATCACAGTAGTGCCTTCACCCAGTAAAGATTTGTAAATGAAGCCATGATCGCTCAAATCGAAAAAGGGAAGTAAGTCTCCACATGTCCTGGAATGAAGGAAATGGACCAACCCTGGTCTTCAACTTGAATCTCCAAAGGTGACAGGAAATAGAACACATGGTCCAGTAAGAGGTATCCCAGCACCCTCCCCCAGGGAGTAATAGCAAATGGAAACATCAGCAGCACTCGGATCATTCCTTTTCTGTTGTTTTATTTTTAAGGTGTGTTGCCTCCATAACCAGAATCTCAGAGCCAGGTGCAAAGGGCATAATTTGAATTATAGGACGGTGACTAGAACACAGTGTTCTTGGAGGTTACAAGCAAGCAATACAGACGTTAAATACTGAGCGACTTCCTGCTTTTCCTACTTTACAGTATCCTTTTTCCTATGCCAAATGGTCTGTGAATCCCATCTGTCAGGAATGAGGGATGTACAAGGCACGTAAAGGAAGCAGCAAATTGGAAAGTGATGGAAGGTGGCACAGCAGAGGGGAGAGGGAGGGTGCATCAGAGCCTCTGTACGGGGGCCCAGAAGGGTTGCCTCGGTTCTCTGACTTCAAGTGAAAAAATCCCTTGGAGAAAACGCTAATGGCAGGGCTCCATCCCAAGCCAATTATTTCAGGATCACCAGGGGTGTGGCTCTGGGATCAGCATTTTTTTTTCCCCCCTGGGCTCTCCAGGTGGTTCTTATAGACGACCAGCTTGGAGAACCACTGTTTTAAAACCGGGACCAGAGCGAGACAATAAACAGACACACCTGAACTTGTTCTCAAACTTTATTATGGGGAAAAGGCACCTGGAGAACTTGTTTAAATTGTGGATTCTCTCAAACCCACCCCTCGCCGCCCCCAGAAGGTCAGGTTCAGTTGGCCAGTTGGCGCGGAGAAGCCCTAGGTTGCCACATTTGTAAGAAGCTCCGTAGGGATCCTGAGGCAGGAGCAGCCTGGGGGAGAGATGGCGGATGAGGAGAAGACGAGAGGTGAAACTGTGACCATGAGGACATCTCTTCCCCGCCTGGGTCCACAGTGAGTGCCCTAAAACTCAGTCCTGAAAGAGGTAACAGATTTTTTTTTTTCCTTAAAATGAAGTTGGGTAGAGGATAACAGAAACTAGGACTACTGATTAAAAATTTGCCCTTAAATCTTTCTCAAAATCCTTGACTATTACTGAGCGGGCAGCTGTTACCTCTTCACCTTCCTTTACACGGAAGCAAACCTACCACGCTAGTCCAAAGAATAGGCTCTAGAAGGCAGGATTTTTCTAAAGAAGAAAGCTCTGTATCCCTGAATGTGTTTTGATACGCTGATTTCAGATACTTAATAAGCATCCTTTAAAATTAACGCCAGACCGCTTTTAAGAAAGCCAGTATATACATAGACTTTATTTGAATGACCAAATGGGGAAGATGAATTAAATGGTCTCTAAGGTTTCTTTTATTATGAGAGGAGGAATTCAGCTCCAGGATATCACTTTTTATATCCCCTTAACACGGGGTGACTTATCTTTGGAATTATGTCATTGGCTTCCACATTCAAAAAGATTGCAGTGTACAAAACCACAGAAAGCAACTGTTGCATGAGATATTAGTCAACAAAATCTAAGTGAAGGGTGCATCCTTGCACATGCTCAGAAAGTCCCGGCCATCTAAATCAGCCACAGTGGATGAATCATATTGCCCACAGCTGTGTGACCTTCAGCACACAGCTCGGCCTTCCCGGACGGTAGTTTCCTTGCTTATAAAATGAAGCGGCTAATAATAGCTCCATTTACGGAGCTCCTGCCTATTAGGATTTTCATGCATAGCTTTATTCAATAACTCTGTGAGATATTTTCCCATTGTACCGATGAGGAAATGAAACTCCAAGAGTTAGGAAACTCATCCAAGGCCGGGCTCCTAAATGGTAGAACAAGAAGCCAATTGTACTATCCTTGGAATTTAGGGCCCACGTTTTGCTTACAATTGTGTCACTTGGGTCTAGCACAGTGCCTGGCACATGATGGGAGTTCAGTAAACATTTCTTATGTTGGTGAATTAACACGGCTCTAAAACCATGTTCTGGAGTTCCCGTCGTGGCGCAGTGGTTAACGAATCCGACTAAGAACCATGAGGTTG
>PVHT020000257.1:15954175-15990931 GCA_004024745.2 Catagonus wagneri | reverse complement strand
TTTTCAATTGAGGTATAGTTGATTTACAGTGTTGTGTCAATGTCTGCTTTACAGCAAAATGAACCAGATATGTGCGTGTGTGTGTGTGTATGTGTATACACACACACATTTTTTTCTCACTTTATCTTCCATCATGATCTATCCAAGGAGATTGGACAGAGTTCCCTGTGCTGTACAGTAGGATCCCACCGCTTATCCATTCTAAATGTAATAGTTTGCATCTACTAACTCCAAACTCCCCATCCATCCCACTCCTTCCTCGTCCCCCTTGGCAACCACAAGTCTGTTCTCTATGTCTGTGAGTCTGTTTGTAGATAGGTTCATTTGTGCCATATTTAAAATGATGTTTTTTTTTTTATCCTCCTAATTGTTGTATTATGTATGCATCAAAAAGTAGGCACTGGTATTAATATTCCAAAATAAATTTTATGACCCAAGATTAGAAACTTTTGAAAAGCTCAGAATTTTGTTTCCAGGGAGTTGAGAGGAGGGACTGCTGAGCTACTGGGTGGCCGTTTGCTCTGGTAACCAGAGACCAGGACAGGGCAAGAATCTAGGTCTACTCCCCACCTTTTCAGTTTTGTGATTTTTAAGTCCAGTTAGCCAGTCACAATTTCCTAATCTGTGAGAGCCAATGTAAATCCAGTGATCCCCATGTTTCATTCAAGAGCAAACTTCCATTGTACACACTTTTTTAAAATATAAAAAGGCAATCCACAGCCTCAGTTTTAAATGTCACCCACCATTCACTCACCTACCGAAAATCCAACTGCCTAATTTGCACAGGAGTATCTGTAAATGGGATTGACTGTCAGATCCTTTGCAGATCTTATTTATCCACGGATCTGTAGTCATTTCCCACTGTATTTATCTTTAGTCTATAGGCAGACTTTTTTTGGGTGACAGGGAGGGGCAAATCAAATATTATCTTCAGAGTGAGCAAAATACTTCCATTTCAGTCAACATTCTTTGAGTTTTCTTTCATCGGGATCAGCCCACAGAGCATTTAGAAAACTGTAGACAATGCTATGCAAGTAAAAGCCTTGACGGAGAGCGTGCTCAGGGAATGGGAAAGGCCAGCGAGTCTAGATGCTAAATCATTCTAGATTTAGGATGTCACACTTAACAATTACGCTCACGGGCAGCTACACCATAATTCTCAGCCCAGTAAGCTCAGTAGAGACGGGGATCTGGAGGTGTAGGCAGACCACCAGGAGAAGGAATTGTAAATGTACCTTAGATCAGAGGCAACTGCTTTGCAATCTGATTTCACCAGGTGGCAACTAACTCTCTACATCATTCCAAGGGCCTGCTCTTTTTCTTTTTGAAATGCAAATTTTATTATAGTTGATTTACAAATGTTGTGACAATTTCCGCTTTACAGCAAAGTGACCCGGTCATACATATGTATACATTCTTTTTCTCTTATTATCCTCCATCATGTTCTGTCTCAAGAGACTGGATACAGTTCCCTGGGCTGTACATCAGGATATCATTGCTTATCCATTCGAAGTGAAACAGTTTGCATATACTAACCCCAAACTCCCTGTCCATCCCATTCCCTCCCCCTTCTCTCCGGGCAACTTCAAGTCTGTTCTCTATGTGAGTCTATCTTTGTTTTGTGTACAGGTTCATTTGTGCCGTATTTTAGAATCCACGTATGTGATATCACATGGGATCTGTCTGCCTCTTTCTGACTTCACTTAGTATGAAAATCTCTAGTTGCATCCATGTTGCTGCAAGTGTCATTATTTCATTCTTTTTTATGACCAAATAGTATTCCATTGTGTATGTGTACCACATCTTCTTAATGCATTCTTCTGTCAATGGACAGCTAGGTTGTTTCCATGTCTTGGGTGTTGTAAATAGTGCTGCAGAGAACATAGGAATGCATATATCTTTTTGAATCACAATTTTGGCCAGATATATGCCCAGGAGAGGGATTTCTGGATCATATGGTTCTATATTTAGTTTTCTAAGGAAGCTCCATACTGTTTTCCACAATGGTTGTACCAATTTACATTCTCATCAACAGTGTAGGATGATTCCTTTTTCTCTATAGTTTCTCCAACTTTTGTTACTCGTAGACTTTTTGATGTTGGGCATTCTAACCGAAGTGAGGTGGTACATCATCATAGTTTTGATTCACATTTTTCTAATAATTAGTAGTGTTGAGCATCTTTTCATGCCTTGTTTGGCTATCCATATGTCTTCTTTGGAGAAAATATCTATTTAGGTCTTCTGCCCGTTTTTCAATTGGTTTTTTGTTTTTTTGTTTTTGAGTTGGATGAGTGGTTTGTATATTTTGGATATTAGGCCTTTGTTAGTTGCATTGTTTGCAGAGATTTTCTCCCATTGTGGGTTGTCTTTTCCTTTTTTTGTTGTTGTTGTTTTTGTTTTTTTATGGTTTCTTTTGCTGTGTGAAATATTTTGAGTTTAAGTCTCAGTGGTTTGGGCTTATTTTGTGTTTATTGTCATTATTCTAGGAGGTGGATCAAACAAGATATTGCTATGATTTATGTCAAAAGGCATTCTGTCTGTATTTTGCTCTAGGAGTTTTATAGCATCTGGCCTTATATTTCAGTCTTTAATCCATTTTTAGTTTTATTTTAGTATATTTTGTTAGAGCATGTTCTGATTTCATTCTTTTACATGTAGCTACCCAGTTTTCCCAGTGACACTTATTGAAGAGACTATCTTTCCTCTACTGCATGTTATTACCTTTTTTGTCATATATTAGTTGTCCATAGATGCTTGAGTTTATTTCTGGGCTTTCTATCCTATTCCATTGATCTATATTTCTGTTTTGTTCCAGTACCATACTGTTTGAACTTTGGTAAGCTTTGTAGTATAATCTGAAGTCAGGGATTCCTCCAGTTCAATTATCTTTTTCAATATTGCTTTGACTTGTCAGGGTCTTTTGTGCTTCCATACAAATTTTAAAATACATTTCCCTAGTTCTGTGAAGAATGTCATTAGTAATTTGATATGGATTGCACTGAATCTGTAGATTGCCTTGGGTAGCATAGTCATTTTGACATTGTTGATTCTTCCAGTCCAAGAGCATGATATGTCTTTCCATCTGTCTCTGTCATCTGATTTCTCTCATCAGCTTTCCTGTTCTTTTCATCCCATGTTTCTCTCACTCATTCAATGAATCTGCATTGTCTTCTAACTATGAGGTGGGTAAGATCAAAGAAGCTATGGAAAAAAGGACTTAACTTTTTGAAGAGGGAGACACACAGATAAAAACTCATAAATGAATACTGATGCTAAAAACTCAGACTTTAGACACAAACAGACCTGAGTTTTAATCCCAGCTCTACTGGCCATGTAAATTTAAACAAGTTATTTCACCTCTCTGAGTTTAGTTTCCTCATCTGCAACTAATCCATAAATAGATGATGATGATATTTACTTAGTAAACATGCTATAATTACTTAGATAATAATGTGTAAAGAAGTTCATGGTGTTGACCTGATCCTCTAAAAATAATAGTTGGACAGGCTAAGCAAAGATGGGGGGTAACCAATTTTAACCAGGATTATGGTATAGTTTTCCTAGATGTTCAATAGACTCACTGCCCTTGATACCAAAGTACACTCCTTTCTTCCTAAAACTCACTTTGTTTTGCTGGTATTACAATAGCCTGATTCAGTGTATGAGCAAGATCTTGTTACAAAGCTCTCTGATCATTTGCTGGCTCCTTCTCTCTTTCCCTCCCCAAGTTCTAGTCCTTGAATCCTGAATCCCTCATTCAACCATATTTGCTCTCATGGGTCAACTGTCACATCTGTGTTTTGACACTTTCATTCCCCACCTTCAGAGCTGAGTGGATCTCCAAACTAGAAAGGCAGAGCACACACCAAAAAAGCCAGACACAGCAGAGCTCTAACATGCTCCAGAGAACACGGCACTGGGGATCAAAGGAGAACTTCTGAGCTTATGTCAGCCACATGCCCTCTTTGCTAAGATCTTCCTCTCATGGCAACCTCCCTGTGCTGGGGGAAAACACTGCTATAGAAATGCCCTAAAGCACTGCTTTTATTAGTTTTCTTCCCACTTCGAGCTCCTCCTACTACCTTGTGCTTGAAATATAAGCTTCTCTGCAAGGCCCCCGTCTCTGTATTCAGCCATATATTAACCACCTCTCCCCAAGCTGCCCTCATCAAGCCATCTCCTTGCTGACAAATGTGGTAGCTTGTTTATTTCAAAATCATAATAGATGTCAAAGTTTGATAGTGCTTTGCCAGGCACATAGACTGTTCAATAACAACTCATATATTCAGAGGCCACCAGGAAGAGTTTTGTGGGTTGTGTGATCATGCACACACGTGTAGGTCTGTTTAGGCCACTTCCACGTGGTGACTCCACATATTAATGCCTCCTTCCCCTTGAGGGCCCCACAGATGGAGCCCTCTTGCTTTCCCCTTCATAGAGAAGACTTCTGACTTGCCTACCACAGTCCCCCAAACTTGTGGAAACAGGGTAGAATGGTCAGAGCCAGAGGGGAAAACAGATGCAGCTATATCACTGGTCAGGACGCAGGATATTTACAGACGGTGATATATTACCTTAATGGAAGCTTGTGAGAGGAACAAGCAATGTTCCAAACAGCAACTTGCTTCTTTTGCTAGAACAGAGAGAGTGTGTTTTTTATTGCTCAGTTAAATCTGGACCTTTGGGTTGGTAAGACAGTGAGATTTATGCTTCCCTACGAGTTATCTTCTCAAACTGCACATTTGAAGACTCAATGGACCTTCACAGAGAGGGAAAACTCATGTTGAAATTAAGAACTATTCAACTGATATTTCCTTTTTTATAATTTTGTAATTTTTATTTTTTCAATTATAGCTGGTTTACAGTGTTCTGTCAATTCTCTGCTGTACAGCAAGGTGACCCAGTCACACAGACATGTATATATTATTTTTTCTCACATTATCCTGCTCCATTGTAAGTGACTAGATATAGTTCCCAGTGCTATACAGCAGGATCGCATTGCTTATCCATTCCAAAGGCAATAGTTTGCATCTATTAATCCCAAATTCCCAATCCATTTGTTTCCCAAGTCTTTTCTCCATGTCCATGAGTTTCTTTTCTGTGGAAAGTTTCATTTGTGCTGTACATTACATTCCAGATATAAGTGATATCATATGGTATTTGTCTTCCTTTCTGACTTACTTCACTTAGTAGGAGAGTCTCTAGTTCCAACCATGTTGCTGCAAATGGCATTATTTTGTTCTTCTTTATGGCCAAGTAGTATTCCATTGTGTATATTTGCACCACATCTTAATCCAATCATCTGTTGATGGACATTTAGGTTGTTTCCATGTCTTGTCTGTTGTGAATAGTGTTGCAATGAACATGTGGGTGCTGTGTCTTTTTCAAGGAAAGTTTCATCTGAATATATGCCCAAGACTGGGATTGCTGGATCATGTGGTAGTTCTATGTATAGTTTTCTAAGATACCTCCATACTCTTTTCCATAGTGGTTGTACCAATTTACATTCCCACCAACACTGCAAGAGGCTTCTCTTTTATCCACACCCTCTCCAGCATTTGTTATTTGTAGACTTATTAATGATGGCCATTCTGACTGGCGTGAGGTGGTACCTCATGGTAGTTTTGATTTGCATTTCTGTAATAATCAGCCAAAAAAAAAAAGTGACCAAAAAAAAAGCAATGGTAACCAAAAGAAGCAAATACATAAAAAGTTTGTTTGAACAGATAAGTCCTTAAGAAATAGTAATGATTAACAATGCATCTTACCAAGAGTCATGATATAGCCACAGATCTAATCTGTTTATATTAGAGGAGAACAAGATTGGGCTATCATCAATAGTAGAAAAAAATGCTATTAGAATGGCTAAAATTTAAAACAGTGAATGCTGGAGGGGATATGGAGCAAGAGGAACGTTCATTCTTTGCTGCCGGGAATGCAAAATGGCACAGTAACTTTGGAACATAGGCTGACAGTTTCTTCCAAAGCTCAGCATTCTCACCGTATCATCCAGCAGTCAGACACCCAGGCAAGTGGAAAATTTACGTCCATACAAAAGACTGCAGGCAAATAGAGAAGCTTTATTCATTAGTGCCAAAACTGGAGAGCAACCAAGGTATCATTCAACATGCAAATGGATGGACAAGTTGTGGTATATCCATAAAATGGAACTTTACTCAGCAATAAAAAATGTCAGCTATCAAGCCCCCAAAACAGATAGAGGAATCTTAAAAGCATATGACTAAGTAAAAGAAGTCAAACTGAAACGGGTATACAATTCCAACTATATGGCATTCTGAAAAGGCAAACTATAAATATAGTAACAGACTAGGAGCTTCCAGGAGGAGGGGAATGGAGGAAGGAGTGAAGGATAAATAGGTGGAACACAGAGGGTTTTTTCTTTTGTCTTTTTAGGGCTGCACCTGCAGCATACGGAAGTTCCCAGACTAGGCATCAAATTAGAAATGCAGCTGCCAAGCCTATACCACAGTCATAGCAACCCCAGATCTAAGCGACATCTGCAACCTAGGCCACAGCTTGTGGCAATGCTGGATCCTTAACCCACTTAGCAAGGCCAGGGATTGAACCCACATCCTCATGGAGACTATGTCAGGTTCTTAACCTGCTGAGCCACAGCAGGAACTCCATAAAGCAGTGAAACTGTTCTCTGTGATACTCTGTTGGTAGATACAGGTCATTATGTGTTTATCAAAATACATAGAATATAAAATGCAAAGAGTAAACCCTAATGTAAACAATGGACTTTAGTTAATAATAATGTATCACTATTTGTTCATCACTCTCATCGAATGTACCACATTAATGCAACCTGTTAATAACAGAAAACTGGTACCCGGGGTGGGAGGGAATAGATAAGGATTTTTTTCTTAGTTTTTCTGTGAGCATAAAGCTATTCTAAAAAATAAAGCCCATTAATATAAAAACATATAGTATAGAATTTCTATATAGAGTTTACATATTTCTATACATATTATGGAAAACTACATAGTACAGATTTAGTTCGAATCGGTTTTTTACTGTCGTAACACACTTTGTCCAAACACTGTGTTAACTGGATAGAAATTTATTACTCTGTATCAAATAGGAAAAACAGATTAAGTATTTAAACCAGAGGGTATTTAATACCAAGGACCAGTTACATAGGTAAAGTGGGAGAATGACAAATCAGAGTGGGTGCAGACAGTGAGGTCAACTTGGTAATTTGCAACAGCAGGAAATAACTCCCGCTCCTAAGATGAAAAGACGAATGGACGGAGCCCTTAATGGAAGCCAGGGGTTGAGGCAAAGAAGAAGCTGGAACCACAGTGGCCCATGGGAGCTGGGGCCACAGAGAAGGTGATGACACCAACAAAAAGATACCCGAGGAAGAAAACAAGGACGATCCGTGCATCTCCCTTCCACCTGCTTTGGTTTCTTGTGGGTGTCATTTACAAACTGACCCAAGCTACTGTAGGAGGCTTGGCAATGGGGCCACAGGGATCAGAGCAAGGGAAGGGAGAAATGACCATTGGGGGCAGTCTGACCCAAGATTAGCATGCCATTAGAAAAGAAGAATAGAACAAGGAAGGTAAAGAAGTGAATGACCTGGTTTTTAAAATGCTTTCACCTTGAAACTCCATTAGAAAAAAAAATAAAAAAGGTATACTGTAGATATTACCATCAAATTTCTGAACATAGCATTAGTCATTTACCAGAAATGCCGTCACTTCTGCCCAGTTCCCACGCCTCTTCTTGTGCCACCTGCTCCCCACTGACCCCCAACTCTAGGAAGGGTGACCTGCTTATGTGACTCCTGAGCCAGTCTGATGCTCTCTTCTGGGACTTGGCAGCCAGAGACTCCAGCTGAGGACATTACATCCATAGTGCCAAGAAAAGGGGAAAATCTGACTTTTTAGCTCCCAGTGTAAAATCACGGGATAACTCCTTTACTTATGCTGCCTTGAGTGAGTTTGTTTTTGCTAACATCCTCCCTAAGTAGTCCACTATAAAGTCACATTGCACAATTTCGCTTGGAAGTTTTCCATTATGATTCCCGTGATAACATATATGAGACACATCAATGGGCCATTTTATTACAATTTAGTATTGTTTAGGCCCAAAGAACTCCACAGAGCGTCCAGGGTATGTATCTGCACTAGATTCAGAATAATGGAGCAATCAAAACAATGAGCTCAGAAGAACATAATGAGGTAAGAGTTAAGGTTACCAGCTGTCATACAACCAAAGGAAAACATTCTCTACGCCAGTCGTAAGAGAAAACACAGGTGCAAGGAAGACGTCCAGGCTGTAGGAGGGAACAGAAGATATTCAATGGTGATTTAAAAAATATATCTATGAAAAGACCTACACCAGTCTTTTTTTTTCCAAGATGCCTGGTCTTAAAGAGGGCTATTGATTTATAATAAATATTTTCAATAATATGCCACATTTTTCTGTTTTACCTCCCTTGAAATGGTTTTTCCCCTTTGTCTACAAAGAAATTCTGAAGTTGAGGAGGAATATCTGGGCCCTAGCTTCCATCATGTGGCATTGTTGGGGAGCTGTATAGAAATATGTGTTTGCATATGCATAAGGCAGTGCGGGCTCAGGAACTTCAGGCATATTGACTAAATTCCTGAAAGGGTCTTCATTTGATTCTATCTGGGATTTTAATGTGACCCAACTTATTTGTGTACTTTTATTTAATACAAAATTCTCCACAGCTATAAAACCATCAAAAAGGCTATACTTTGTAAAGAACCAGTAAAAAGGAAATTATCATTGAAAGAGAATCTTGGCACGATGATGTGATAAAAGTTCAGATTTCTCTTGCAAGAAGTGGTATTCTATATATACTGCAGCAAGATACATTGTATTTTGCTTTTGAAATACCCACGTTTAAAATGTCAGTCATCCAGGAGTTCCCCTTGTGGCTCCGCTAGTTAAGAACCAGACACAGTGTTGCTGAGGAGACAGGTTAAATCCCTGGCCTTGCTCAGTGGGTTAAGGATCTGGCATTGCCACAAGCTGCCTCTTAGGTCACAGATGCAGCCTGAATCTGGTGTTGCCATGTCTGTAGTGTAGGCCACACCTGCAGCTCTGATTCAACTCAAAGCCCAAGAACTTCTATATGCCCTGCGTGTGGCCCTAAAAAAATGGATGGATGGATGGATGGATGGGCAGACAGACAGACTAACAGACAGATAGACAGATAATCATTCAAATTATCTTCAGGAGGTCTGAGAGGAGCCTGGGTTGGGACTAAAGACTTGGTGTATCCTCTAGTTGTAGGCTAACAGTGACTGTAAAATCAAGCAATTCTACAGAATAATCAAAAATATTTTTTAATTATACAAAAGTAAAGTGGAACATGACTGTAAGCCAAACAATAGCCTCACCCTATTCCTGACTAGAGCACTGTTTACAAACTGCAAAGGCTTCTGCCTGGGTTGAAGGACCTAGAGATTGTTTGGTTGCTCTTTTTATAGACGAGGGACTGAAGTTCCAGAGACTACTCTTGAAATGAGCAAGTATTTTGAGTATCAAACGAGCATAATATATCCCAGAGCTGAACTTTAAATTTGTGCAAGTCTGTTTTCATCCAAAAACAGGAATGGTCTTTATATATAGTGAAAATTGGCCATAGACCCTCCACTTCTTGTCAAATTAAAGATCTGTGTGGAATGAGCATCAATTTAATACAGAAAATCCCCTGTTACATAGAAAACTCCTAAAAGAACACTTGTGAAAATAAGTACTATTCTTTTAAGAACGATATTGCTTTAATTTATCACTTTTTTGTTGTTGTTTTTAACAGAAGAAAAAAAAAAAAACTACCTAAATAGAGTTCTTTCTAGAAGATCTTCATACAGAAGTGTAGGAATTAAAGACTCTTTCTTACCCTATCTGGATTGTATTTTTACATGAAGCTATTTTTAGTCACGTGTAGTATTCTATAGTCTGTCAGGTATTTAAATCATCTTTCAACAGATGTCATTTTAAATATCATAATTTTGTATACATTATCTCATCTGATTCTCACCAAAAAGAAGAAAAAAAAAACATTGCAGTATGGTACTATTTTAGTCTTTAGAGTTGCAGATGAGCCAAGTCAAATTTCACAAAGTGAAAGTTACAGACCAAGAGATCTTCGGAAAAATCCTGACCCTTGTCAGGATCCTTTGGTGGGGGAGGGACGTGTAAAATTCACATTCCTAGGCACTGCCCCCAACAGTTTTGAATCAGAATCTTTGGGAGCAGAGATCAGGAACCACTAAGATAATCTGATCCTATCAGACTGTTTTCTGAGTCCTAGGGCTGCGCCGAAGTGGTTCAGGGACTGCCAAAGGGGTGAAGAGAAAGCTTAATGAATATCCCCCACTCAGCTTTGAACCTTGTATTAGGTTTCTTTTTACAATTGCATCTGAAGGAAAAATGGGGTGGGTATTCCACTGTTTTCTTTTTCTTTCTTTTTGTTTTCGTTTTTAAAGCATACCTGCATTTTTCAGATAAAGAACTCAGTTCCACTAGGCCCAAAGTCAAAGAGCTCATGAGGACAAATCCAGATTCTGATGCTTTGATGCTTGTTCTAGGGTTTTTTCCATTACAACACAGTGAATCTTCCTGCCATAGAAAAATGCTCTGGCCAGAGCCTCTGCTATTGCAGAAGATTTACAAAACCAGATGCATTCACATAAATACAAAATTAGCACTTTAATGGAGGCTTTTCAAGCCAGACTATTATGGTTCTCACGTGGACCACTTGGTTGATCGGGCAGGCTGCAGAACTTGACAGCAGGACTTGACGGTCTGTCTGGATCCCAGACGTCCGCCCCTCCAACCATAGAAGCCCCTGTTCCAGAAGAAGCTTGGCCTCTCGCTGTTATCTTCCCACTTGTCCTTCTTCCCTGCAGTTCTGGGCCTTTGAAGGCACAGAGTGGTGGGGGTACAGTGCCTTTTATTAAAACATTCATTCATTTTCTATAGCCTGTTTGGAACAGCATGGTCCATGAATTGCAGTGAAAGGTCATAATTACACCAGGGATAAACTGAATGTTCAGGCTGCCTCTTCCTAGGGATTCAAATCTAGGCAACTGAAAATAGTTACCTAAGAGGACAATATCCCAAGGGAAAATCTGCTAAAAATAGTGGAGGAACCCCCGGCCTCAAAGATCATGTGATAATACCCACAAAATATTTCTATCTTTGTATATACGCATAGATCCAATCAAATAAACCTTTGAAAATTTGAGTTCCTTTTTACTCTTTAAAATAAAAAAGCCATGAATGCTCTACCCCACTCTCTCCCTCACTCCAGTGAAACTGTAAATGGAGACTCCTTAGATGTGGTGATGTATAGCAACTGTATATGTTGAGTTTCATGCAATGTGTCTGGATTACATAAAAACATTGTAATAATATCCAGCTAAGAGTTTCATAGTAAATACCCTGGGAAACTACTTAGACAGTTATGCCCTATATATAATATCACTTTTGACATCTTGGAGAATCTAGTGAGGTTCCCAGTAAATTATAATTTCTGATGATGTGATTTATGATGACAAGATGGACATGTGTGTATATATATATATAGCATATGTATAGTATACATATATACTATATATACACATATGTGTATGCATATTTGTCATATATAGTTTATGTGTAGTATAGTGTATGTATATGTATATAGCATATGTATATTTGTTATATATATTATATATATGTACATAGTATATAACATACACATATATACTATATATACACATATATATGTGCATATATGTATATCTGTCATTCCTGGTTAAATATGTACATAAGTACATATTTTTGCTAAAGATGTAAGGAACTCTGCAGCCATAGCTGGCGCTACATGACCTCATTGTACCTACCTGAAGCCAGGTGCATCAAGGTGGACATCACCGTGAACCGTGGAGGAATGTTTTCTATTTCTCAAGGATAAGGTGGAGATGAACAATCATGAAGCACAGGGAAGCCAGAGAAAGTGCAATGACACACTCAAGTCAGGAGGAAGCAAAAGATTTAGGTAAACAAAAGAATCTGCTAGAATGAAGAAAACAGCCAAAATGGGCACCCAGAGAGAAGCTAAAACTCAATGAGTAAGAACAAGAAAGGGCAGCTCAGTTTTCGGTGGGTTTCCTTTTCTAGTTCCAGACCACATGCATTCTCCCAATAAGCTCCCACTGCTTGGTTTCTTAGAACAGTTCTCTGTTCCTTTCAGTCAAAGCAAAAAATGCCTAACTAAATATTCAACAAGAAAAAGGAAATAGAAAGAAATGTTGAATTTGTGTTTTATTTCATGAAGAACCTTAAATTTGAAAACCTTTGTCTTTACAGTGTTCAAATCATCTACCTAAATACAAGTCTGTGCATGTGGTTCTATTATATGTGCTTGTGATGTCTCAGTGCCATTTTTTCTTTTAAAAACAAGAAAAGGGGCCATGATATTTGCTGGTACTTTCAATTAATTAAAAATTAAGAGGCCTGAATTTTTAAATTATTCAGCTATGTTATGATTTCTTCTAATTAAATGAAGAATTTAAAGGAAGTTACTAATTCAGCAAGTTGAGAGTTAAAAGCTAAGAAGTATGTGAGATTTTGCTAATTCTTTTCTTTTTTAACTTTCCACTAATCTGATGTATCTCAAAAGAGTCTACCCAAATTTTTCAAAGTAAAATTACCTCTGGGCTTTGACCATGCATTTCTCAAGCATGGATAATTTAAATCTAAAAGAGAGTATTTTAGAAGGCTTTGAACAACGGAAAGGAATGGCTTATAATGAAAATTACTCTCTCCTTCTAACACAGCATCATATTGTAATATGGAATTCTCATGTACTCAAATGTAGCTATTTCCTCATACACTCCTACATGAAATAGAATCTAAATAGAAGCCATTATAGTTCTGGGCACTGGATTATAGGACTGGGCACTGGAAAAGCATGGAATTAGACTAAATAGGGTATCCTTTATTACACTGAAGTGATATTTGCCTTTTATCTGAAATTTTATGGAAGCCCATTTAGAGATGGGAGTGATACTCTACATGTATACATATATATGTATATACACAGTGTAGAGTAGCTAAGCTTTGTAATTAACTCTGTTCCTCACTACAACATGGGCATGGTGGGAGCAACCTGATTAGAGACTCCACAAAAATGACTCTTTATCTATTAAATAAGGACTACTGTACTAAATGATCACTACAGTCAATTTCTGCACAAAAAAAACTATGCGATTCTTATTCCAGATAGACAAAGTCCATCATTGCTGCCCATACAAGTGATACATGGAGTAGAAATTGGAGCTTTGACCCACCGAGTATTAGAATGCAGATTTTCAGTACCTGATAAAACGCCAAACAGCATAGTTGGTGGCTCTCTCACCTAAACTTAAACCTGGAGAGATACCAACATAAATATGAAGGAAGGATTGGTAATGATAAAGCTAAGTAGTTGTAGATGAGCAGAAATACGCATTTAGGTCAGGAGGAGGCTAGGATACAGAATCTTAAACATAAATAAGGAAAATAAATTTAGATATGAGCCTTAATAGGTTAGGAGTCTTCCCCAAAATAAAAATGGAAGTACAACTTTAAAGTCAAGAAAATACAATAGATAAAAGACAGGAAAGGAAGCAAAAAGAAGCAAATATAGAAAATATAAAATAGCATGAAGTAGAAAATATAAAATAACATGAAACTATATACATTTTAGCAGTAAATACAATAACTGTAAATTTTTTAAATCACAGAACACGGGAAAGACTTTTAGATGGGACTAAAAAGGATAAGATTCAGCAATACATCCAATAAAGGAAGCACACAAAAAGTGGGAACATGTAGAAATCAGAAAGCAATAAAAATGGGGATACATAAAATAGACATGTACATTATAAGCTGAACTTTGTTTCAGCTCCTGTACCTAAAGCCCTGTCCTCACAAAAACAAAAAGCTGAACAAACAGAAAATCAGTGACTTTTCTTGAGCAAATCAGAGAACTAAGTTTGCAGGATAAACTGCTACCTCAAAATCAAGAAAGGTGAATCCAGAGAGTCTGCCAAGATCTGCTTGCCTGGAACAGAAGCAATGAAAGCCACAAATCTGTAGGAATACTTAAGAGGTAATTTATTTATTAATTTCTGGAGGTTGAGTGTATACTAGTTTAATAACGAAAAAAAGTCCTACAGCCACATGGTCTTTATCTCCAAGAACCCCACTAGGTTCTCAAAGCATAGATCCAAGAAAGAGCCTCTTGTGGCCCTATGGTAAGTGGAAGGGTAATCCTTTGTAAATATATCCATAGACTTCTCTATTTGAAATAGAGGCCTACTTTCCAGGAAGAAATACTTTGTCAGAGCCTCTGCAATAGTTGTAGGAGGAAGGATGTTCCTCTCACTCTAGTCCCCACTAGTCTTCCTATCTCACCTAAGGCTATACAAGAAGAAATGCTTGTGAACATTACAAATCAGACACTGGTACACCAAAAGACTGAGACTTAGTTGGAGTATTAAAGAACATTCTCCCACCCCTGTACCTTACAACCATACCCATAGGGTTCTAATAACATAATAGTAAATTACAACTGAAAGAAACAGACTTTTTCTAAGCAGGAAAACTCAGGGAAACCAAAAGTCAAGAAAAGAGACAAAAACCAAGACATAGGGGGGTTTGAAACCTCAGGCACTTAAGAGTTACAGAAAACGTTAAATAAAGCCCTACTCTTAGCCAGATAAATATATATTCTGAAACTTGAGGCCGTTTTATCTCTCTTTCTGTAACTGATTACATGTCCAGTTTTCATTAGAACAATACAAGGCATACCTAAAAGCAAGAAAAAGTACAATCCAAAGAGATAAGCAACATTAAAACAAGACTGAGGTAGGACACAGATTTTTGGGATTATCTGAAAAGTCCTGTACTCACAAAAATAATAAATTGAACAGCAGAAAATCAATGATTATTTCTTTTTTTGTCTTTTGACATTTCAGGGCCACACCTGTGGCATGTGGAGGTTCCCAGGGTAGGGGTCTATTGGCTATTGGGAGCTATAGCTGCTGGCCTATGCCAGAGCCATAGCAACATGGGATCTGAGCCGTGTCTGCAACCTGCACCACAGCTCACAGCAACACCGGATCCTTAACCCACTGAGCGAGGCCAGAGATCAAACCTGCACCCTCATCGTTCCTAGTTGGATTTGTTTCTACTGAGCCATGATGGGAACTCCTCAATGACTATTCTTAAATCAATGATTACCCTGATTAATATGTGATGAGTTCTCATGGAAAAAGTAGACAACATGCCAAGAACGTTTGGGTAATACAAGCAGAGAAATGGAAACTTTTTAGGGAAAAAAATCAAAGTAAATGGTGGATATCAAAAACACTATAATGGAATCGAAAAAATGTCATCAACTCATCAGCAGATTGGACCCAGCTAAGAGAAGAATCAGTGAGCTTGAATATATGCCAACAAAAACTTCACAAAATGAAATGCAAGAGAGAAAAATGAATATTAAAAAAAAATCCAAGAACTTTGGAAACATTTTTTAAAGGAATTGAATTACCAGAAAAAGAACAAAGAAAAAGTAAAAGAAATATTTAATGTTTTGTTGTACACTTGAAACTACTATAACTTTGTAAGTCAACTATACATCAATAAAATTTTTAAAAAGAAATATTTAAAGTAAAATAGCTGAGAATGTTCCAAAATTAATGACAGACACCAAAGCACAGTCTATGATGATCAGAGAATGTGAAGTAGAATAAATACCAAAACAAACTTTAAAATAGACCTATAAATGTCATATTCAACCACAGAAAAAATATTGAAAGAAACCAGGTTTTAAAAAAAATATGTTGTCCTATGGAGCAATAATAGTAAGAACTACAGCAGACTTCTTATTAGAAACCATGTAAGCAAGAAGATTTTGGAAAAGTGTGTGTGTGGGAAAGTCCATCAACCTAAGACTGTATATTCATCAATATTGTCCTTCAAAAGTGAAGGAGAAATAAAGACTTTCTCAAAAAAAGATTGAGGAAATTCATTGCCAGCAGAACTGTAAGAAATGTTAGAAGATTTTCTTCAGTCAGAAGGAAACCTGGATTTATATACATAAAGCTCATCAAGATGTGCCATGTGGGAAAAAAAAAAAGGACAGTGAATAACCTTGGAGAAAAAAATATAAAGCTCATAATGGAAGAAATAAAAGTAAAATAGGTTTGTTTTTATTAATTAACCTGAAAATAACTATGAAAGTTATAATAGTAACAATGTGTTGAGTGACTACCATGTATACATAAGTGAAATGAATAATCACAATGTCCAGAAAGACAATGGGGAAGAATGGAAATACCCTGTGATAAGATACCTGAGTAACAGTTACAAATGTAGTTTATATTAACCCAAGTGTATCAATAATCATTTCAAATATGCATGGTCTAAGTACACTAATTAAATGACAGAGACAATCAGAACAAATGTAAACAAACAAAAAAAAGGCCCAAACATTTGTTGCCTACAAGAAACACAATTTAAATATAAAGATATAATTAAATTAAAAGCAAATATAGAAAAAAACTGATTAATAGAAATCTGGGGGACCTATATTAATTTCAGATGAAGCAGATTTCAAAACAAGGAAATTTATCAGAGATAAAGAGCAGAATTACATGATAAAAAACATTAATATTCCAAAATACGAAACATTTATAAACACATATGCACCTAAACACAAAATATCAAATTATGTGAGATTAAAAACTGATAGAACTGGGAGTTCCCTTCGTGGCTCAGTGGTTAACGAATCCGACTAGGAACCATGAGGTTGCAGGTTTGATCCCTGGCCTTGCTCAGTGGGTTAAGGATCCGGCGTTGCTGTGAGCTGTGGTGAAGGTTGCAGACGCGGCTCGGATCCCGCGTTGCTGTGGCTGTGGTGTAGGCCGGCGGCTACAGCTCCTGTTAGACCCCTAGCCTGGGAACCTCCATATGCTGCGGGTGCGGCTCTACATAAAAGGCAAAAAGACAAAAAAATAAATAAAATAAAAACTGATAGAACTGAAAAAAGGAGTAGATAATACACAATTATATTTGGAAAACTCAATACCTCCCTCTCAATAGTTGATAGGTCAAGCAGGCAGAAAATCCTTAAAGATAGTGTTGAGTTGAACGGTGCCATCAATCATCTTGATCTAATGGACATTCATAGATCACTCTGCCCCACATCATTACTTAACACATTCCTCTCAAGCTCGTGTGCAACACTTACTATGATACACCACATTCTGGCAATAAAATATACCTTACTAAATTTAAAAGAATAGGAATCATATAAAGCATGTTCTCAAACCATAATGAAATTGAACTAAAAGTCAATCAAAGAAAGATATCTGGACTATTTCCCCAAATTTGGAAATCAAACAACATGCTTTAAAATAGAACATAAGTTAAAAAAAATCAGTGAGTTTTTAAATGTTTTGAACTAAATGAAAATGAAAATAAAACTTTCATAAAACTTTATGGAATGCAGTAAAAGCAGTGCTTAGAGGGAAATATATGGCATTAAAAGCATATGTTTTTATATATGAATAAAATTTTTAAATCAAGGGACTAAGTTTCCACTATATAAAAATGGAGAAAGAAAAGCAAGCAGAAGAAAAGAAAGTGGAACAGCATTCTGTGAAACTGAAAACAAGGAAACAGTGGAGAAAATCAATGAAACTGAAAAACTGGTTCTTCAAAAAGATAAATGAAATTAACAAAACTCAACTCAAACTAACAAAGAAAAAAGAGGAAGACAAAAATTACCAATATCGAAAATGAAAACAGGATCATCATTACTGACACATGGCTGTAGAAATGATGATAAAGGAATATGTATAATTCTATACCTACAAAATTGATGATTTAGATGAAATGGACCATTTCCTGCAAGGACAGAAATGTCCAAAGCCCACACAAGGAGAAAGAGATACCCTAAATAACCCTATATATTAATTATATTTAATTAATATTTAATATCCCCCCCAAAGAAAATACCTGATCCAGGTGGTCTCACTGGTGAATTTTATCAAATATTTAAGAAAGAAATGATATCAATTCTCCACAGTCTCTTCCAGAGTATAGAAGCAGAAGGAATACTCCTCATTTTTTTTTAAATGAGCATTACTCTACTGCTAAAATCAGACACAGATGTGAAAAAAGGAAAACCAAAGACCAAAAACATGGACAAAACACCCTTAAAAACATTACCAAATTGAATCCAATAATGTATACAAAAAATTGCATACCACAACCGAATGGTATTTATTCCTGGCATAAAAGGCTGGTTCCACATTTTTAAATAAATCAATATAATCTACTACATCAACAAAGAAGAAAGTCATGATCATATCTGTTGATACAGAAAAGTCATTTGACAAAATCAAACAGCTATACATGGTAAAAACTTGCAGCAAAATTGTAATAGAAGGAAATTTCCTCAATTTGATTTGAAAAATATAAAAACTCTACAACTAATATCACCCTTAATTTTGGAAAATTGGATGGTTTCCTCCCAAGATAAGAAACAAAGCAAGGATGTCTCTTTCCCACTCCTATTCAACATTGTGCTGGAACTCCTAGCTAGATCAATAAAACAGTACAAAATTAAGAGTTATATTGATTGAAAATGAAAAAATAAAACTGTTTCTGTTCAAAAATGACATGACTGTCTGTATACAAAATCCCAAAAATCAAAAAGAAAAATCTCCTGGAACTAATAAGAAAGTATGGCAAAGTTGCAGGATACATGTTAACACAAAATGGTTAATACTAAAAGCCAAGTGCTTTCCTATATACTAGCAATGAACAACAGGAATTTGAATTTTTTAATATATTACTATAGCATTTAGAAAACTGAAATACTAAGGTATAAATCTAATAAAATAAGTATAAAATATAGATGTTTTATTCCTAGACTTTCTGTCATGTTCCATTGATCCTTATGTCTTTTTGTGCCAGCATCATACTGTTTGATTACTGTAGCTTTGTTGTATAGTCTGGAGCCTGATTCCTCCAGCTGTTTTTCTTTTCCAGATTGCTTTGGCCATTAGGGGTCTTTTGGTACCCATACAAATTTCTAAAATTTTGTTCTATTTCTGTGAAAAAATGCCATTGGTAATTTGATAGTAATTGTATCAAATCTGTAGATTGCCTTGGGTAGTGTAGTCATTTTAACAATATTGATTTTTCCAATCCAAGAATATGCTGTATCTTCCCATCTGTTTGTGGCATCTTCAATTTCTTTCATCAGCACCTTATAATTTTCAGAATACAGGTCTTTTGCCTTCTTAGGTAGGTTTATTTCTAGATGTTTTATTGTTTTTGATGTGATGGTACATGAAATTGTTTCCTCAATTTCTTCTCTTTGTGATCTTTCACTGTTAATGTATAGAAATGCAATAGATTTCTCTGTATTAATTTTCTATCCTACAATATTGCCAAATTCATTTATGAGCTCTAGTAGTTTTCTGGTAGCATCTTTAGGATTTTCTAAGTATGGTATCATGTCATCTACAAAACAGTGATAGTTTTACTTCTCTTCCAGTTTGGGATTCTTTTTACTTCTTTTTTCCCCTAATTGTTGTGCCCAGGACTTCCAAAACTATGTTGAATGAAAGTGGCACGAGTGGACATTCTTGCCTTGTTCCTAATCTTTGAGGAAATGCTTTCAGCTTTTCGAAGTTGAGTATAATGTTAGTTGTAGGTTTGTTGTTATATATTGCCTTTATTATGTTGAAGCAAGTTCCCTCTATGCCCACTCTGGAGAGTTTTTGTCATAAATGGATGTTAAATTTTATCAAAAGCTTTTTCTACATCTATTGAAAAGATCCTATGTTTTTTATTCTTCAGTTTGTTAATGTGGTGTATGCCATGGATTGATTTGGGGATATTGAAAAAGTCTTGTACCTCTGGAATAAATTCCACTCGATCATGGTGTATGATCCTTTCAACATATTGTTGGATTCAGTTTGCTAGTATACTTTGAGTATTTTTGCTTCTACATTAATTAGCGATATTGGCCTATAATTTTCTTTTATTTCTTGTTTTTTGGCATTTTTGTCTGGTTTTGGTATCAGGGTGATGGTGGCCTCATAGGATAAGTTTGGAAGTGTTCCTTCCTCTGCAATATTTTGAGTAGTTTCAAAAGAATAGGTGTTAACTTTTCTCTAAATGTTTGATAGAATTTGCTTGTGAAAATATTTGGTCCTGGACTTTTGTTTGTACCTACGGTAAATTACCTATGACAAAGTATACAAGAATATGAAATGGAGAAAAGACAGTATCTTCAATAAGTGGTGCTGGAAAAACAGGACAGCCACATGTAAAAGAGTGAAATTAGAACATTCTCTAACACCATATACAAAAAATAAACTCAAAATAGATTTAAAGACCTAAATGTAAGACCAGAACTGTATAACTCTTAGAGGAAAACAGGAAGAATACACTTTTACGTAAATCACAGCAATATCTTTTTTGGATCTGTCTCCTACAGTAAAGGAAATAAAAACAGAAATAAATAAATGGGATTTAATCAAACTTACAAGCTTTTGCACAGCAAATGAAACCAAAAACAAAACAAAAAGACAACCTATATAGTGGGAGAAAATATTTGCAAATGATGTGACCAAAAAGGGATTAATCTCCAAAATATACAAACAGCTCATTCAGCTTAATATTTAAAAAAATTTTTAAATGGGCAAAAGACCTAAATAGAAATTTCTCCAAAGAAGACATAGAGATGGGCAAAAGGCACATGAAAATATTCTCTACAGTATCCAATGAGATACTACTTCACACCTAACAGGATAGCTACTCTTTAAAAACAAAAACAGAAAAGCTGTTGGCAAGGATGTTCAGAGATTAGAATCCTTAAACCCTGTTAACAAAGCTGTAAAATGGTACAGCTGCTATGGAAAACAGTATGGCATTGTCTCAAAAAATTAAAAATAGAATATGATCCAGCAATTGCACTTCTGTGAATGTACCCAAAGTTAACAAAAGTAGGGTCTCAAAGAGATTTGTATACCCAGTGTTCATAGGAACTTTTTTCTCAGTAGCCAAGAAGTAGAAGAAGCCCAAATGTCCATAATTGGATGAATAAACAAAATGTGGTATATGCATACAGTAGAATATTATTCAGCCTTAAAGGAATGAAATACTGATACATGGTACAACATGGAGGGCTCAAAGATATTATGATAAGTGAAATAAACCACTCACGATAAGACATATACTGTATGATCCCACCTCTATAAGGTACCTAGAAGCCGTGAATTCAAAGAGACAGCGAGGAGAATGGTGGTTGCTAGGGATAAGAATTGGAAGTGTTAGTTAGTTACTGTTTAATAGGTATAGAGTTTCAGTTTTACAAGATGTAAAGAGTTCTGGAGATGGATGGTGGTGATGGTTGCAACAACAATAAAAATGTATTTAATATTGTAGAACTGTGTACTTACATGGTTAAGATATTTCATATATACATATATATAAGTATAGTTGATTTACAACAATATCTTTGTTTCAGATGTACAGCAAAGCAATTCAGTTATATGTCTATATTTTTCAGATTATTTTTAATATAGGTTATTAAAATATGTTTCTCTATGCTATACAGTAAATCCTTGTTGATTATTTATTTTGTGTATAGCAGTTTGTATCTATTAGTCTCATACGCCTAATTTATTCCTCCTCCACTTCCCCTTCCCCCTTGGTAACCACAAGTTTATTTTCTCTGTTTGTGAGTCTGCTTCTGTTTTGTATATGGATTCACTCATATTATTTTTTAGATTCCACATGTAAGTGATATGATATGTCTTTGTCTGACTTACTTTATTTAGAATGATATTCTCTAGGTCCATCCATGTTGCTGCAAATGACAATATTTCATTTTTTTTAATGGTTGAGCAATATTCCATTGTGTGTATATGCCACATATTCTTAAACCAGTCATCTATTGGTGGGCACTTGAGTTGTTTCCATGTCTTGGCTATTATAAATAGTGCTTCTGTGAACATTGGGTCATGTGTATCTTTTCAAACTAGAGTTTTCATCATTTATGGGTAAATGCCCAGGAGTGAGATTGCTCGATCACACAGAAGCTCTGTTTTTAGTTTTTTATAGAACTTCCATACTATTTTCCATAGTGGCTGCACTAGTTTACATTCCCACCAACAGTGTAGGAGGGTTCCCTTTTCTCCACATCCTTTCTAGCATTTATTATTTCTAGACATTTTGGTGATGGCCATTCTGACTGGTATGAGGTGATACCTTGTTGTGATTTTGACTCGCATTTCTCTAACAATTAGTGATGTTGAGTATCTTTTCATTTGACTGTTGATGATTTGTATGTCTTCTTTGGAGGAAGGCCTATTTACATCTTCTTCCCATTGTTTTGATTAGTTTGTTTCTTTTGATATTTAGTTTTGTACAGGTGGTTTATATATTTTGGATATTAACCCCTTTTCAGTCACATAAATCATAGTACATTTTATGTTGTATGTAATTTACCACGATAGGAGTTTTAATTAATAATAAACAGAAGCTAATAAAAACACCACAACTAATAAATAATTGAGCACAATTACAAGGTGAAGATCAACTTATAAATGTGAAAAAATTCTTCTGTACCTCAAAATAGAATAGAAAAATAAGAAAACATTTGCAATAGCAACAAAGACCATAATGCATTTAGGAATTATCCTTATAAAAGATGAATAAGACATTTACAGAGAAAGTTTAAATACTTTTAAGGATTAAAAAATAAGAACACATAATACAAAATGCAATGTAATATTATAAAGATGTCAAATCTGCAAGGAATTTGTTTCTGAATTCAATGCAATGCTAATAAAGATGTCAATAGGAATTTTTTGTAAAATTGACAGACTTTTGCTAATATTACATGGAAGAATGAAGCTTCATAAATAGTTGTAAATTTTGCTTTATATTTATTTTGCATTTTTATAAATTTCTTCCAATAATTAACATATTAATTATTTATGTTAATAATTTATTAACAAATTATTACATATATCATTTTTATAATTAACATATATATATTTTTCTGTTTATGTAAATAAAATATGCTTACTATAAAAAATCCAGAACAATACACAAAAATGTAAAGTCATTTGGAACTTCACTACCCTATGATAATCACTTTTAGCACTCTGTGATCATTCGTTGTTACATTGTGTACATGTATGCATATATAATTTTATACAAGTGACATCATATCATGAATATCTTTTCTCCACTGTCATCCTCAATTCCATGTAGCCCTGCTGACATTCTATTTTTTGTTCATAATAACATATCCTATCCATACTTATATATACATTGTTTTAATTCTCATGACTATAGAATATTACACAGAATTTGAACTATAATTCAGTTACAGTCATCCCATTAGTCATATCCTTTACTTCCAGTTTTTGGTAAGTATAAAGAATGCTGCACTAAACATCCTTATAAGTTGTGTGTTAATAAAAATTTGTGCTTTTATTTTTATGGGCAAGATTTATACTTTTATTTCTGTAATAGAGATTCTGGGACTAGAAGCACTGAGTAGAAGAGAATACATATTTTTCCAGGTTGACTGAGAAATAATTGACATACATCACTACATAAAGTGTACGACATGATGATTTGATTGACTTATATTATAAAATGATTACTGCAATAGATTTAGCTAACATCCATCACCTCACAAAGATACAATAAAAAGAAAACTTTCTCCTTGTGATAAGAACTCTTAGGAGCTACTCCCTGACAGCTTTCCTAGGTATCAGACAGCAGTGGTAGCTATAGTCATCATGTACATTACATCCCTAGTACTTATGTATCTTAAAATTGGAAATCTATACATTTTGACCATCTTTCTTTAATTCCCTCTTCCCTCACCTTTTGCCTCTTAATAACCACAAATCTGATTTCTTCTTTTTTTTATAAGTTTGGTATTGTTGAGTTTACGTTTGTTTTTTAGATTCCACATATTAGCAAGGTCTTAACAGTACTTGTCTTTCTCCTCTCTGACTGACTTAGCATAATGTCTTCAAGGTCCATCTATGTTATCATAAATAATAGGATTTTTTTTCATTTTTATGGCTGAATAATGTCCCATTTTATGTATGTATGTGTGCATGCATATATATGGGGGGATATATGTATATTTATATACCACAGCTTCTTTATCTGTTCATCCATTAATAGGCAGTTGGGTTGTTGCCTGTCTTGGCTTTTGTAAATGATGCTTCTATGAACACAGGGGTATAGATATTTTTCTGAATTGGTGTTTTCATTTTTTACATATATTTCCAGAAGTGAAATTGCTGGATCATATGGTACTATTTTTTTTAAGGAATTTCTATATTGTTTTCCAAAGTGGCTGTGGCAATTTACAGTCCCAACAACACGGCACAAAGTTCCCTTTTTCTCCACATCCACCCAATATTTGCTATCTCTTGTCTTTTTTATAAATAATGACTCTTAAAGACATGAAGTAATATCTCATTGTGCTCTTAATTTGCATTTCCCTAATGACCAGTGACAGTAAACATCTTTTCATGCACATATTGCCATTCATAAGCTGTCTTAGGAAAAGTGCCCATTCAGACGCTTTGCCCATTTTTTAATTGGATTACTTAAGTTTTTATTGCTTTTTTTATTTGCTAATAAGTTGTATGAGTTCTTTATATAGTTCAGATATTAACCCTTTTTCAGATGTATGGCTTGCAGATACTTTTTCTCATTGGGTGGTTTGTATTTTTACTTTTTTGATTCCTTCGGCTGTGCAAAAGCTTCTTTGATGAAGTCCTCCTTATTTACTTTTCATTTTGTTACTTGTGCTTTAGATGTGTTTTCTAAAAATTCAGTACCAAGAATATGTCAAGTAGATTTTTTTCCTATTTTTTTTTCCAAGAGGGTTGTGGTTTGAGATGTTACATTTTAGTCTTGAATCAAGACTGAGTTCATTTCTGCGACTGGTGTAAGAGAGGGATTACACTTCGTTGATTTACATGTGAATTTTCCCAGCACCACTGATTGAAGAGATTGTTTTGTCTCCATTGAATTTTTTTTTTGGGGGGGGTCTTTTGTCTTTTAAGGGCCACACCTGTGGCATATGGAGGTTCCACAGGCTAGGGGTTAATTCGGAGCTCTGGCTGCCGACCTATGCCAGAGCCCAGCAACGTGGAATCCAAGCTGCATCTGGGACCTACACCACAGCTCAAGGCAAAGCTGGATCCTTATCCCATTGAGCAAGGCCAGGGATCAAACTTGCATTCTCATGGTTACTAGTTGGGTTCGTTAACCACTGAGCCACGAAGGGAACTCCTCCACTGAATATTGTTGACTCTTTTGTCAAATATTAGTTGACCAAGAGAAAATGTAATTTTACCTTCCATAGATAGTGCCATATTTCTTTTCCCAAATACTATACTTATTAACATTCTCACTACCAATATGTGTCAATCTATTCTTTCCTCTATATCTTTGTCCAAGGAGTAAGAAGTATATTTCATTGTTTCTCTAATGTAGATTTCTCTTTTTTTTTTTGCCTTTTGTCATTTTATGGCCGCGGGTTTTATGGCCGCACCCGCGGCATGTGGAGGTTCCCAGGCTAGGGGTCTAATCGGCGCTGTGGCCACCGGCCTGCGCCGCAGCCACAGCAACGCAGGATCCGAGCCGCGTCTGCAACCTACACCACAGCTCACGGCAACGCCGGATCCTTAACCCACTGAGCGAGGGCAGGGATCGAACCCGCAACCACATGGTTCCTAGTCGGATTCGTTAACCACTGCGCCACGACGGGAACTCCTCTGTCTTCTTTCGAATGTGACCATTTATTCACATTTGTTGGCTATTTAAATTGTTATTTTCTGGATTATCTATTCATATCACATTCGTTTTTAATAAAGTTGTTTATCTTTGAATAATATAGAAGTTAATACTGTTCATTAGAGTTAAAATTTGTTTTTCTTGTTCTATCATTGCCTATTGATATTTGGGAATGTTTTGCCATACGTAACTTTTAAATTTCTATATAGTCAATTATTTCTACCTCCTATTTTATAGCCTCTGAATTTCCAGTTTTGCTAGGAAAATCTCAGTAATCCATCTGTTCTGTATTTATTCTCATAGATTTCCAGCCAAGTTTTTTACAATTATTATTTCTAAGCTGTTACTTGTCTGGAGTTCATTTTTTTATAATAGGGCATATTTTTCTTTTTTCCATATGAATATAGCCATTAGGTCAGTTTCAGAAAAAAGGAAAACAAAGAGCAGGGACTTAACCTCTCAGTTATTAAGGCATGCCACAAGCTTCAATAATTTGAAGTGTGGTATAAGTACAAAAATAGATCGATGGAACAAAGCAGAGAGCTTGAAGTAAGCCAATACTTACATGTGATTTACTATACTACAGTGCTCATCAAAAATAAGTGAGAACAGGTGAAAGATGGCTTATTTAATTGATGATCTTGAAAAAAAATAGTTTATAGAAAGAAAAATAGACAAAGATTTATTTCAGTTGGACTAAAGACTTGAATATGAGGTTTAAAAAGATAAAGCAAATAGAAGGTATAGATGAATATCTTGGTGATTGGGGCAAAAAAAATCATATATATAAACATATGTTGATATTTCTATATAGGTATATATTTAGAAAGTTGGATAATACCAAGTTTTGAAGGGAATATAGAATAAACAGCTTTTATGCCAAACTGATTGATCAGAGTGATAAGTATAAGATATTTCTGGAAAGCAGTTTTACTTAATGAAATTTCGTACCTTAATCTCACTATAATAGGAATATCTCAAAGGAATTCTTGAAAATCCTAGAAAATATATGTACACAGAAGCAATTTGCTAGTGTTGGTAGGATTTGGCACCGCTTGATAGGTAAATACATTAATATAGGTGCATATAATGAAATGCCACAAAGCAGCTAGAAAGAATATATTAGATATATATGGGCCAGGAGTTCCCATTGTGGCTCAGTGGGTTAAGGATTGCTGTAAGCTGTGGCACGGGCTACAAATAAGGCTTGGATCCAGCGTTGCTGTGGCTGTGGTGTAGCCTTGCTGCTGCGGCTCTGATTTGATCCTTAGCCTGGGAACTTCCATATGCCACAGGTGCAGCCATTAAAAAAATAAAGATATACAAGGGCCAATGGGGATAGCCCTTAAAAACATGCTTTTGCATGAAAACAACTACAAAAACAGAATTATATTAAGTGATTAGTTACTAATACTAGTACAAATAGTAAATACTAGTTATAAGCAGTCCAAATATGTATATTTGAAAAGATTAATTTTATATATATAAATATATAAAATGAATTTTATATGTATATATACACAAACACACACCAACAATACTATGTATTCTACATAGACAAGCCCATGTATAGTATTGAAAGTGTAAGGTTGGTTGTGTATAGGGTGAGAAGAGTGGAGATTAAGGATAAGACAGAAAATAAAGTGAAACCAGACACCTTACTGAGAAAAACGTGATGGCATACTCTACACTAAGATGTGTAATTAATAATTCTGTAACTCAGATCAACAACAACAAAAATAAATGGGAAAAAAATGATAGATCTATAAAAATCCCCTTATTTTTCAACTCTGGAAACTGAGACCCTGAGCTATTAAGATCCCTGCCCAGATCCAACAGTTAATTAGTGTCCATACCAAGGCAAACCCAGATATTCAGACCTCTCTACCCCATTATATCCTTTACATAAGCTTTAAGCAATGTAAACAACCATAGCATAAAAGTTGTCAGAGTCCAGGACACTCTAAAAGGTACCTACTACCTATTTTAAGAAAGCAACTTAGTATACAGTTTTGAAGTGTAAAGGCCTTGGGTTTTGTCTACCAACCTTCTTTCCTCTGGGGAAAGAGCCGTGTTTTTGATGGGTCTGTCAATGCCACAGAACCCCTTCAATCCCCTCCCCCCCGAAGATGGAGACCTGGTCCAAACTAACTCAGTTGTACCCTCTCGTAGGGAATTGAATTTTGAGCAGAACCCAGAGCCTGACTTAGGTGATGGCCCCAACCAAAGAAGAGAGAATCCCTACCCTTCAAAGGGCAGAAGCAGATGTTTCTGCCTTTCTCAAAGTGTGCTGCTTTAGCTCTTTCTTAGATTGTGTGCTGCCCGGCTTTCCCCCCACAAATATTTTGTTGCTTAAATTAGCCTGGGTTGCTTTCTGTTAGCCTGTTTAAAAGTAACATGCTAATTGCAAAAAACTTTGAACATGCAAGAAATAGACATTTTTTTTCCTGGTGTTTTGGAATGTGGATGGGCCATAGAGGTGGGTGATCTGCGTGACACATGTTTCTTAAAACAGAGTTCCACGAAATTACTATTTAAAAAAAATAATAAAAAGCTTTTTTATCTTGTGGCAGACAGAGAAGTTCAAGTCCATCCCACTGATCAGTCATTCCAAAAGAGACATTTCGGTGTCTTAATGCTTGGAGGCTCTTTCAGCATGCCAGACATTAAGAGACCTGGAATCACTTGAATATAAACCTCTCTGACATCCTCTCTTTGCTCTCTTCCTTCATTATCATCCCCGCCCTCACCTCCCTCCTCATTGAAAGGAAAATAGAAATTGCAATAGACAGCCTAGTGGAGGTATGTAGACAGAACATGCAGTATTTATTGCATGACTGTATATTTCCTTGGGAAAATTTTTACATGCAATCTCTTTTTTCCACTATTGAATCACTGCCCAGGTGGAGACTGCTATAGAATTAATAATTAAGTGAATAAACACATTAAGTAAAATACTGTGATAGCTATATAAAACATAAATCGTAACAGCTCACGTGAAGAGGCTGTCTGTGTTCCTTGGAGCTCAAAATTCTTCACATGTGATCTTAGTTCTTAACATCCCCATGAGATAGGTAGGTCACCAGTGTGTGGTATGCAGGAGCTTTTCCCTGGATGTCTAGAACATTCTGTGCACAATTTCTCCTTCCTCCTCTCTAAATTTTTATGAGGCAAGGAAGGCAAGGACTAGCCTCCTCGCTATCCAGCGATGAAAAAGAATCCTCGAGAGGGACAGCTGTCAAACTGCAATTTGGCCACCAAAGGAGATATAATGGGACCCAAATCACATCCCATCAATATGGGATAATTGGCTAACAGGGACCCGCTGTATAGCACAGAGAACTCTTCCCAATATTCTGTGATAATCTCGGTGGGAAAAAAATCTGAAAGAGAATGGATCTGTGAGTATGTAAGAGTAAATCACTGTTGTACAGCAGAAATGATCACGACCTTGTACATCAAGTATATTTCAATAAAACTTAAAAAAAGCCACAAGTAAACAAAATGATGCTTAAATGAAAAGGAAGGAAGAGTGAGAGAGAAGAGGGGGAAAGGGTTGATCAGAGCAGCCTGGTTTCCTACCCACTGCAGTTTCATAGGACGGAGCAGCCGCTGTCGCTTCTACCATCATTTTCAGGGCACTTAGAAAGCACGACGTTGATAAATACAGTGGTCCAGAGGCAGGGGGAGGGGTGGTGTTGTCCAAGTCCAAGTCCATTTCTGTTACCTCACCCGTTCTTCAGTGGTTGCATCATTTCTGGGTCTCATTTTCCCAGAATGTAGATGGTGTATGTTTCACATGTAAAGTCTTCCTCTGCAAGTTGTTGCTTCTGACTGGAATTAGGAAAGAAAAGGACAGAATTGGTAGGGAGAAACAGAGCCAAGTTCCTTCCGGCTCATGGTCCATCCTCTTGGGTCAAAGTGATCTGTGACTGATGGCTAAGGAGGAGTCATATCACAATATGTTTTCTTTCGTCTTAGCTGATAACAAGTTTGAAGTTGACTTGTCCTGGGGTAGATGAGCCACTCATTGCAAAATATGTGGGAGGTTTTTCTCTTGCTTCTTTGCGTGATCTCCGCTCTGCTCTATCCCTAAATACCTTACTCTGTTACCTACATTTTTGGCATTAAGAAGGGTATGCGTGTGGGTTTTTAGTTTTGTTTTTATTATAGTTGGTTTACAGTGTTGTGTCACTTTCTGCTATATAGCATAGTGGCCCAGTCATACATAAAACATTTGAGGGAGGGCAAGGAAAAACAGTAAACAAATGAGAAGAAAACCTTATTGCTTCAAGTAAGTGCTTAAAGTAACTGCACAAAACAAACAGGAAAAGGGAATTCCCTTTGTGGCTCAGCAGTAAATGAACCCGACTAGGATCCATGAGGATGCGGGTTCCATCCCTGGCCTCGCTCAGTGGGTTAAGAATCCGGTGTTGCCATGAGCCGTGGTGTAGATCACAGACAAGGCTTGGATCTGGCGTTGCTCTGGTTGTGGTGAAGGCTGGCAGCTGTAGCTCTGATTCAGCCCCTAGCCTGGGAACTTCCATAGGCTGCAGGTGCAGCCCTAAAAAATAAAGCAAAAAAGCAAAACAAAACAAACAAAAAAACCTGGAAAATTCCTCTTGGAAGCTAAGCTAAGTTCTGTTCTCATGAGAAGACATGAATCCACCTTACTGGCTTCTCTTCGCTTCTTCTCACACCGGATTAGTCTGGGGAGGAGTGAGAGTGGGGAAAGGAAAGAATGCCAGATGATTGTACAACTGCCCTAAAAGGTAATTCAGACTTGGTTTTAGGTTTGTTTCGTGTAGTAAAAGGCTGGTGAAGATGACCAGACCTTTCTGTGATGGAAATGACCGCATGTCTTCAATAGCGGTTGCCGCTTGTCCGTGGTTTGTCAATACGATAGTGACATATATGAATCCACAACAAACAGAGCTCCTGTCCTAAGATACCTGTCAGGATAGTTTCTTCCATTAAAATTTATATTTTTTCAGAGGACAGTGGAGCTCAGAATATCACTTTCACAAAAGCAAATCTAGCATATTTTTTCAACTACTTAATCTTCCCAGCAGTTATCCAACCCATGAAGGAATTTTCTACCAAGTAACTTCTCATATTCTTAATCAACTAATGCCTTGAGATTTCTGTGAAGTGCTTTTGACTATAACATCACCATATGCTTTTATATGGCTTCTTTATAATCTTTTTGTCTTTTTTCTTAAGGGCCGCGCCAGTGGCATATGGAAGTTCCCAGGGGTCTAATCCGAGCTACAGCTGCCGGCCTACACCACAGCCACAGCAACCCCAGATCCGAGCCACGTCTGCAACCTACACCATGGCTCATGGCAACACCGGATCCTTAATCCAGTGAGGGAGGCCAGAGATCGAACCTGCATCCTCATGGATACCAGTCAAGTTATTTACCACTGAGCCACCACAGGAAATCCCAGGCTTCTTTACCCATGTACAAACAAACATCTTCACAAAACAAAGTCAGAAAAGTGGCCGCCCGTAACAAAAGCAAAACAAACCTTTTGTGGACCTGGAAAAACTCTGTTGAATGAGAAAAATGGTCAATCGTCAAGTGTGATACGGAAGTCATCTTGGTGAATCACGTACCTATTTCTATTACGGAAGCACGTCACGTGGAATGGTTTGTGCTAGGACATGAAAAACGCCTCTCTAAATAAAAATGAAGCAGTAAAGAACATTTCCTTCCAGCCAGCTAGTGTGCTTCTAAATGCATTTCTACCTGGTTTCGTCTATAAAGAAAGGAGGACATTTTTAACTCCCCAACCAAGCGACAAATGTGCTATCAGTAGTTACATAAAACCTTGCTGGTGTGGACTTTTGAATCAGGAACAAAAACTGAGATGAGAAAAAATCTGGAACTTGTAATATCTGCATGCAAATTCCCTTTTGCCTATTGATTTTCACTCCACAGAGGTAACTTCAGGTCCTTCTATCATTTCTATCTCTCCACCCTCACCCCTTACGCCTTCCCCTTTCAGTGCCAACAGCCAATACCCCATGCTCTCCTCAAAGACCTGTCTCTAGGCTACTACTGGAAGCCCTGCTTTGCCTAAATCAAATCGAAGAAAGTTCTGGGGCTGTATTCCGCTTGCCTTCCTGTCTTCCCCCACCGTCGCCACAGCTCTTAGCAGATGTCTACCTGATACCAAAATAGACGGTCCTGGTCTTTGCCAAGGGTAAGGTGTACCTAACACCCAAGAGCTCCCCTTTGTGCTCAAGCTGAAGCCAAGATGTACGCTGCTTGAAACCCTGACTTTGCTTGGCTTGCCCCCTTCCCTAGATGGCTTCCAACTCCTTTGCCACCTTCTCCCAGAAGTATTTATTTACTTCCTTAATAAATCACTTGGCCACACATCTTCTTCCCTGAGCCTGGTTCTGGAGCAGCTAACCTAAGACCGTAGCTGAAACTGCAAATAAAACAGCATCACCTGCATCCCCTACTAATCTGTAATTGGTAGTGTGCACATGATGATCAAAAACAGAGTTTGCTCTGAATTAGTTTATGTTAGCCAACTGAAATTTCAGCCTATCGATTGCCTTCATAAACCCCTCCTTCAAAGTGAATATAAAACGAAACATCATCCTATTGAATAGGAATATCAAATGGAGAATGAGAAGAGCACAAATTAATGAGGTTTAAAAATCATATTTAGGAAGTTCCCATCGTGGCTCATCGGAAACGAATGCCACTAATATCCATGAGGAAACGGGTTTGGTCCCTAGCCTCACTGCTCAGTGGGTCGGGAATTTGGCATTGCCCTGAGTTGGTGATGTAGGTCACAGATGTGGCTTGGATCCTGCGTTGCTGTGGCTGTGGTGTGGGCCAGCAGTTGTAGCTCTGATTCTACCCCTAGCCTCAGAACTTCCATATGCCAAGGATAAGACCCTAAAAAGCCAAAAACAACAACAAAAACATCATATTTAGGCTTGCAGAAGTTTGGAAGATTCTTTACTGAAAACACTTTAAGTCAAATTCCTTTCAAGTGATATATATATTTTAAAACAATCTGTAAATTATTTCTTTAGGTCCCTTGAAAGACATTTGGCTCCTTTCAAATTAATATAGCAGTTGATTAGCTAATAGGATTTAATTTTGATAGAGGAGAAACTATGAAAATGTTAGTGAGAAAGTCATGATAAATCAGGAGCATTTTTGAAAATGAGTAGTAAATGTTTTTTGACCCACTTCCAACTCATTAAAATCTCCCTGAATCCAACTTAAATCCTTGCCTCAGAATCTTAATAGCCTTTAGTAGGAAAATTGAATTAAGTTTTGAATTTAACTTATAAAGGTCAAAAGAAATGTACTTCTAATGACACAGGAAATTAAATATGTACTATTTCATCTACTGTGGTTAAAGCATAATATATCATTTATTTGAAAACAGAGGCAAAAATCTTTTTCTTTCAAAATAATGATCATTTTTTTAACTACAAAATTATTTGTGTTCCTTTTAGATGAATTATGTCTCCTTTCTTTGAAAACCAGAGATACTCATATCTGATATGGGTTACATTTTGAAAAAAATAGGTAATCGTATATACAAGCAAAAGCAAATTGGAGAAGAGAAATAGTATGTGTCCTTTAAGGTAAATCCACAAGGTACATCCGTTCATTCGTTCCACAAATGTGTACAGAGCACCTAATATGTATCAAACACACACATGATCCCTGAGATCATGGAATCTGGTCTAGAATGGTTTTTGCTCAGTTTTTTAAATTTTTAATTTTTTTTGTCTTTTTAGGGCCACATCCAAGGCATATGGAAGTTCCCAGACTAGGGCTCGAATTGGAGCTACAGTTGAAGGTGTACGCCATAGCCATAGCAACACAGGATCAGAGCTATGTCTGCGACCTACACTGCAATGCCAGAGCCTTAACCCACTGAGCGAGGCCAGGGATCGAACCTGCCACCTCATGGTTACTAGTCGAATTTGTTTCCGCTGCGCTGCAACGGGAACTCCCCCAGTTTTTTTTAATCTTCCTTGGCTTCTTTTCAGTATTTGACGCTATTGCCCAATCCATTCTTCTTGAAAAAATCTTCTCACTAAGGTCTAGAACGAATCTAGACCTCCGAAATAGTCCTGCCTCCTGATCTCCTCCTATTTTTCCTAGTCTCCTTCTGCTCCTTTCTTGTGTTCATCTCCAAATGTTGATTTCCCCCAAGAATGTGTTCATTTCTAGCCGTCTACTTGGCTTCATCTCTCCCCTACAAGCTACTGCTGTCATGTATAGCCATTTCCAATCTAGATTAATCCACGCTCTCTTATTGTCAACTGTTCACTGCTCTACCTGGATAACCCAGATATGTCAAGTTCAAGGTGTCCTCTTTCCTCTCACCAAAAAGTACTCAAAGGAAAAAAATTTTCCTTCCTTGTCTTCCCAAGCTCCATAAAATGCAATACCCAGTAGTGACAAAAACCTAACTGCCTTGGATCAGAAAACCTCTTCCTTGGACTACTTTAATAGTCCTTCCTTGGTTTTTAATTCTCTGTTCTCTCCTTCCCACCTTTCTATGAGGTCAAAGTTCATACAGTATCACCAAAATTATCATTTATAAATCAGATATGAGCCATGCTAACCTTCACTTTAGAATCCTCATAGGCTCCTATTAATTATAGCATAAAATCCAAACTTCTAAAGACAGTACACAACATTCTTCTTAAGTTCACTTCAGTCTGCCTTTTAAGATTTATCTCCATCCAGCCCTGTCACACACTCAGCAGTCCTGGGCTATCGTTGTTCCTTGAAATAACAGGAATCTTCAAGCCTCTGTGTTTTTGTCCACATAGTTCCCTCTGCCGGCACCACTTCCCTACACCACTTCCTATCTGACTCATCCATCTAACTGAGAGCATCTTAAAAATAGGTATTAGCTTTTGTTCATTTTTGTACCTTCAGAACCTTGCTGAGTGTTTGAATACTCATGGATGTTCAATTAATGTTGAATTCAAAACACTTCACTTTCCGTTTCTGTCGCATCTCTAGCTTTTCACTCAGTTCAACCACTTTCCTAGTTGTATAAACTATTCATGATGACTGGACATACCACGCTCTTTCATGCTTCAGGCTTGAAAGAATCAACTCCAAGAATCAACTCAACATAGACTAATCTCCTGTACTTTAGATACGTATTTTCATTTGTTCTGTGAAAGTTGTCCCATCTTTTCTCCTAAGCATACATTGGTAGAGTTGATTAACATCCTTCTCAAAGCTACTTATTCATAATATAATAACACTTAGCAGATTAAGTTATATATATGAATGTCTTGGTCTCTCCTATTAAATCATAAGATATTTATCATATCATATATTATATGGATATATATATATCCAGCACCAAGCATATTGCCAGATAGCAAGTATATATCTAAAATTTTGAACTGAATTAAATCGAACTGAAAAATAGACTCAGTTGGTTGTGGGACTGGATTTTCATACCACATGGTTCACAACTTTGGCTGACATTAGAATATCATGGGGAGATTTTTAAAAATACCAAAGCCCTTGCCCCATCCCCAAATAATCTCACTTAATTGGTCAATAGGTATGTAATAGCACCGTATTATTCTGCAGTGTTGGCAGGGCATAGGGGTGGGCAGCACTGGAGAAGTGACTAAAGGCTAGATTGTAGAGCCCCATGAATGCCAGCTCAAGGCAATTAAGGACCAAGTTGATCTGGGGGCCCCTCACCATGGGCCCTCTGATTGACTGAGGGTCTTAGGAGATTTGACTGAGTGGGAGTTTTCCATCATGAAATTCTCTATTACCCTGAAGATTGCTTACTGTCTCTTAGTCAAGCTACACATTCCCAGGAGTTCCCTTGTGGCACAGTGGGTTAATGATCTGGCATTGTCACTTCTGTGGCTTGGGTTGATGCTGTGGGCCCAGGAATATCCACAGCCATGGGTGCAGCCAAAAAAGGAAAAAGAAATGATAGACACTACTAAAAACCCTGTCTTCTCTCTCTCTCTCTTACACACACACACACACCTCTTTTACAGCAAACTAAAACAAGGAATCCCTGTCTGCCTCGGGAGTACTGGCGTCCATTTCTATGGCATATTATAAGCATGGACATGGATCCTCAGCCCCCTTTCCCCGCCTTGGCTTTTTCCCAAAGATAGCAGTCACAGATGGACGTCACTTACAGCCTCAGGCCCTCCACAGCTTCTGAGTCATTTTGACGAGGACAACAGTGATTGCTAGAGCTTCAGCCCACCGCTTATCAGGCTTTGCCATTCCTGCCATAAAACCTCAGCCAAACATTAAGTTCCAGGGGAGGCCCCAAGACTCCCTCTGAATCCCAGTATCACTCACGGCTCATGCTTTCCCCGCCAAGGTGGTCTCCCTGGCTAGCCTACCTGCTGGGACCTCAGTTGCCCTAGGAAGGACAGATAGATCTCATGCAAACACAGATTCTGCCTTATTCCTCCAGCTCCAGCCACTACCATACAAACCTTATTTGTGTTGCATATTACGATGAGGTCTCTCAGCTTCAAACCTGTCCTAGCCTCCCCTTTGCAATGCTGAGACTAGGACTTTGTGGGCTGCCTTTGTATTTTGCCAGCTGGCTCTGTTAGACTCTTCCACTAGGGCTGCTAGAGGGAGGCTATAGGACTGCGCGAGGGGAAAAGGCTGCTTCCTATTCACTCTCTGTGGGTTTTCTCTTCCTGGAAGCACCAATCCCAGTGCCTCTTCTTCACCCTGGCCTTTAGTCCTAGGAATTGCTGTCAAATCCAGTCTGCTGCTTTTTCCAATTTGCCTGTGCCCTCCCAGAGACACCAGCAGCATCCAGTGTGACCTCTCTTTAGAAATCCAGG
>PVHT020000257.1:15850197-15954075 GCA_004024745.2 Catagonus wagneri | reverse complement strand
GATCCGGCGTTGCCGTGAGCTGTGGTGTAGGTTGCAGACGCGGCTCGGATCCTGCGTTGCTGTGGCTGCGGTGCAGGCCAGTGGCCACAGCTCCGATTAGACCCCTAGCCTGGGAACCTCCACATGCCGCGGGTGCGGCCATAAAACCCGCGGCCATAAAATGACAAAAAGGCAAAAAAAAAAAAAAAAAAAAAAAGAAATCCAGGTCCCAGGTCCATGGGGCCCTTCCTCTGACCATCCAAACACCAGCCTCCTCCTCCAAGCTTTTAAGTTTTAATAACTCCACCTCCTCCCATGATGTTCTCAGCTCCACAGTGGCTAGCTGCTCCCTGCAGTTGTTATCTTCAGGTTGCCTTGTCAATTCTTCAATCACAAATGAACAGTTCTTTATGTTAAATTCTCACTGTTAAAATAACCAGGGTGATTGCTTCTTTGTGTTGCACCCTATTATTGCAGGCCTGGCTCAAACAGCAATGTTGGCCTGAATTATGTCTTAACTAGATCTGTGCCTTCAAACTCATGGCTGTTGTCATTGGAATATGACTCTAACCACAAAAAAAGAATGTTTTGAGTTGTAATATTTGATCCACCACTGATGTAGTGTAGCCACACATTATGGACTAGTTAACTTGACTTTTATTTATTTATAAAATAAGAATGATATTAACAGCCTACAGTTTTAAGGAGTAACAAATGTAAGGAGTAGACTCAGCACTTAGAAGGCATGTGTCTCCGCGTCTTCATATTGGCCAAGACTATCACCCACATAAGCACCTGGCTTCCTTTCCAAGGCCATCAGTTGGCATCAAATAGAAATGGACAAATTGTTTGAGCAATGGATGCTAGGGTTAGCCAAGCTCCCTCTCTAGCTAATCAACTCATTCTCACTACATGTTTTCACAGGGCACGTGATGTAAAACTCTCAGCATGTCTTAACATGCTGTTGATTTTTAGATTCATTCAAAGGCAGCAGAATTTCCTAACAGATAAACATAGAGTACTGATATGCATAAGATGATTAGAACTGCTGTTTATTTAGCACATAAGGCATGACAATCGCTGTCCTTACGTTTTGTATTAGTATTGTATTTAATCCTTACAATAATTCTACAAATAAGTCATATTATTGTGTCTCTTATTACAGATGAGAAAACTGGGACAGCAACAGAGAAAGAAAGCTGCTGGTCTCAAAGAACTTGTAAGTAGCAGAACTGAGATTCTGATTAAGGAGCCCACACCTGTTGGCCACCATGCTGTGCTGGCTTCACATAGACACTTTGCTTGTGACTGCATCTCTTATGATAAAGGCTACAGATTGTTTTACTGACAGTTGGATGGATAATTGGTTGCTTTTACAGTGGCTGAAGGAATTATCATCTTTTGTTCTAATTCTTTCAAAAACTTGTATGATTTTAGATCATAAGCATACTTTATATTATAGTCCCCAATTTATTATGAAGGTTCATGAGCAAATCATGTTTTTTTACGATTTTTATTTTTTCCATTATAGTTGATTTACAGTGTCATGTCAATTTCTTCTATATAGCAAAGTGACGCGGTCATACATATATACATATTTTTTTTCTCACATTATCCTTCATCATGTTCCATCACAAGTGACTAGATATAGTTCCCTGTGCTATACAGCAGGGTCTCATTGCTTATCCACTCCAAATGCAATAGTTTGCGTCTATTAACCCCAGACTCCCAACCCCTCCGTCTCCCTCCCCCTCGGCAACCACAAGTCTGTTCTCCATGTCCAAAATCATGGTTTTTTAATACAGTGTATTTCCCAGTAGGAATTAAGTTTCCTAGGTCAGCCCACAAAATACGTAGAATTGCTCATCACATTTTTAGCAGTAAAATTAAGAACAATGGACTTGCCTTTTCCTTTTGAAATTACAAAATAAAATTTTTTTAAATCATGAGACTTTAGAAAAGCTGTAGAACTCAGCAGGGGTATGGGAAGCCCAGCTTTCTTCGGGGGCCTTTTTATAAGACACAGAGATGAAATGGAAGAGAAGAGAATTTACCTTGACCACAAAGCTTCCCCCAAAGGGAAACTATCAGTCCACCATTCCCTTTCTTCCTGCCTCCCTCCCTCCACCCCATAACCATCAACAGAGAGCATGTTCTCCCCTAAGGAAAACGGAGATAGATTGGGCCTCATGAACATATCAGATAGATTTAGCTGAGAGCCGTGCCACCAGCCAACCAAGCAGAGAGAAGGGCATCAAAGGCAAGATTAAAGGGGAAAATTGGCTCTGTCTCAGGGCCAGGAAGGTGATCAGTGGGAAGTGGAAAGGAAATCCCTCTGAAGAGTTTTGTTACTGGAGGTCACGTGATGGGGTCAGAGCAAGGGATGAGAAGAGGAGGGCCTTTAAGAGAAAAGCACTTCAGCTGTGATGCCATCATAGATCAAAGGCATTAAATAGATGTGCTGCAGGTAAACTGGGTGTAGCGCTGGGGCCATTCCTACATAGTCCTTTCAACAATCACAATTATCTTTGGCTCCCACTCTTTCATGCTTAGAAAGATCCTGTTTCCAGGAGAATCACATTACTCAAAGACACTTTAAGGAAAATGCTACCAAGAAGAAATGAATCCAAAATGTTTAATTCTGAAGAGACTTTACACCTTTCCTCTTTTTAATCTCTTTGCTCATTGATTCATTCTGTCAGCAAGTATTTATCGTATGTCATGGGAGGGGTACTGTCCTGGGTGCTGGAGGATACAAGAGTGAAGAAAACAGACAAAAATCCTGCCTTCAGAGAGCTTGCATTCTAATCTTACAACAATTTGAGGTTCCTCTGCAGATAAATGCCTAAAACATGTTTCTTTTAATAGAATCCTAAACTTTTTTTTTTAAATCTCAGAGTATTTATAAATAAATGGGATAAAGGATGCCATCCACATAGCTCTATTATATTACTGAGCTTTCAGGAGAAAATACGGATTCTAAGGGTAATGAATAGATTTACCTTTTAAAGTGATATCAGGCAAACATGACTTGTACTATTTTTATTTTGTCTTAGAGTTTTTAGCTTACACGTGTTTGGACCACTTAAATCTGTTATTTGAGGCCCAAAGGAAAAGACAAAGTAGGTATAAGAAATGCAAAGTGTATACCCATAATAAGTAGAATTTTTCTCTGATACTCTGCAAATTCACTCCTCTTTGAAGCAAAAGCTGAAACTTGTCTTTGAATGTTTTTTAATATTTAAGAACTTTCTACCTCATCAAATACATTTGAAATATCATCAGTTGAACATATATCTGAAGACTTCTCTAAATTTGTTGTGAGATCCTAATTCAGGGAACAAAACATGATTCATAGGTCTCTACCGAGAGCTGGAGGAAAATGTCCAACACACAATTAGAGGAAAATATGCAATACTCCAGAGAAAAGGAGATGCCAAGGTGTTAAAACCTTCCTCAAATAGAATCCTAGAGACAAAGCCTATCTATGCTGAATAGTATGATAGAGGATTGAGGTATAACTCCACATTGTAATAGATGTTTTTCTCTAAAGTAGATAACCCAAGGCAATGAAATAAGCTATTAGATGATAAAATTTTTAAGGAAAAATCAAAACAGTGAAATTTAATCTATAAATAGAAGTGAAATTTAATAAAAGTTGATTAATTTTGACTCCGCTGACTCAATCTATGGGCTGAGGCCCTGAGATTCTACATTTCTACTAATTCGCTGTTAACACTTAGGCTATAGTGCACAAAGATACTTCGAATAGCAAGGATTTGAGTAAGTCAGGATAATCCAGGTTGCAGAGGAAATGATAAACTAACCAAAAAACATACTTTCAAAATATCACAGGAAGAAAAAGGACTGCTTACCAATGAGTCTCTGTTGTTCATTAAGACAATTTTGTAACATGTTGTAAACAGCTAACTGGAGTTAATTCACATTGTTTAAAAATGAAACCACAGATTTTCTTTAAAAATATTCCAACTTATCCCTTTTTCATTCTAGTTTCATTCATTTATAGCGCCTTCGTTTTAATTGATGAACATGTGGGATTCAGACCACTAAAAGGGAAAGAGAATTATATCACTACCCATCTTTAATTCTTCTTGGATTCATTTTCCCATCAAGTTTGAGGTCTCCTCCACTTACTTACTTACTCATTTACTCAGGGGAAGAAAACATAACAGAAAAATGCTGCTGTGAGGAAATTCTAAAGAGACTAATTAAGAACAGATACTAAGATGTACCTCCCCCACTCCACTCCCAACTTTGGTAAGACAAATAAACAATAAGATTTTTAAGGTAAATATTATTATATAACACTCACTATAAGTAATAAAGCATTAAAAGCTCCAAAGTGGTATTTTTACGGGTCACTACCATTGCTGACAATTAGCTGAGGTTGTCCAAAATTCTTTAATGAGCCTTGGCCCCTGCCACGTTACAGAAGCTAGAGAAATTAAGAATGAGTGGTGATGGCATTTTCCTATTTCCAGAAAAGGTAAAGAGACATAATTTCTTTCTTTCCTTCTTTCTTTCCTTCTTTCTTTCTTTCTTTCTCTCTCCCTCTCTCTCTCTCTCTCTTTCTTTTTTTCTTTTTCTTTCTTTCTTTCTCTTCTTAGGGCCCCACCTGTGGCATATGGAAGTTTCCAGGTTAGGGGTCTAATTGGAGCTATAGCCACTGGCCTAGGCCACAGCCACAGCAACATCAGATCCAAGCCAGATCTGCAACCTACATCACAGCTCATGGCAACATTGGATCCTTAACCCACTGAGCAGGGCAGGGATCAAATCTGCATCCTCATGGATGCTAGTCGGATTCATTTCCACTGAGCCAGGATGGGAACTCCCAAGACATAGTTTTCTGTAGATATTGTCTTTAGTCACCAATGATGCCCTGATTTTCTGTGGCAGATGAATAGTTCCTCTACCATGGGAAAACAGAGCAGAGGCCAGGAAGACAGAGATGGAGGTGCCATGCAAGGAGTGTACACTAAGGCATAGTATGCATAGCATGAGAGGGGTCTTTCCAGGGAAAGAAACAAAAAACAGGAAGATGATATAAAAAGAAGTGCAGAAATATGTCATTAAAGTGGCAGGAAGAGAAAGCAGAGACCTAAGGAGAGTTTGAGAAGGTGGAAGCACTTTCAAAGTCACTATTTTTTTGCCACATAAACTACCTACACTGGGGCCTGAAAAAGGAGTTTCCTCCAGGTCCACCACCCACGCCACCTGTACCATCCAACATGGCGGGTGCATTCCCAGGCACAAAGCGTATATCCCAGGTGGAAAGCACTTTTCTGTTCCAGAGACACATAGCTTAAACAATCAAATAATCATTGACTACCCTATATCTGATTCCATGTTTGCTAAGGAAGTTTTCGTTCATCTACAGGGAAAAAAATTAAGCCAATCTAACAAAACAAGCACTTCGATAAACTCGACCTTTGTATTTCTCATTATAAATGAATAAATTGTCACAGATGGAAAAAGAAGAAGGCGAGGAAGAGCAGAGAAGGCAGGGAGGGAGAGCCCTGCACTAAACCACAGCTTGAGCTGATCTTCTTTGGAATACCTGGGACCTAGTTTCGCTCTGAGTTTCTCTTTGGTAGACCCAGCTTCACAAAGTGGGAGCTAAATTGAATACCGGATGAACAGAATCAGATCAAAAGTCAAAAGATACCTACTGAGCACAAGAGAGGAATTTGAGTAGCAACACAAATGAGGGGGAAAATGACACAGGGATCAAAATTGAGAAAGCAAAGGAAACTGAAGAACTGAGACGAGAAGAAAGCATTGCAGAAAGCAAGCTGTAAATAGGGATGGACTTCAGAGCATTCTTTCATGTGGGGCTCAGTGAGATTCCCAGGGCTCAGAATGAACCCGAAGGGAGAGTCCCAGACCTAACACTTTAGGGGTCTTTTATCCCCAGCCTAGGGACTACCAAAGCTTCACAGGACATAAAACCCCCTTCCAGAGGGCAGGCATGTCTCTTTTCTTGCATGTGTGGAGGGATGGAGTAGTGAGTCTCCAGCCTAGCTTAGCTCTCCGTCCCTCCTGGCTCCACTCCAAGCCGGAGCTCTACTGGGAAGAATGCAGGGGACCGTATGAAAGTAGATCAGACAGAAGAGAGAATAACTCTAAGTTTCCTTCATAAGTCACATGTTCTTACAGCTGAAACCACTGTTGCATTTGGAAGCGTGGGATTTGTTTCAGATAACAGAGAGAGGAAGTAGCCCAGGCTATTAAGGGGTTTCCTTGAGCCATGTTCTTCTACAAAGTGGACCTTCCAGGAATTACACTGGAGAAAAGAGAACTTGCTATTCAGCCTATGCTGAGGTTGCATAAGTCACATTACTAATTCACACTCTCACCCTTTGGTAAGGGGCACTCAACTCTCAGGTTTGGGAGGGAGGAAGGAAGGAAGAAGGAAGAAAGGGGAGGGGAGGGAAAAAAGAAAAGAAAAGGAAAAGAAAGAACTATCTCAGCCCTTGGCAAGTGAGAGCTGATGGGTGTGACCAGTAGTTCTTACTGGTCAATAGGAATCCACACCTAAAGCCATAACTTTCTTCTCACTCTCCACATTTCACTAATGATGCAGTCCTATGCTTCGACTGATCTTTTTGCCTCTTGTTAGTAACTAATGATCTGTCGGTGAATTGAAAATGTGGGTCCTCTTCAGCCCTGAAAAAGACATTCTTGGAAATGCACTAAAATAAACTACTCGTGTAAGCACCATGTTCTTATAAATCTCAGCATTTTTGTCTTTAATGCTTAGCAAGTTGTTTTGTACTGAAAGCAATACTTGATCTTTCTCTACAAGCACAAATGGCAAGTCGACAAAGAGAACCACACAGAGGTCTCAAGAGAAAAGTTGCAAAAAGAAATGAGAACTCTGTCCCCTACTGGAACATTTCAGTTTGGGTAGACCTTCTTTAGGCTGTGCCCTACCTACATGCAGGGTCAAAATCAGCAATAACCACCTGGAAACAAAATTCAGATGATGTTCATTGCAGCATCCTTTATAAGAGCCAAGATATGGAAGCAACCTAAGTGCTAAGTGCCCACGGACAGAGGGATAATAGAGATGGATAGATAGATAGGTAGATAATATGTAATGGAATCTTATTAAGCCATAAAAATAATGAAATCTCACCACTTGTGACAATGTGAATGGACCTCTTTGGTGTTATAAGTGAAATAAGTCAGAGAAAGACACATACTATATGATCTCACTTATATGCAGGATCAAGAAAAAAGAAAACTGACTCATCCATACGGAGAACAGATCAGTGGCTGCCAGAGGCGAGAGAGGTGGGGGATGTGCAAAATGGGTGAAGGAAGTCAAAAGGTACAGTATGATCTAATCATGCATTCTCAGAGAAGTCTTCAAAGAGATTTGCTATAAACTGCAACTTTCTTGAACGACCACTATTCTGGCAGTACTTTAAGCACATGCTTTGGAGCAGGTGTTTTATATTAGTCTTCTCTCCTTGGCACTGAACACACTTCCGAATACCTGTCAGTTTAATGGGATTTGGTAATTCCAAGAAAGAATCCTACTAATGGAGAGAAGAGCCTGCCAATAACTAACAGGGCACAACTGAAAAGCAGTTTTAAGTATTTGCAAATCACCGAAAGTTTCACGATTTGCCACTCATCTGTTGATATGTTTTTTTAAAGTACCACCTATTTTTTCTCCACCAAGTAACAATATTTTGTCGTCACTGTACTTTACGGGTTGTCCTTTTTCCTCAATCTTCCTCCGATTCCAAAGTGGAAATATTTCAGCTTGTATATTTCACACAGACATTTCAAATATGAATTTTCCACTCAGATCTGGTCCCTTCCCTTTGGGGAGAATATGTCAGTATCTAGTTCATGACCTTATTTGAAACATACCTAAAACGTTCTATCATGTTAATCATCAGTTCCTCAGCAATCATAAAAAAAACCTCTCATGGAAACTTGTTGTCCAACATTTAGTTGTAACTAAGTTTCTGTTTTCTCATACTTCATTCTTCTATACTGACAAGGGGAGAATATCAGCTACTCTCCCAGAGAAACCTTGGAGAAATATATAAGAAATCAATATCAGTTCTAGATCAATTGTTAAAACGATGCCTAGACATAAGTTGAAGTCATCCACATCTGGAGATGAGAAAAAAGCAAGAAATAGAAATGTCTTATTTCTAGTGTCTTTTCTCTTCTCGCTTCAGTTATAACTAACCAAGCTGTAGAACTAGAAATCACCTTCAGTCAAGAACCTCACCCAGAATCCAACTTCCCTGGGTGACAGGATACACGGAAGCCAGATGGCAGAAGCAAGGGACAGATGAAATCTACAATCTCAAGTCTTTAAGAAAAAGAGAGAAAAAGAAGAAAAAAAGGTACCCTAGCAAATTTATAGAACACTTGGGAAAAAAGAAAACTTAGCATTCTATTCACATGCAAAGTTATTTAACACCTAGCAATGAGCACCCTGAAGCACAGAAGTCTTTTTCCCTTTACTACTTCAGCAGTCCTTCTTTTGGCACAATCCTTCTGAACGAATGCTTCTTCATATGATCAAAAGATGTTTTTTTCTCTTCTTTCTGCTTAAGTTTATCTGCTAATTTTAATTATGAAGTCAAAATTATACTTTTTCTTTTTGTCCCTGTATTACAGTGGTTCTCAACCACCCGCCCCGAGGCAATGTCTAGAGACATTTTTGGTTGTCACAACCCTCGAGGAAGGTGGGAACTACTACTGTCTAGTGGTTAAAAGCCAGGGATGCTGCTAAATATTCTACAATGCACAGGACAACCCGCTCCGGCCCCCACCCCTCCTCCAGGAAAGAATCATAGGGCCCATTCTTCCTGTGCACATAGCTACCTAGAGAAAGTGTGAGATACTTGTGGCATGTCCTGAGATCCAGATTAGCATAAAGACTTGCAGTGGACTTGGAGGTGTGATGCCCAAATTTCCTTCACGGAAGAAACTGTTGTCCTAGCTGCTGGGAATGCTGTCAGCAAAAGACCTCTAGCTGCCAGCAGCATAGCACCTCTTCAGTCAAGGCCATGCCCTTCCTGGGGTGGACCACATAGAAAGACTGACCGTAGCAAGACTGATCGTGGCGAGGATGTAAAGGCCTGACCATTTCAGCTTCTTGAGGGAAAAATTTGAGGGACTCTATAAACACCCATGTGATGTCTGGCTAGAATTTCAACTCAGCTTCTCCCTCTGCCCAGGCCAACATCCTTCCACAGGTGCTGACTCGTCATTTACATCCTTCACTCCAATCTCTGACTCAGCATCTGCTTCCAGAGAACCCAGCCTAGGACTTGAATGGGAAGCCTATGAGAAAAAGAATTTGGTGGGACCAAATAAGTTCACCTAACACTTCACATAGGAAATAACCAGAAGAGGTCTGTAGAGTCCACGAAACCCCTTGGAAAGAGTGCTGAGAGAGGAAATCAGGGGACATGGGTACCAGCTTAAAGCTTAGAGACCTATGCTATGGTAGGAAGTTAGAAATGCTCCTGAGACATTGAAACTGGCTTATTCAGAGTAAAAAAAAATAAAATAATGTAAATTTCAACCCCCCCCCCCCAAGAAACCTGTCTGAACACTGACAAAAGCCTTCATCGGAAGTCAATTGTGAGATTTAAAAGTAAGCTGTACTATGCAGCGTTATGTTGGGGAAAAAGAAGTTGGAGATGAACCCTGAGGTTCCAGGCAACTCTTTCTCACCTCTCCTCACCTAGACTGAGTCATCTCTGACCACAGAGTCACATTTTAAGAGAGGAGCACAACCAGGGGTCCTGCTTTGATTGGCAGTAGGCTTGGGAACTCTGGTGAGGACATGCCCCTCGGTGCTTTACAAGGGAATGAAAACATGAACCACCAGGTCATGAACCATGACCACTCTGAGCACTGAATCATCCCAGCGTGGCTAAACCATATAACCTTGGATTTCACCGGTGATGTTCATCTATGAGAAATGAAAATATAAATACATCTATGGTCAGGAGAGGATGGGCCACAGAAACTACTAAAAAGTGATTTGAAACTGAATAAAGACTTTGCACATGCTGGCGTGCAAAGAACTGTGTTTTGTGGGTCATTCTAACTTATGTTCTTATGGAAACTCATTTTTCCAACACTTTATTCTTCTATATCTTTTGGTTGAGCGGAGAGGCATTTATTCTTGACAGATGACTTCAGCTCTTACAATGCAAAACACTTCTGGAAATTGTATCTTAAAAGAATCTTCATAAAAATAAGCATCAGCTTTTGCAGTTGTCAGTTAGAAAATAATGTCAGTGAGACATTCAATAAATGAGCAGGCAAAGATGAGAAGAAATACACGTGGATGTTTATTAAGCAGTGTCAAACATGCATAATAGTAGCAGAGAAAAGTAGAGATCTTTTAGCTCGTGCTGTTTCTCATACCCATCTCCAAAACAAGTCTGGTAAATAAGCATCAACCCAGACTCCAATGTCCAAATGTCCGTAGCAGTTTACAGTCCACACAGCTATAGTCATAACCATAAACTTAGCACAGTGGGGCTCAAGGTCCAATTAGGATGATTTCTTTTCTTTTCTTTTTTTTTTGCACCTGGCCTGACCTTACAGAGTCACAGGTCACAGACTCACAAAGGCAGCCCTGTAGAGACCTGTACTTCCCCAGCCCAGAGTGACAAGTGAGGGGTCCATTGTAAAGAAGAGCTGTCTAAATAAAATGGGCCGCCATCATAGGACCTAGATGCCCCTAGAACGGGAACAAGCAGAGGAACAAAGAAGGAAACAAACCCTTTGCTGAGGACAAAGGGCAACCAGGCAGCCATCCTAGAAAGTCTCTGCATAGCTAATAAAAGGAAGTTCTCACTAAAGGAATGGGGCCACTAAATAGGACAGCCTCTGAAAAGAGGAAGACAGTCGGAAGTTTCCTATCAGTGAGCCTGAAATGCATGGACTGGACATGTCATATGAAATTAGGTTACACTGTATAGATCTAGATATCAGTGATACAGATATGCAGATATAGATGATCTAGATGTATCTCTATAGATGTTTGGTACCTGAACTCTTGCTAAATTTTCCACAGTTTCTGAGCATGCTTGGTATTCCTTGGTAAATGACAAAACAAGCAGAGACTGGCCTCTCATTATGTATTTTACATTTTTACATTTTCTATATTCTGTTCGTGATGGTAAAAGTAGAAAAGGATTTAGGAGATGCCATGTTAACATTTGCATTAATTCACACTTTCTCTGGAAGTTTAATCCTATCAGTCAGGAAATGCAAAATTTAAGGTTTTTCCATTTATGTAAATTTACGTGCCTTTAATTGGCTGCATTTTTTTATTACCAAGGAGCAAATATTATTTTATTGTTCCGTTTTTACAAAAATGGCCAGTTCAGTTTCCTTCCGTAGCACCTAACTGTCATGTAGTTCATGGGTTTCGGGTTCAGACTGGATATATCACCCCTTGTTCAATGCAGAATATTGTTCAAGAGTGAACATTTTGCACATCCAAAATGACATGCATGCACAATGATTTCACGACTTACGATGCTAAATGAAGTTATAGAGCAATTGGAGAAAGCAGATTGGTAAACCAGAAACCTAAAGCTTTTACAAATGCATGAATGTAGCCTCCAATTTAACCACAATCCCTGACTCCTGTCTCCTGCAGCCCTGCTTTCCTCTGGGGATCTCAATGATCATTATCACCTCCACCAGAGAATAAGCACGTGAAAAGGAAAAGGAATGAAATTCAAATCAGCATGTTGCTTTTTTTTCCTTGTAGGCTCTTTGAAAGATTTATTGGAGAAAAAGTCAAAACTAACAGCCAAGGTGAGAGCTGGAGACTATGTTAGATTTCATTTATTCAATGTTCTTCCTCCTTTGCCCACCCCCCCCATTAGCACAGATAATTGAAAGTTTGCTTCATTTATCATAGCAAACTAAGCAATGTTGTCATTTTAAGTCAAGACCACAAAAAAGAAAATAGGATTTTAAATTGCTACAAGAAAGACCATTGCAGAAGTAAACTAAATTACTTCAAAGAAGACAAAAAAAAAACAAGTTACCAGAAGAATTTATGGCACCTTCCCCTTTGAAAATTTTTAAGAATCAAGTAAACAACTCCTTCAGTGAGGACCTGGTTGGAAATGGAGAGATCAACCTGTGATTTTATAAGGTCTTATGCTCCATAGGTTTGTATTAGCTCACTTTTTAAATGGAAAACTATGGATTATTTGAAAAAGAAGGGAGGGAAATGGTATGACTTAATGGTATATTGAAAAGTCCCCAGTCTTCTCCAAACTGTGATTACAAAATTTGGTTGCATTGCCTTTAAAATCCAATGAATCAAACCCAGTATGATCCTAATCACCATACCGTGAGAGTGGTAATAGCCCCCCCCCCTCCAACACACACACAAATTATGAAGAATCCCCAGGTTGGTTTATTCTGGTTTGTGAATCCAGCATATTCTGTACAGAGCCTCATAATGGATGACTTCCAGAGAGTCTGACCCATTGATTTTGACTCCCTTGGGTTCCTTTAACAGTAGCTATTCACACCAGAATACACTGTAGAAATGACCCTGACCCCAGGCCATTCTCACTGTTGGCACAGCTACCAAGGAAGAGTTCTGCTGATGAGCAGAGAATGTAGTGGTTTCTTGAGATAGAAAGACAACACCTCCCCAAGGACAAATGCAATAAAAAAAGAGTGGCTTGTACCCCAAATGTTAATTGGTTTTGTAGTTCTTGGTGATTTGGCTCTCTGAATCCATACTCACTGTATTTTAGATAGAGAATTGTTATTCTCACCCCCACCCCTGTGAAAGCTGTGCTTCAGATCAAGTTGTATAAGGAATCTTAACATATGCATATTGGGGATATTTGGCCTCACTGCTCACGTGCTTGCCTCCAGTTCCTGTACACTCATTGGCCGTGTGGTAGAACACTACTGTCAATTTCCAGCTTGTACATTTCCTAAGGGAAATCATGGCGGCTCAACTCAATATTTTCAAATGAACATTCATTGAATACCTCTTGCTGGTCCCTATTGCGTGTGAACATGAAAAGTACCGATTAGACTTCACTGGGGAAAGAAAATACAAGACACTATGGGAGCATACAGGAGAGACCTGACACAGTCTTCAGGGGTCAAGACGATTTTCTGAAGGAAGTGATATCAAAATTGGAACCTGAAAGAATATCAGGAGGTTATCAGATAGAAAAGAGAAATGAGTGGATTTCCGGAAAGTATTGTACATGCAGGAGAACACGCTGAGCTCAAGGAACGTTACCTGATTCTGTATGACTCAGGCAGAAGTCAGATCATGAAGAATCTTGGCTTCCAGGCTGGAGACCTTGAACTTTATCTTACAGGGGCTACAGAAAATCATTAACTGGCTTTAAACAGAGTGACAGGATCAAGTTTGTGCCTTCGAAGAACATTCTGAAAATTACTTGTAGAAGAGTGGGGCTGGAGGCCCTCAGCAGAGGTACAATAATATAAGGTTGAATTGTAAGAAACAGAATAATTTTCTGAAGGGGGAAGAATTTGAGCTGTGCCCTGAAACTGGGAAAAGCCAGTTCATGACTAATGGAACAATGCGAACGAGGCTAAGGAGACAGGAAAATACAAGGACCAAATGTATAAGGAGAAGAAAGTATGTGCCTAGGGAGTTCCTGCTGTGGGTTAAGGATCTGGAATTGCTACAGTTGTGTCATAGGTCAATGGCTGAGGCTCAGATTTGATCCCTGGCCTGGGAAGCTCCATAGACTGCAGGTGCAGCCATAAAAAATAAGGGCTGGTTCCTGGTTGGAAGTGTGGGCCATGACAAGGAGTGTGGTGAACAGTGAGGCTACAAGAGAAACTAAAGATGAGTTCAGAGAAAACCTCAAATTATACACTGACTTAGTTTTATTCTGATAGCAGTCTAGACTCCTGAAAAGTCTTGATACCATTAAGTTTCAGAAAAATAATGCAAGGAATGAAGCAAATGATATTTTGCATGGCTATAGTGCCCTGTGGGTTTTTTGAAAGCAGAGATCATCGATTCATTCATATTTCAATTTTCAAGAGTTATGTTGTATATATTTGGCAGGTGCTCAATACATATATATATATATACATATACATATATATATGTATATATACATATGTATTAGTTGGTTGGAAGATGGTTGGATGGCAGGATGAATGGACAGATGGATGAATAAATGAATCATTGCACCACAAGGATAAATGAGCTTTGGGTGAAATAATTTATCAGAACAAGTAAAAAACCTAGGAAACCTAGGAAATAGGCAATGGGATTCTCGCCATGCTTGGTAGGAGTTAACAGAGAAAATAAATCTTCATCCTCTTTAATGAGCCCTCCATCTTGATCCTCATCAACTCTTGTGTGTATCCTAAAAAACCTGCCATGTTAACCACTTAGACATTTTTCATTAAAAACTATCTTCAAACCTAGAGGTTCCCACTTGCTCTGAGCAATAGGACAAGGGTAGAACCTTCCTTGGGATTATACAAAACCCTGAAGATGGAAGTGAAAGCACAGTTCATATTAAAGGGCAACCACGTATTTTTCCCCAGCAATCAAGACCCCCCTCACATGTAAAGTAAAAGGAACCAGTTCTTTAATGAGAAAGAATAAGTTGTTTCCTTGATTAATTGCACATTGCAGGGAAAAAGACTCTGTAGGAGGTAATAATTTATGGTAGCAATTTGAGGTGATTTTATCATAAACTTTCCATGGTTTCATATTGTAGATTTTGGAAAACATAGTACTTTGTCAAGAAGGGAGGGGGGCTGGAGGAAGTAAAATAAATATTTAAGCCCAGAGAGATCATTCCAACAAATGTTCATTCTTAGATCATCTGTTCTTCATTTCATGGTATACATTATAAACAACAGCCTCACTCCAACTCTCACATTGCTGCATACTTTAAAATTCAGCAAATATGTTAGTGCAAATATATAATGTACTGCTGTCATTTGCATTCACGGATAGGACTGCTAATGGCGTTGTTTGCCACATATACGGAGCAGGTTAAAAAACTCAGAGGAAGACTCTCAGTCTTGCCACATGGGCGGATGCATGGGAGCACTGTCCTATTTTTGTAGTTCTGGAGACCATTTTAGAACAAATCATTGCTCATGACTCTCTTTGCTCAATGGGTTACTGATGTCTTTGCTCTAAAAGAGCTCCATGGATTCACTCACTGCCAAGTGGGTCTTTTGGCTGCTGTTCTACCCAGCATATCTTAACTATACAGCAAGGCTTTAAATTGTATTTTAGCATGTCAAGTTAACATTTCTTCTTCTGGAACCTGTAGTCATCTCTTGCTTCAGCTTTCCAAATAGCTGCTGAAGTTTTTTCTATCTTTTGGTAAGGGAACAATATAACATCAGGCAGAGCTAGCAAATATTGGCCCATGATTAAGGGTTTCAGGTTTTGTTTTGTATTTTAAGACTTTAGAAATTTTTTAGAGCAAAACTGGGTGGAAAGTACAGCTATTTCTCAAATACCCCCCCCCAAATGCATAGCCTCTCATTTATCACCATATTATAGGGCTACAGTATATTTTTCCCCAGAAATCAAGACGCCCCCCAAAAAACACACCTAAAATAAAACTCTTAGAACCACTTCCTTAATCAGAAAGAATAAGCTTCTGAATGTACGAGTGGTGCATTGGTGGCAATCAATGAACATACATTGACTCATCACACTAACTCAAGGTCCCTAGGTTACGTTAGGGTTTAGTCTTGGTCTTGTATGGGTTCATTCACATATGCAATGATATATACCCACCGTGTTAGCACCATACTATGGACTTGTTTTACAGTTTACCACAAATCAAACAGGCAAGCCAAAAATACACACACATACCCATGCACACGCACACACACACACACACACACACACACACACACACACAATATTCATTTTCAGAAAGCTAAATTTTATTCAGTTTAAAAGACTAAACTTTAGAGTCATGTCCTTTCTACTTATTTTTTTATATAAAATAAACTCTCCTATGAAATGATAAAGGCGAAATGAAAATAATTGTACTTATTTTGTGGGATTATATGAGGATTAAACAGGAGAATCCATAATAGAGCTGGCATTGGGTCTGCCTAACAGCAAATGATTAGTAAATACTAAGTAGGATCATTATTATTATTACTGTTCATTACTTTTTATTGGTTTTGCTCCTTTTATTTTGGCTGTTGCTGTTTTTTAAGAAAAGATAATACTTTTTAATCACCTTACTTGGAATGAGAAAATGTTTGCAACATGATGTCAATTCTTCCTTTTTTTGTTTAAAATTTAAAATAGGGAGTTCCTTTGTGGCACAGTGGATAAAGGATCTGGTGTAGTCACTGTGGCAGCTTGAGTGGCTGCTGTGGCATAGGTTTGATCTCTAGCTCAGGAATTTCCACGTCTTTGGTACAGCCAAAAAAAATTAATTAAATTAAATTAAATTAAACCCAAACTTCTGGAAATGACTGGTGGAAGGAAAGTAGACCTAAAGCATACTGCTCAGGAAGCCTGTGACCAACCATTGACCCTCCTGGTACACCGACCATGTGACTGTAATCATTTAAGCACCACGTGGCTAAATATTCTTGCTGAACTAAGTTCACACCAGAGTATCTTGGAGAACAACATATAATACCTCATAAGGTTTTTATGAAAATTAAATACATTTAAAAGTAAAGCATGTTGGAGTTCCCGTCTTGGCACAGTGGAAACGAATCCTACTAGGAACCATGAGGTTGCAGGTTTGATCCCTGGCCGCACTCAGTGGGTTAAAGATCTGGCGTTGCCATGAGCTGTGGTGTAGGTCACAGATGTGTCTCAGATCCTGCATTGCTGTGGCTGTGGTGTAGGTCAGTGTAGCTCCGATTAGACCCCTAGCCTGGGAACCTGCATATGCCGCAGGTATGGCCCTAGAAAGCAAAAAAAACGAAGGAAGGAAGGGAGAAAAGAAGGAAGAAGGAAGGAAGGAGGGAAGGAAGGAAGGAAAGAAAGGAAAGAAAAAGAAAAGGAAAAGAAAGGAAAGGAAAGAAAGGAAAGCAGGAAAGGAAAGAAAAGAAAATAGTAAAGCATGTAGAACAATGCCTGGCACATACTGTATGTATATACAGCATAAATATTAGCTATGACTATTGTTTGGTTACAGGTCCTTAATGTAAGCAGTCAGTATCCCATCCATGATGAGAGAATCAATGTGTTTAGCTGTTATCTCTTAGTGATAATGTTCTATTTGAAATTTTTTGGTTAGGGCCCAGGATATCAGATGTATAGCCATGGTAGATACAAGGGTGAAAAGCATTGAAATAGAAAAAACAAACACTTTAAAGGCATAGTTCACTTTATGAAATGATAAATTGTTTACTTTATATAATTTCTCTATAGACTCACATGGTCAATTGTAAGAGACCTTTTTAGAAATCACTTGTGTGTTTTTGCTGGTTGTGCGTTGGAATGGACTATTATAGCAAGTTGTGGAAACCCCTTCATTGAAGACGTGTGTATACATATTATTAAATGATGTACATGGATGTTTCACTTGAGATTCCTCCCAAATCTATAATTTTCTTAGGTGATAAAGAAAAAAGCAAGTTCATTCCTGCTAACAGGAATGACATTAATTATCTGCAATACTAAATAAGACAATTACTTCCTGCTTGAGATAAATTGCTTCATTCATTATGTTTTGACTGCCTACTACATGCTAGCTCCGCTATTAGGTGGTGGTTTCCGTCTTCACAGCTCTCAAGTTCAAAGAGGAGACAAACAAGTAAACCAAATGTTATAAAACAGGATGTCTAATGAAGGTGACAGGGACATTCCTGGGTGCTATGTAAGCATGGAAGTTTAAGCATGGAAGTATCTAGGCAGCCTCCTTGGAGGAGCCGCGTTTCAACTGAGTGGTGCAGGGTTGTTGAGCACTAGACAGGCAAAGGGCAAACGCATTGCAAAACAATCCTCTTCAAATGCTGCTACTCAACTAACACGTATTCTGCTTCCCTAGCAGATTTCCCTTCTCTTAATTGTCCAGTGTCCTCATTGTGTCCCTACCTCTGAGTGTGCAGACAGGACTCCATTTGCACAAATCCAGTTCCTTTATTCCTCATAAAATTCCCACACCCCCTAAAATAGTACGTCTCTAAAATACCATTTAAACATCACTTTATAAAGAGCAATGTCAAAGCCCATGGGAAAACGGACTTCAAAGGCATCAACACAAAAGGAATGACAAGATTATTTTTTTACTGAATGAAAAGCAATCTCTATCTGTAAAGCAATGAAGTATGCCTTGCACATCTATCAAACGGAAGAAATTTAAATATCAAAATTTGAAAAATCAGGGACACAAAATTCTGATATTAGTATCCGTTATTTCCTTTTTGGGGATAAAATTTAGTAGTATGTTCCAAGAGTCATAAAAATGTTCACAACCTTTGACCCAATAACCACATTCCCAGGAATTTAAACTAATGAAATGATTTTTTTAAAAAAGGAAAAATGTTATATGGACAAAAATGGTTATGGCAAGAATGTTAATGTGATCCTGATTTTTAAAATATAAATGATTCAGCATCCAGAAAATGAGTAAATTATGATATATTATCTACAAAAAAATGAAGCAATTTAATAAATGTGAGAACATAAAGACTCTAAAGATATAAAAAAAGTATCTACAAATAAAATTAAAAGGAAAAATGTACGATTGTATAACCTACCAGGGATAGCAATAGGTTTACTAAACGAGTAACTTTATCAGGTGACATAATTATGGGTTTAATTTTTGGTAATTTTTATAAATAAATGCCAGTTTTAAATATCTTTTACATATATACATGTATACATAATTTGAAGTAAGTGCACAAGTATTGTCTATTCACATACAATGGGAATTTTTTTGCAGACTCATATTTTTGTTTTACTTCCCTTTCTAGTCAACATCTCCAAACCCCCATCACCCATCTCACCATCTTATCTATGTTTTTTTTAATTTACTTTATTTAGGTATACGGGATTTACAATGTTGCATTGATTTCTGCTGTACAGCAAAGTGATTCAGCCATACATGCACACATATCCATTCCCATATAGGTTACTGCAGATTTATCTGTGCTATATAGCAGGTCATTCTACCCATGTTTAAAAATCTACTTTACTGTTCCTTTTTTCCATATTCTTGTAACATATGGACAAATGCAATTACACATAGACACACAATTTCATACAAATACTTATGTATATGAATTTTTCTCATTTTCTATGACCTTTAATAAAAATATATCCATATCTCTATGTCTTCCATTTCCCACTTATACCCCTCCAAGTCAACTTTCAGAGCTCTAGTTAACCCTATTTAAATATTATCAAAAAAATTGAAATAAGAGTCCATTTTTACCCTCTACAGTACTGTAACTTCTATAAATATCAATTAAGTACCAGAGTGTTTACTCCTATGAAGGAGATTCTCAGATGTGAAATCTTTGGTCAAAAGGCTATGTGTTTTTAGTTTTAATAGGTCTTGCCAGATTGTATTCCAAGCTACTGTAATAATTCACATTTCTACTAGCAATGTGCTACTTGCTTTTTAATTTTTCTGGCAGTCTCATATGTCCAAAGTGATGTTTCATTGTTCCTTTAACATATGCATTTCCTTGTTTGCAAATGTAAGCATGTTTTCCTTTGTTGGCATTTGGATTAGTTTTTCTGAGAATTTCCTGTTTACTATTTGTTTAACTTAGATTGAGATATAAGATGCGTATAATAAGGTACAAATATCTTGTGTGTACAGCTGGATGAATTTTGCATAAGCATATACCTCCCGGATCAAGATGCAAAATATTCACAACATCCCAGAAGGATTCCTTGTGCCCCTTCTCAAAAAAGCACACTGCTACCTCATTCCATCCCCTAAATCATTGCTCTGACTTCTGTCACTTCAGATAAATTGTGACTGTTTTTGACTTTCATGTAAATACTTTATATAGAGCAAGCTCATTATTTTCTACTTTTTTTTTTAATCAGTGTTATGTGTATGAGATTCAATTGTATAGTAGGGGGTGTAAGTAGTTTCATCTTTACATTGCTTTTTATATATGAATGTCCTATAATTTATTTTAAAATTTAGGTCTTTTCACTTTGAGGCTATTAGGCATAAAGCTGTTAAAAGAAACATTATTTTATGTGTCTTTTGGTAGATATACAAATTGTTTCTCCTGATTATATACTATGGTGAGAACTGCTGGGCCATGGAGCATAAGGTTTATATGACAAAACTGTTTTTCAAAGAGATTGTCCTAAGTTGCACTCTCACGAAGAAAACATGTGAGTTCCATTTTTCCCACGTTCAAGTCCAAATGTAGTACTGATTGGCAATCTCTTTAATTTGACCATTCTGGTGTGTGTGAAATGGGACCTCATTTAGTTTTAGTTTGCATTTCCTTGATGAATAATGATGTTGAGTCTTATTTCATACCCTGTTCGTTTTTATGAAGCCAGTTTTATGAAACGCCTATTCAAATCTCTTGTCCATTTTGTAAGGAGATTACTTGTCTTTTAATTAATGATTTGCAAGGTTGTTTGTATATTCAGGGTTCAAGCCTTTGTTGGATGTATGTATTATGAATATCTTCTTCCAGCGTGTGGCTTCCTTTTTCACACGTTCAGTGGTACATTTTGTAAAACAGAAGTTCTTAATTTTAATTAAGTTCAATTTATCAAACTTTTATTTTATACTGAGTGCTTTTTTACATATTATTCAATACAACTGCATGCCCCCCAAATAATGAAGCTATTCTCCTACTTTGTTCTAGAAGCTTTGTTATCTTAACATTTTATATTTAGATCTTTCACCAACCTTGAATAGATTTTTTTGTTAGGCGTCAAAGTCCATATGGATATACAGTTACTCTATCATCATTTATCGAAAAGGCCATCTTTTTCCCCCTGAAATTCAGTGGCACCCTCATAGTAACTCAGAAGATCATTTAGATCTTTGTCTTTTTTTCAAAATCATTTAAATCAATTTTTTTTGCATTCTGTTTTTTTTTCATTTGGACAAATTTCTGTCCTAGAGGAAGTACCACACTCTTAATTACTGCATCTTTTTAGTAAGTTTTGATGTCTAGTAGTATGTAAGTTCTTTTATTGGTTTTTTAAAAAATGTTCCCTTATGGCTGGTTTACAGTTTTCTGTCAAGTTTTCAACTGTACAGCATGGTGACCTGGTTACACATACATATAGAGAGTCGTCACAAGTGATTAGACGTAGTTCCTGGTGCTATACAGCAGGATCTCCTTGCTTTTCCATCCCAAAGGCAGTAGTCTACAACTATTAAGCTCAGACTCCCAGACCACCCCACTCCCTCCCCCACCTTCTTGGCAACTACAAGTCTGTTCTCTAAGTCCGTGATTTTCTTTTCTGTAGAAAGGTTCATTTGTGCGGTATATTAGATTCCAGATATAAGTGATATCATATGGTATTTGTCTTTCTCCTTCTGACTTACTTCACTTGGTATGAGGGTCTCTAATTTCATCCATGTTGCTGCAAATGACATTATTTTATTCTTTTTTTATGGCTGAGTAGTATTTCATTGTGTATATATACCACATCATCCTAATCCAATCATCTTTCAATGGACATTTGGGTAGTTTCCATGTCTTGGCTATTGTGAATAGGTGCTACAATGAACATGCATGTGCAAGTGTCTTTTTCAAGGAAAGTTTTATCCGTATATATGCCCAAGAGTGGGATTGCTGGGTCATATGGTAGTTCTATGTATAGTTATCTTTTCTTTTTTTTTTCTTATTTGCCTTATCTAGGGCCACACCAGTGGCATATGGAGGTTCCCAGGCTAGGGGTCTAACAGGACCTGTAGCTGCCAGCCTTCGCCACAGCCACAGCAACGCGGGAACCGAGCAGCGTCTGCAACCTACACCACAGCTCATGGCAACACCGGATCCTTAACCCACTGAGCAAGGCCAGGGATTGAACCCGCAACCTCATGGTTCTTAGCCGGATTCATTAACCACTGAGCCACGAAGGGAACTCCCTATGTATGGTTTTCTAATTTACCTCCTTACTGTTTTCCATAGTGGTTGTACCAGCTTACATTCCCACCAACAGTGCAGGAGGGTGCACTTTTCTCCACACCCCCTCCAGCATTTGTTGTTTGTGGACTTATTAATGATGGCCATTCTAACTGGTAGTATCTTGTGGTAGTTTTGATTTGCATTTCTCTAATCATCAGTGATGCTGAGCATTTTTTCATGTGCTTGTTGGCCATCTGCATATCTTCTTTGGAGAAATGTCTTCTGTCCTCTTAAATTTGTCAAGACATGTTTTGTGACCTAGCATGTGAACTCTCCTGGAGAATATTCCATGTGCTCTTGAAAAGAATCTGCTGTTTTGGATGGAATGTCCTGCAGATATTTATTAATTTCAACTTTTCTATTCTATCATTTAAGATAACTGCTTTCTTACTGATTTTCTGTCTGGATGATCATCCATTGATGAAAGTGAAATGTTAAATTCTCCTACAATTATTGTATTATTGTCAATTTCTCCCTTTATGTCTGTTAATATTTGATTCATGTATTTAGGTGTTCCTGTATTGGCTGCATATACATTAAAATTGTAATATTCTATTCTGGTATTGATCCCTTTATCATTATATAATACCCTCCTTTGCTTTTTGTTATAGATTTATTTTAAAATCAACTTTGTCTGATAGAAGTATTGCTACCCTAGCTTTCCTGCTGATTCTGTTTGGATAAAATATCCTTTTACATCTCCTCACTTTCAATCTACGAGTGTCTTTAGCTCTGAAGTGAATCTAATCTAAGCAGCATACAGATAGGTCTTATTTTTAATTCAATTAGCCACATATGTCTTTTGAATAGGGTATTTAGTCCATTGACATTAAGAGTAATTATTGATCAGTATGTACTTAATGTGATTGTATTACTTACTTTCCAGTTGTTTTTGTAGTTCTTCTCTGTTCATTTCTTCTTTTTGTTTCTTACTTTATGGCTTGATGGTTTTCTTTGGTGATATGATTTTGTTCCTTTATCTCTAATTTTTGTGTATCTATTGGAGGTTTTTAATTTGTTATTATCATGAAATTCATATATGTTGACATAACTATATCTACTTGTTTTAAACTATAGTCATTTAAGTTCACCCACATCTGAAAATATCTATATTTTTATTCCCCACCCCCACATCTTGGGTTTTTGATGTCATATTTTACATCTTCATGTTTATCCTAGCATTTATTATAGTTATATTTACTTTTACATTTTTTTGTGTCTTTTAACCTTTTTCCTGTTTCTTTCTTTTCCACACCTGCAGCATATGGAAGTTCTCAGGCTGGGGTCAAATGAGAGCTGCAACTGCAGGCCTGTGCCACAGCCACAGCAATACCAGATTCAGGCCACAGCTGCGATGCTGAATCCTTAACCCACTGAGTGGGGCCAGGAATTGAACTCATATTCCCACAGAGACAATGTCAGATACTTAACCCAATGAACCACAATGAGAACTTCTCTATTAATCTTTATATTTAAGTAGTTGATTCTCAATCTTTACTCTATATTTGCCTTTATTTTTAGGGTTCTTCCTTTCCTGTATGCTTGCTTCTTAATATAGCCTTTTATTTTCCACACAGAAAATACCCCTTAGCATTTCTTTTATGGTACATTTAGTATTGATTAACTTTTTTAGTTCTTGCTTATTTGAGAAGTTCTTTATCTTTCCTTCAATTCTAAATGATAATCTTGCTGGGTAGAGTATCCTAGTTTGTAGATTTTTCCCTTTCAACACTTTAAATGTGTCATGACACTCCATTCTGTCCTGAAAATTTTCAGCAGAAAATAATCAGCTGATAGCCTTATGGAGATTCCCTTGTAACTGACTCTGTTTTCCTCCTTGACCTTTAGAATTCCCTCCTTATCTTTAACTTTTGCCCTTTAATTATGATGTCTTGCTGTGGGTCTGTTCAGGCTCATCTCAACTGACATACTCTGTGCTCGGTATACATGGATATTAGTGTCCTTCTTCAGCTTTGGAAAGTTTTCAACTGCAATTTCATCAAATAAATTTTCAACCCTTTTCTCCCTCTTCTCCTTCTGGGATAGCAATAATGCAAATATTGGTATATTTAATGTTTTCCTACCAATTTCTTAAGCTGTCTTCATTTTTAAATTTTGTTTTCTTTCTTCTGTTCTGATTGGGTGATTTCCATTATTCAACCTTCCAGATCACTTATGCATTCTTCTGTATCAACTAGTCTGCTATTAATTCCTTTTAGTGTGTTTTTCTTTTCAGTTATTGTATTCTTAGGTTCTAGAATAGACTCATTCTTTTTTACATTTTCTAGTTCCTTGTTAAAATTTTGGCTTTATTTATCTATTCTTTTCCCTAATTCACTTAGCATTCTTATTACTCATTATTTATCTGGAAAAGTTTTATTATTTTTTTTCAAGGGTTTCCTCTTGCCTTTCAATTGAGACCAATTCCTCTCTCTTCTCATTTGCTTAACTCTCTTCATCTCCATGAAATTCAGTGAAACAGTTATTTATTGTAGTCTTGAAGTGGTCTCCTTATGTGGGAGCTTCCCTATACATTGTGCATGTGCCCAGTGGCTTTAGTGGGAGAGCTGGATTTGACATGAATGTAAATTACATCTTTCCTCAGTGTGTGCTAGCAGTTATGACCTTGGTAAGAAGTGGGGCAGGAGAAGGAGGAATCAGGGCAGAAGCTGGGTGTGAGGCAAGACTTCCCCTCTGTTTAGTGGCCATCACTACTCTGTGGGGGTGGGAGTTCATCTCAGGTATCCATGCTGGCTTTGTTCCTTTCAGTGTGAGTTCTCCCATCTAAAGACTAGCACTGCTGCCCCAGAAGGGAACAGTATTAAAGCAAATGGGGCCTCTATGGGCTCTCAGCATGTGATGGGGCACAGACTGTGTTGGTGAAGCCAGAGATAGGCTTCAGTTCTTTTTCTGACATACTGCCTGTGCAAGTGACAGTGACAGCTGCTCCTGCCCTTCTCAGATGCCAGTTCCAGTCTAAGCTTCCACTGTATCCCACTGCTGAGGTCTTTCCTCAGTCATGGAAGCCCTTGTTCCAGATTGGAGCTGCAACATGAAGTTACTGGGCCTGGAGCGTTTGCTCAGCTCACTCTGGGGTACATTTTGGGGCAGTTGTTGAACACCAGTCAGCCACCCTCATGGTTTCAGTCCCCCCTCTCCACCCTTCCTCAGGAGCAAGCAAGAGCACAAGAACAGAGTTCAGGCTTCACACATCCCTCCTGTTACTCTCATCAAGTCTCATCAGGCTTCCAACCAATCAAGGGGCTTTGTCTTCCCTATGCTGGACCCCAGAATTGGTGTTCCCAGCATACCTGTCAAACTGCTCACTCCCTAGGGAGGATCTCTGCCCATGCAATCTACCTTTACTCCTGGGTCCTCTCTCAGTGGCACAGGTCCCAACCTTATCAGTCTCTTCCCTTCCTACCCAGTTCATATGGATCTTTCTTATAGCCTTGGATACCAGAGCCTTTCTGCCATTCTCCAATTTTCATTGAGAACTGTCATACCTGTAGCTATATTTTTTATGAGTTTGTGGGAGTACGTGAGTTCCACATCCTTCAGCTCTGCCATTGTGATCTTCTCCAGCAATTGATATCTTAAAGACATTGTCTTCCATTCCATGAAAATGCTATATTATTCCACTTAGGTCTTCATTAATTTCTTCAAAAATATAGGTTTCAATGTAGATCTCTAGTACATATTTCACATTCCTAACTTATTCCTAGAAATTTTTATGATTTTGGGGGCTATTTGTTTATTATTTATTACTAGAAATATATTAGAAAAATATGTTTGTATTTCATAATAATAATTTTATATTGTATCTGAAGACCTTGTTAATTTCAAATATTAAATGTGACAGTTTGTAGATTCTTTTGGATTTTCTACATAACTATTCATGTCATCTAAAAAAATAATTTTTGGAGTTTCCTTCGTGGCTCAGTGGTTAACGAATCCGACTAAGAACCATGAGGTTGCGGGTTCAATCCCTGGCCTTGCTCAGTGGGTTAAGGATCCGGTGTTGCCGTGAGCTGTGGTGTAGGTTACAGACGTGTCTCGGATCCCGCATTGCTGTGGCTGTGGCGAAGGCCAGTGGCTACAGCTCCTGTTAGACCCCTAGTCTGTGAACCTCCATATGCCATGAGTGCGGCTCTAGATAAAAGGCAAAAAGACAAAAAAAAAAATTTTACTTCTTTCTTTCTAATATTTGTACTTCAATTTCTTTCACTTGATCCTTTGTCTTGGATTTGACTTCTAGAATAAAGTTAAATAGAAATGATGATAGTGGACATCCTGACTTCTTCCCAAATTCGAGAAGGGGGGAAGCATTCACATTTAATACTAATTATGGGCTTAGCTGCACTTTTTTTTTAATCTTTTTAGGACTGCACCTGTGGCATATGGAAGTCCCCAGGCTAGGGGATGAATCAGAGCTGCAGCTACTGGCCTGTGCCTCAGCCATAGCAATTCTAGAACCAAGCTGTGTCTATCACCTACACCACATCTCACAGCAATGCCAGATCCTTAACTCACTGAGCAGGGCCAGGGGTTGAGTCTGCATACTCAGGGATATTAGTCGGGTTCATTACTGTTGCACCACAGTGGGAACTCCTGTACATTTTTTATGTATGAGCTTTATCGGGTCAAGGATGCTCTTTGTGCACTCAATTTTCTGTTGAGTTCTTCTTATGAATATGAGTTGAATTTATCAAATACTTTTTCTATATGTATTGAGATGTCATGCTGGTTTTTTCTTCTTCCTCTGTTAATGTGATTAAATTGACTTTTTATTAATTAATTTTTTAGTGTTTAACTGTCTTTGAATCTTTGGATAAACCTTAGTTGTGACTTATTACCCTTTTCTCGTTTACTGGTTTTAATTTGCTAATCTTATGTTTAAGAACTTATGTTTATTTTCAGAAGAGATATAAGCCTCTAATTTTACCTTCTTTTTTTATTGTTCTCATTGAACAAAATTGTTCTCTCTTTCTAGAATCTCTGAAAAGGTTTATGTTAGATTGATATGTTTTTCTCTTTAAATGTTTGGGAGAATTAAGCAGTGAGGCCATCTCTTCCTAGAGTTTTCTCTTTGGGAAGGATCCAATTTTCTTTTAGCAGATAAAAAGTATTGATATGGTTCAATTACTTCTTATATTAGTTTTGGTAAGTTATGTTTTTCAAGATATTTTCCATTTCATTTTAAGTTTTAAATTTATTGTTAGAGTTGCGCAAAATGTTTTATTATATTTTTAACTTAGTTCATATATTATAAACACATTATGGTATTACCTTTTTATTTGTAGTAATAATTGTTGTTTTCTTTCTCTTTTATTTCCTGATCAATCTTGCTAGGTGTTAATAAAATTTCATTGAAATATTCAAAGATCCAACTTGCTTTCACCAGGATTCTCCAGAAATGTAGAACCAATAAGGGATATATATTTGAAGAGATTTATTATAAGAAATGGGCTTACAGGATTATAGGGCTGAGACATCTCAAGAAGAACCACTCCTAGTATCAAAATTTATTCCAGAAAAACAGAACCAATAGGAATTCACTCACATGGATAGGGAGGTTAGAAAGTCCTAAGATGGGGAAAGCAGGAAAACTGATTATCTAATTTCCAGTCTGATTCCGAGTGTGAAGACAGGATGTCCCAGCTTGAAGAATGTCGGACAGAGAGAGAAAGAATACTCTGTTACTCAGCCTTTTTGTTCTATTAAGGCCTTTACAAAAAATAAAGGCCCATCCACTTTGGAAAAGCAGCATCCTAGGTGGGATGGTGCAAGATTACATTGTACTGCTCATAACAGCATTCAGTTTAATACTTATGAATTACTTATTTATGTAAATTTCCATTTAATATGGCTAGACAATGGTTGACTGCAGGTAACTGAGACCTCAGAAAGCAAAACTGCAAATAAATGGCAACTATGGTATATTCTTGGCTCCTTTGTTAAAATTAATTGAACATATATGCATGATGTCTTTATTCTGTTTCATTGATCTATGTCCATTTTTATTCCTGTATCATACTGTTTTGATAACTAGACCTTTGTAATATAGTTTGAAATATAGTTAGCCTCTAGCTTTCTTTTCTCTCAAGATTGTTTGGGCTATTATTGGTCTTTGTGGTTTCATATGAATTTTAGGATTATTTGTTTAGATGCCACTGGAATTTTGATAGGGATTGCATTGAATCTGTAGATTGCTTTAGGTAGTCCATTTAATTCTCTTTATAATCTCTAATTCTCTTAAAATGTCTACCTTTTTATCTTTTCTCTATATTTTTAACATACTCAAAATTATGCTAACTTCAGCATCTAATATTCTGATTCATTTTTGGCCACACCCGCGTCATGCAGTAGTTCCCGGGCTAGGGCTCGAACCTGAGCAACAACAGTGAAAATGCTGAATCCTTAACCACCATGCACCAGGGAAATCCTGATTCATTTTCTTTTGTAGAAAATGTGTTGTTTTTTCTGAAATTTTGTAGCATATTATCTTTATGCTTAGATTTCAATAATTTTATAAGGGTATGCCTGTATGTATGTCTCTTCTCCTCAGTATGGTGTGCAAAGCTTCAAATTTGGGGAAAATTATGGTATTAGTTTTTCAATTATTACTTTTAGCTTTTGCATATCCTTCTAAAATACCTATTTTTTTTTTATGGTGATGTTCTGAATCCCTTATACAAGACTTCTAACCTTTACCTTTTGACTTCCATCTCGTCATATTTTTACTGTATGCTTTGAAATATATCTTCCAATTGGCCTTCAGAGCCATTAATTTGCATTTAAACAGTGATCATCCTCTCCTTAATATTACCTACTCATTAATAGATGCCCTTTATCTGGCCAAGGTAATTATATACTGTTTGCTGAGAGTGTTTTCATGAATGAGGATTTAACTTTGTCAACTTTTTTCCTCTATTAATATGATCATATGGCTTATTGTTTTCAGTCTGTAATGCTGGAAAATGTATTAGTTGATTTTTTTAAATGTTGAAGTAACTTTGCATTCCCTGGAATAAATGCATTTTATAATGATATGCTATCCTTTTTTTATATTTGTAAATATATTTCCTAACATATTTTTAAGGATTTTTTACATCTGTGTTCGTGAGGAATCTTGGTCTACAACTTTTTCCCCTTGTAATGTCTCATCAACTTTTAGTATCAGGATAATGCTGAACTCATAAAATAAGTTGGGACATGTTCTGTCTCTCTGTTTTCCAAAGGACTTTGTATAGCATTGGTGTTATTTCCTCCTTAAGGAATTGATCAAATTAAGCAGTGTAACCACCTATACTTTAATTTAGGTGAATGCAGAGAATGGGCAGAATTCAGTTATAGAATCAATTTCCTCATGAAGTATAGGGAATTCAGGCTATTTTGCTTAGACTAAGGTTAATAATAATAATCTCTTTTTTATTATAGTTGATTTACAATGTTTCTTTAATTTCTGTTATACAGCCAAGACACCCAATCATACACAGTTCCTTGTGCTGTACTGTAGGAGCCCAATGCCCATCCATTCCAAATGTAAGAGTTTGCATCCACCAACCCCAAACTCCCCATCCATCCTACCTTCTCCCCCTCTCCCCTGGCAACCACAAATCTGCTCTCCATGGCCATGATCTATCTCTGCTTTATAGACAGGATCATTTGCTGTATTTTAGATTCCACATATAAGTGATATCGTGTGGTATTTGTCTTTCTCTTTCTGACTTACTTCACTTAGTATGATACTCTCTAGCTGAATTCATGTTGCTGCAGATAGCATTATTTTGTCCTTTTTATGGCTGAGTAGTATCCCATTTTATATATGTGCCACAGCTTCTGAATCCATTCATCTGTAGATGAACATTTAGGTTGTTTCCATGTCTTGGTTATTGTGAATAGTGCTGCAATGAGCATAGGGGTGAATGTATCTTTTTGAAGTACAGTTTTGTCCAGATATATGCCCAGGAGTGGGATTGCTGGATCATATGGTAGTTCTATATTTAGTTTTCTGAGGATCCTCCATACTGTTGTCCATAGTGGTGGTACCAATTTACATTCCCACCAAGAGTGAAGGAGAGTTCCCTTTTCTCCACACCCTGTCCAGGATTTGCTATTTGTTGACTTGTTAATGATGGCCATTCTGACCACTATGAGATGGTACCTCATTGTAGTTTGACTGGCATTTCTCTAATAATTAGTGATGTTGAGCAGCATTTCATGTGCCTGTCTGCAATCCATATGTCCGCTTTGGAGAAATGTATATTTATTGACCACGTTAATATCCTTTTAGTATTTGTAGAATCTGCAGTAATTTCCTTTCTTTCATTCCAGATGTTGGTAATTTGTGTCTTCTCTCTCTTTTACTTGATTTATCTATTTAGAACTTATCAGCTTTGCTGATCTTCCCAAAGACCTAGCTGTTGGTTTCACTTGTTTTCTTTGTTCATTTTCCATTTAACTAATTTTGTTTTGTTCATTTTTTAGTCTATTTTCTTTCTCCTCTGGTTTGAATTGTTTGTATTGCATATCTTTTCTTCTAGAAAATTTTCACTGCTATTAATCCCAAGCAGTGAATTTTTCCATTTCAGATATTGTATTTTTCTCTTTTAGAATTACCATTTGTCCTTTTTATATCTTCTATTTATCTCATTATATTCATGTTTTCCTTTGAATTTTATAGCTGTTTTAAAATCTGACTGGTATTTCCATCATCACTGTTCTGTTCAAAGCTGTTTCTATTGATTGAATTTTGTCCTTATTTCTGCCTCATCACATCTAGTAATTTTGTTGGATAATGAATATTGTGAAATTGTTATTATTAAACACTGGATTATGTTTTTCTTCCTTTAAAGAGTGCTGGGCTTTGTTACAGATTTTCAGTTATATTACTAATTTATTGGCATCCTTGGTCTTCCAAAGGATTATTTTTAAACATTCTTAGGGTAGATGTAGAGAAGTCTTTATGCTGGAAATACTCTTGTTCTGGTACTAAGTCATGACTCTTCTGTGCTTTCACTGAATGCTCTGAGAACTCAATAAGGACACTCCAGTCTGGCTAGTCAGAACTCAAATATCTTCGAAATCCACTTGAATTCTCAGAGTTTTTGTGGAGTCTCACCCTATTGATGTAACAGAGACAAGCGGATCTTATGCAAATTTCTGGAGCTCTTCTCTGCACAGCGCTCTCTTCTTTGGTACTCAGCCCCAGATTTTTAGCTGCCTTGACCTCCCTAAGTTCTGATCTCTGTCTCCTCAACTCAGTGAAATTACTGTGTTCTGCTTGGAAGGCCCTGGATACACTGTGGCCTGAAAAATGCCTGCAGGGAGCAGATCAATGTGATTGTATAACTCACTAATTTTGTTTGCTTTCTCCCCGGGATTGCTACTTGCCACAGCCTGTTGCCCACAGTCATAAAATTATTGTTCATCTATTTTATTCCATTTTCTGGTTGCTTAGTATGGAAGAGTATGTTAGTCCTAGTTACTACATTGTCATTATACGAGACATCCTATCCTCTGATTTATCTAATTTGAAATTCATATTTTTGGCTTACGTACTGCATTTAGATCTCTTTTTGTGTATGTCCTCAATTTTAATTCCTTCAAGCATGATTTTTTTTTCATGTTGTAATCTGCCTCTTTCATTCATCCTACCTGGTTATGTGGAGATCTTTTTTGAAATTTTGGCTGGCTGAGATCTTCTGCCAGTGTTGAAAATCGTGCTTGAACAAATTAAAATTGAGGACATACACAAAAAAAGATCTAAATGCAGTACATAAGCCAAAAACATGAATTTCAAATTAGATAAATCAGTGGATAGGGTGTCTGCTATAATGACAACGTAGTAACTAGGACTAACAATTATGTGAGAATTGTTCCACATGTAGATGTAATCTGATGTATTTGTGGAAGGAGGTGAGCTCCTGGTCCTTCTATTCCACCATCATGATTAAGGCACCCATCTGCCTAGTTCACTTGTGCTAAGTCATTGGGCACATGACCTATTTTTCACATATGTTTTCTCAGGCTTTTGGACCCACTAAGATATTATTATGATTATTGTCATTATTATTCTTATATACGTTAGGGTTCCTATTTGAGATGCTCACTGGGGTTCATGACTGTTGGGTTCCTTGAAGAGTCAGTATTCCCCCAAATAATTGAGAGTAAAAACGTCCCTTTTCATTGCCTCTTGACCTCTGCTAAGAAGCCATTGGGAGCCTCCCTTTTCCTCACTCCCCCAAGTTCAGGGCTGGGGACTCAGCCACTCCTCCATTGGAGGCAGAGCGAATGGTCATATCCATGAAAATATCTAAGAGTACCCTCCTCCTACGACTTTGATCTACAGTGCTTACAAACTGAGCAGTATGCCAGGACTTCAAACTTTGCAATTCATATTCCATTGCCTCCATGTAGATCTCACTGAGCTCAATGGGAAAAAAGCCCCTCACTAGTGAATGCCGCTAATGTTCCCACACGCCCAAAGGCTTCACTGAACTCAGTAGAGGTTGAACTGAAGAGATGTATCTAAGTCCAACCTAGGCAAGGCAGAAAAGGCGACAATGTGCTTACTGCCCTTTCCTCAAATCCCCTCTCAATAGTAATTTTCACTGCTAACACATTTGTTTTTGTCCTACTCACATGTTCTCCCTTTACACTCTTGTCTAGAAAAGTTAAGCTGGGAATTCCCATTGTGACTCAGTGGGTCAAGAACCCAGCTAGTATCCATGAGGATGCAGGTTTGATCCCTGGCTTTGTTGCAGCGTAGGTTGCAGATGTGACTTGGATCTGGCGTTGCTGAGGCTACAGCTCTGATTAGACCCCTAGCCTGGGAATTTCCATATGGGGATGCGGCCCTAAAAAAGACAAAAGAAAAAAAAGAAAGTTAAGCTGATAAAATAATCCATCCATGTCGCTGGTTAGTTTATTCCTCCAATGAAAGATAGTTGCATTTCAACCATGACCTTTCATAAACAGAAACTTAATCAGTCTGTTTGTAGGACTTTTGAATATTATGACAAGCTAAGGAGGAAGACATTTTCTGTGTGGTTCCAGCTGCAGTCATTCTGGAAATGAAACTGTTGCATTTTAGGATAGGAACGCCTTCAGCTTCATTAAATGCTTGATCCCTAACTGTGCCTAACTGCTGAGATATTTAGTGTTGTGGGATTCTGACCATGCAAGATAGTAATTCATTGTGGCTTTAATTTTCATTAAATCATTTGCCATTTGGAGAACCTCTTCTGTGAATGATTATTTATATTGTTTATACCGCTAGATTTTTTTTCTCACCTGTTGGTAGATGGCCTTGGAATATTCTAAATCCCATGCTAAAATATTGCAAATATCGTCTCCGGATTTGTGGGTTGTCTTTTGGATTAGAGTTTTTAATGTTATGTTGTCATGTTTATCAAAATTTCCCTTATAGGAAGTGCCTTTTGCATTTGATTTTATTGTGGTCTTGTTTAAGAAATCTTTCTTATCCTATGATCCTGAAGTTATTGTTCTGTATTCCTGGTTTTGCTCTTCATATATAAGATATCTCCACCTGGAATTATTTTTGTATGGTGTGAAATAGGGATAATTCAGGCATATAATTATGTTTTTCATAAGGGGAACTAATGTTTATAGCCCCATTTATTAAATCCTTTCCTCACTGATTGCCTACTGATTTATACTAAATTCCCCCAATATGGATCTATTTCTATTTTATTCCACCACATTCCCCAATGGGTGTCTATTTCCGGGCTCCTATCTACTTGTCCGTCCTTGAGTTGACCTCGAGGATGTTTTGTTGTTAGGGACACTGGAAGTTTTGAGAAGCTTGGTGGAAGCTGTCTTCTGTCACAGAACTGATCTCTAGAATGGGAGAGGCCTGTGGGAGACTCCTGATCATCAGAGGCAAAGTGTGTCACATCACAGCATCAGGACCAGAGGGTATTTAGTGCACCGGGTACACAGAGATCTTGGTGATGGTGAATAGACAGAGATGGCTGCAGAGCTGAGTTGTAAGCACAGATGACTAAGGTGCTGTTTCATTTACGTATAAAAAGAAATTGACATCTGGTGAGCAGAAGGCTGATGTCAGTACCGTAATGGAAAATCACCACCTTCCACCCAGTTCCCGGTTCTATATCTATAATATTATTATAATGTATACTATAACATATATATAATATTGAAGGGAAGGTTAGATCGCTTTGAAGACTGACCCTCCAATGCCACCCAGGTATCTACAGTAAATATTCCTTCAGTCTTTCTCCAAACAAACCTGAAGTCATTTCCCGGGGTCAAGGAATCTGGGGAAGAAGTAGTACCCAGAATGTCCAAGGAGCCGTGGAACACCATCTCAACCCTCCAGCTTGAATGCGAGCTTACAGAAGGCAGGTAATTAATGCAACTATAGGTCAGGATCATCTCATAGTGGGTCCACTAGGTCCTTGAGCCTACCCTTTGGTATTTTCCGCAGGGTCGAAATAGACAATTGATGCAGATATACGTAGCTACTTACATTGGCTGGAGCAGAGATCTGACAGTGGCAGTCTCTGAAATTTGCATCCCCTGGCTACAGTCAGTAATCAGAAGTGATCAAGGAAGTAAATCAGAAGAAATGTCATCTCACCTGAAGAACTGCAGAGATATCCATCACCATCAAAGAACCGAAGGATGCAATTTGTGGTGCATCATATCCCTATCAACTCATCTAGACCCTCACAAATGCCAGATGGGACACGGCAAGTCAAAGTGAACCACTGCAGCCTTCACGGGATGGTAGCTTCTTTACTGCAGCAGGTCATCACAGCTTCTGGCATTTAGTGGGGAGTTGTTTAACAAAATTTCCCCAGGGATGGAAGATCAGAAGGTGTTTACCTTTCCTTTATAAGGACAGTAGTTTATCTTCACTGTTCTTTCTTGGAACTAGTTAGTTCTCCCGCTCTCTAGCATATTTTATAATCATCTAATTTGGAATGAGATCATAGAAAAAATTATTCACATGTATATTTCTATGAATATGTTTGGTTTTTTTTTCTTTAAAACTACTAACCATAAAGGATACTTGGTAACAATGAGCTCCCCTTTCATCGCCTAAGCTTCCATATCTCTATACATTTATCGTTTGATTGTATCTAGAGCTTTATAATGAAGTGGTTAAACCTCCTTTTTTCTCCCTCCTTCTGCCCGTGTTAACCACGTGGATTTCAGGGGTGAATTTTCTTTGTCAGACAGCAATCTTCAAACATCGTGATCGGAAAAAAAAAAACAAAAAACTTCTCCGTGTTTACATTTCATAAAGTAAGGGTATTCTGAAACTCTCCAGTGAAAGTTCTTCTTCACAATGAAATGAATGAAATGCTGTGGGTTTAGAGATGGCTACTTGATTTCAGCGTTTGAAAACTATCACACCTGCTTTATTCATTCTCTTTATTTCTGCTATTACATTTTACATTCCCTACAAATCCCAATGCAAAAAGATACTGAAAACTTTTTAGCATGTCGTTCTTACACTTCTATGTGCTTAATTTCATAATAAAAATCTGTTTGTATGAACTCAGAACGCAGGTTTCCTCTACGTCCCCTGATTTACCATTTTTATTTCCTGTACTTATTTTGTTAACTTATCAGGAGTTATGAAACAGATAATATTGAAGAGCTGATCATTAATAATCTATTCTCACAGATGTGCTCCTCTCTACTAATAGACTTGATCATCTGTAACTTTCTATATATTTGCCTGAAAAATCTCACCTCTGTAAATTAGACCCCAGTGTTAACTCTGTCTTGGGTCGGGGGTGTGTGTGCCTATGGTCTCTAAAAGGTACTCACCTAATAATTTCCTTTTCCCATTTATAAGTGTTAATTTCTCTATGTAGGTGACACCTTTGGATTTTGAGAAAATCAGAGTGGTAGATGAGGGAAGCAAACCTCCAAAGACGCTGGGCCAGGGGATATGAGCCAGCCTCGTAAAGCCGACTTTACAACCTTGTAAAGTTGTTTAAGATGCTGACTCAGGGAGTTCCCTCTGTGGGGCAGCCAGTTACGGATCCAGCCATTGTCTCCGTGGCAGTATGGGTTTGGTCCCTGGACTGGGAACTTCCATATTGCCGCAAGTGCAGTCATAAAAAAAAAAATTAAAAATTTTTAAAAGTTGATGACTCAGAAGACACCAAGGGCATATTCACCTAATTCACAATTTTTTTCTTAAACTAATAGCAGTATTTATAAGTATAGCAACAAGTCCCTCAGAGAAGATGGAAAGTCATACCCAGGAGATCAGTGGTGGGATGAAACGGGCACAAACTTTTTGGTTAGCCCTGACTTCAGACATCCATCTCTTACTTCTTAGCTGCGTGGCCTAGGACTCATTACTGAGCCTCAGTTTCACCATCTGTTAACAGTGAATGGTAATACCCGCCTCAGAGGACTGTGAAACTTGGCCAGTGAAGCACATCTAGCATAGTATCGAGCTCAGCACAAGAGCTCACTGAATGTCAGCTTTTTAAAAAATCTATCTTAGGAGCTCCCGTTATGTCTCAGTGGAAACAAACCTGACTAGCATCTTTGAGGATGTAGGCTGTGTCCCTGGCCTTCAAGTTAAGGATCCGGCATTGACGAGAGCTGTGGTAGAGGTCACTGTTGTGGCTTAGATTCCGAGTTGCCGGGGCTGTGGCGTAGGCACAGAATATTTGTTCCTGTCCCAGCGGTCTAGTGAATATGCTAGTGATTTCTTATAATCACTCCTGGTGAAGTTATAAGGTAGTCTATCAACTTTGAAAATGGCTTGACAGATTAAAGCTGTACCATAAACATACACATACCCAGCAATATCACAAATAAGTACTGGCCCTGCGAACAGATGTGTACCAAAACATAGGAGTGTACATAATAGCACAGTTATATAGTCCAGACTAAAAACCAACCCTAATATCCTTCAGTAGTAAACTACATAAATAAATTTTGATATCTTCAAATAATGAAATACTATACAGCAATGAGTAAGAGGAAACCACTGTTCCTTGGAAAAAACATAGATGACTCTCATGAAGGTGATATTAAAGAAACCGGATAAGAAAGGGTACATAGTATATGACCACATTTATATAAAGTTATTAAATGGGCAAAACCTGGAGTTCCCACTGTTGTGCAATGAGAAAGGTGCAGCATCTCTGCAGTGCTGGAACTCAGGCTGATCCCCTGTCTGGCACAGCAGGTTAAGGATCCAGTGTTGCTGGCAGCTGCAGCGTAGGTTGCAACCGCAGCTTAGATCTGATCCCTGGCCCAGGAACTCTCCATATGCCATGGGGCAGCCAAACAGTTAAAAAAAAAAAAAAGGGGTGGGGTGGGGTGGGGTGCAGGTAAACTCATTTCTGGATGTTAAGATAGTGGTGCATTGGGGATATAGTGACTGAGATGGAGTGTGATGCCTACTGAAGAAATGATGACATTCACTGTCGGTCACTTTATGAAAAGTTATTAACAGATACATTTATGATTTATGTACCCTTCTGTATGTATGTTACACTCTAATAACATGCATTTAAAGATGTGTCCAAGATATACTGTAAATTGCACTTCCTGAACAAACTAAACACCACTCCCAAATCTACACAACCAAATAAGAACATATATCAATTTCAGTACACAAACATTTTTCCTCACATAGAAGGTTTTTGTTGTTGTTAATCAATTATATTTTTTGCCTCATTTCTTATCAAAAGAAGTTTTTTTTTCTTTTTTCTTTTTAGGGCCGCACCCACAGCATATGGACGTTCCCAGGCTAGGGGTAGAATTGCAGCCACATCTGCTGGCCGCAGCCATAGCAACATGGGATCGGAGCCGAATGGTCCCCTATTACCACTTCTTTTCAAGAGTGTTATGTAAGTCCTAGCAAATGCAATAAGATATGAAAGGAAAATATCATTATAAAATCACGTATTTAAACATATGTGTTGAGTTTTAATTTATTGCATTTCTTATTTCTTACTGAAGTTCAAACTTTTTATCTTTGGATAGTGGACTCTTCAATTTGCCTCCTGAATTTTCTCTCCCTGTTTATAAATAGTTCCATGCTATCTAGTATGACAAAGTATTACATGCCCACTTTGTTCATTGCCTTTCCTAGACCAGAATCAATTATGTCTCCGGGATGTACCAATCCTCCTTGTTTTTTTACTGAGAATTATTATTTCCAAGACCACAACCTGGGCTCTAATGATGCTAATGGCATTGCTTTTAGATTGACCATGGTTTCTAGTCTTTTTCAGTGGACAGTTAGGGCGCACGCGCGTGCGCACACACACACACACTTTCTCTTTTAAAATATCTCATGTGTTTTCAATGATATTTCCAATTCAATTTCAGAACAATGGGGTTTTTATTTAATCAGAACTCTATTACACTATGTTCTTTCTTATATTCTGATAATTTTGTAAATTCATAGGAAACGTTATAATTAAAATATCCTATCATTATTCGTTTGATTTACTATACTTTACATATCTGAGAGCTTTTAAAATAATACTAATATTATTAACAGTAATTATGATCACTGAAAATAGTTAAAAGTTATAAAAATTAAAAAAACGCTATCCCATTCTTTTTCTAGTTATAAATATTTACATGTGTGACTCTGTAATCTCTGTTTTAATCCTTCTTTAGAATTAGTTCTCTATATATTTACGTATTTACTTCTTTCCACTGATCTTTACATAAATTTTTGGTTGCTTTAAATTACTTTTCTAGTAGATTTTTTAAAAAAGGACTCGTGGGAGCAACAGTCTTTAAATTTTTTCTTGTTGATAACAGCTATGTTCTCTCTTTAAAGATTTGCTTTACTGGATAGAGAATATATGGTTCACATTTTTTCCCTTAAATACGTGAAATATATTATTTTCTTCTGACACAAAGATATGTCAAAAAAGTCTGATGACAATATACTTTTATACCTCTTATAAATCATGTATGTGTCCTTTCCTCTTGAACACCAAAGTCTTTTTGTTTTCTTGTACAGTATAATAATTTCACTAGCATGTCTCGGTGTTTGTTGTTCTAAGTCTCAAAAACATGTTATGCTCTTTCAATGTGTAGTTGCAAAAAAAGTTATTATTATTTTAGAAAGTTTTCATAAACTTTTAGTTTTTTTATGTTGATTCCCTTTGCTGTAACTCCTATTATCCCTGTACTAGGATCTTCTTTGCTATCTTAAAATATGTCACCGTCTGAAATCCTTTTCTTTTCTCATTTCCTTTTGATTAAAAAAATTCTTCTTCCTTTAATTATTTTTGAGACAGTAGTTGTTGTGTTTATTCACTCCAGTTTTCCATCTCTATAGTTTTGATTTCTAGAACGATTTTAGCTATTTCTAATTCTTGAATTCTGCCATCTCAGTAATGGATTTTTTGATTTTGAGTTACACTGTTTTTCATATATTGTGTTTTCCTTTTTTGGCCATGCCCACAGCATACAGAAGTTCCTGGGCCAGGAATTAAACCTGCACTACAGCAGCAACCTGAGCCACAGCAGTGACAAAGCTGGATCCTTAACCCACTGGGCTACCAGGGAACTCCTTTTATGTTTTTTTAATATCTTTTAGCCTGTTTGAAATAGTACTTTACAATATTTTTCCTTTCTTTTGAATATGGCTTTCTGGTATGCTTTTATAATCTCTAGAGTTGTCATTCTGGTTCTTATTCTTTGCTTTTTTCTGTAGTAATTTTGTATGGGATTTGATTTCAATACTTCTATGTTGACCATTTTAATATGATCTTCCTCTGAATTTTTAGAAGAAGCTTCCCTTACCAAAATTTCCTTTTCTCTTTGTTTTTGTGTGGTGTAAAAATATGGCATATTGCTTCCTAAGATTTCCTGGCTTTATTCACTTTGCCCAATTTTCTTTGACTCTTCTCTTTCCTTGGTCACTCTTATCCCATTCCTGCTCCGTGTTCATTTTGCTCCCATCAGTTTTTCTTCTTCGTATGGCCCTGCCTGTTCTGAAAAGGAGCTCTGCCAATTCAGTTTCAAGGGTTCATAGTGGCTAGACAGCTCCAAACTCTTAGGACTTACTGTGGCTCTTTGTACACTTTGCAGAGTGTGCACAACGCTCCTAAGATGTAGCTATTGTTTTCAAATCAGCCAGCCCAAGTTCAAGATGAGCATCTTGTGTTATGCTGTTCTTAGGTCAGTCAGGTGTATACTTGCTTCCCTCTGCTTTCTCTCATAGCAGTGACAATACCCTTTCTATCTTGTTGCTGTTGGTGGTTTGTCTCTATTTGTATTTGGGAATGCATGGTGCTACCTTGATACCAAGTTGCACTGTAAATATTTAGTTTTTGCTCTCTAGTTACTTTGACTGTTTTCATGTGAGAATTTAGATCCAAAAGCTGTACTACTGCATCATCTTCCCAGAATTCACACCATTTCTTTCTTAAAAGACATGGCTATTTTCCAGGTTAATGTGTATAAATCTAGTACATTCTTTTTATAACTTGAATAATGTTAAGTTTTAAAATGCAACTTATTCTGCCATTTTCTTTCATACTAAGCTTTGTCATATATTTTGAAAATACCGTCTCACAGTCTATTTTTGACTTTTGACAGAAATTTTTAAATTTTATTTACTCACATCTGTTGATAATTCAGGGATTCTGGGCTTCACAACGTTCTTAAGTTATCTGCTATTCTCAAATTTACACAAATATCTCCTAAGTATTCTAATGCCAAACTCCTTTTAGACATTTAGCTTTTAAACTGTGTGATTTACTTTTTTGTGTGGTATCAGATAAGGTGTAATTTTGTTTCTCATATGGATAGCAGTTGAATAAAGTGCATTTTACCCAATAATATGTTATAAAATCATATTTGTTTTATTTAAACTTCATATATATTTGGATAAGTTTTGAGACTCAGTATTCTCCTCTTTGCCTCTTCCTCTGTCAACATAGCCTTTTAAGATTATAGTAACTTGATAGTGATGCATCATATTTAGTAGAGTGAACCTCCCTTTAAGTTTAATTTTCAATTTTTAGTTATCGTCAATTTTTCATAACTGCCTTTGCAAGTGAAATACAAAATATAACTTTTACTTTACTAAAATCATTTATTGTAAAAATAGGAAATGCTCTAAATGTATACATATTTCATTTTCTTTTACAGCCACACCTGCTGCGTATGGTAGTTCCTGGGCCACAGGTCAAGTTGGAGCTGCAGCTGCTGGCCTACACCACAGCCACAGCAACTCCAGATCCTTAACTCTGTGTGAGGCCAGGGATGGAATCTGCATCCTCACAGAGACAACGTTGGGTTCTTAACCTGCTGAACATACAAACATTAGTTTTCCCTAAATTTATACATTAATTTGGGGAACACTGACATTTGGATGATACTGTCTTTGTATCCAGGATGTGCTACTCCTCCAGAGCTATTCAGGTTTCACTTTTGTGATTGTTTTATATATATGTGTATATATAAATATATACACGTATATCATATATATGTGTATATATGGTGAGCAGTGGGGACCCCATTCTGCCTGAACCTCCAGAGAAGGATATGAGCAACTCCAGAACTTTCATTCTAAGGGACAGGAGCTGATCATCTATCCACGAGCGGCTGTCCCCCATTGCTGGAGGTTGCCCCATAGTTCCAGGCTCTGCTGAGTTGTCTCCTGCACATCCAAAAACACCCTAGGGCAGACTCTAGGACACTTGATACAAAGCAGAGCAGAGACGCTGCTTATTTTTCCTCTTTGAATTTCTAGTGCCTTATGCATACCTGTCTCTCAATAAATATTAAATGAATGAAAAAAAAAAACAAAAACAAAAGTCGAGCCTGCTTCTAGTCATTTCGTCCACTGTCAAAACATCTCGGAGTTGTAAAGGCTCCACTTGTATTTAGTAATTGCTTTAGATTTCTCCACGCTGACAGGTGAACTTCATACATCTTTTCAGGCTTATGTGAGAATCACTCGTATTTCCTAATGAGACTCATGGGAGTTGGTTCTCTAAGATGTTCCTCGGGCTTATTTTACAGTCTGGATCACTATCGTTTGCATTCAAAGTTTAGTTCTTTATCTGACTTAAAAACAGAGCTAACCATATCCAAATTTCAAATGAAAGAGAATCCTCTAATCACAATGATATTTTGCCCTGGTCACAATAGTGTGCATACTGTGCGCTTTTTAAGGTACTTTACATTATTTGATATATTTTTATAACAACCCTATGGAGTCAATAGCTTGCAGATAAGTATACTTAAAATCAGAAAAAAAATAACTTGTCCAGGAATGCGTCATTAGCAAGAGGTAGAGCTAAGATTTTAACTGTCTTCCTGAAAAGCTGTGCATGTTCAGTATTTCTTGTCAATATGATTCCAGCGAATGCTTTGACTTTTTGAGTCAGCAAGGATTCAGCACTGTGTTTCAACCATCTTTGTGAAAACTCAAGAACAACAAAAAAAGTATCCTAGTTTGTTTCCTATAGCGTATTCCTGTTGGGAGTGAACCCAATGAAAAAGACCTGCATTGCCTCTCAGATTCCCTTCCATGCAGAGTGTAGTTCCTGGGAGGACAGCCGTGACCACGTTGTAATTGAGAGCTGGCCTCTGTGCCATCTCCAGGAGATCCTAAACTTGATGAATGTTGGCAGAACACAGTGGCTATTGCTTGCAGGAGTCTTAATGAATGATTGCCTTCTGATTGACTTCTAGCCCAGACAAAAATGTTGAATATACTTACTTTCCATAGCCAGTGGCTCTTCCATGAATGCCTGGCTGAGTTTTACATGTAGACCAAAGTCCCCAATCAATTTAATGTTAAATTCGGTCACAAAAATGCAAACTGTCCACTGTGACTTGCACCTTGTAGAGAGACATTAAGATAACAGGTGTTGTACTTACAACTCAGTGTTGCCCTGAATCTAAAATGATCATTTAAAAATTTTCTTAAAAAGAAAATGGGTGTAAATTCACAGTTGTAGGTTGACTCTATGTGCCTCAAAACTGGTAGCCCAATGAAAAGTAAAAAAAAAAAAAAAAAAAAGAATATGAATTTTTCTTGGTAATCATACTTTTGTGTTACCAATTTAGTTTTTTACAGTCTACTGCTCCTAGGAGTAAAATGTTTCTCCATCTTTCTTAGGTATGTCTACACAACAGTAACATGTGATACCAGGATCCTAAAAAACGCTCAAGAGGAGGAGGTATGAGTAAAAGCACCAGATTGAACTTCAAATATTTGCATAAATAGTGCAGGCGGAGTGCAGGCAGGGCTCAGGATTCTCTCTGTGCTTCCTTAGGTAAGTAATTTTCATCTTTCTGAAGCTCGGTTTCCTCACCTGTGTATTGGAGATAGTAGTATGACCATTTTCAGAGCAGTGTTTGAAAGTTAAATAACATAATGATTGTGAAAATGTTATATCGGGTTCTATATAAATACTAAAGTTTATTAATATGATTAAAATGTGATTTGGTCAGTGTTGCTATTTTTCTGCCAATTCAGTGTTTATAGGTGTTGGGGAAGGAAGACAAGAGAAATGTATTTGTCTTTGGGTAGTTTTTATTTAATAGCAAAAAAAACAGGAGAACTGAAAAGGTACTTTTCAAAGCATTCTAGTCTATACGTTTGTTTAACAATTCTCTCCTTGCTCTTTCTTATGTAAAATTTTTTTCGTTACAAATAATATATCCTTAATGAAAAATTTAAAAATATACAAAAAAGGAACATGAAAAATTACCTGTAACACCCCCCAGATATAAATAACCACTGTTAACATTTGGTCATTTATTTTTAGATATTTTTCCATACACTTCTATTTTTTAACCAAAAATAGAACCATGTGATGTATTGACATTTTTAATAATTTTATAATAGTAATAAATATTATCATTATTTTTCCTTTTTCTTATGTCAATATTCTTCAAAATATAGTTTCAAGTATAATATTTTAGTGCATGGTGAAAATAATTTATATAAACATTCCTCTTCTAAGAAATATTTAATTTACATTGTTTTTCTATTTAAAGAATTCTTCATTTAATGTGCACCAGTATAAATCTTTGTCCAATCTGTATCCAAGACTTGAAAATACTCTGAAAAAAAATACGAGGTTTTCTAAGGCTCTTGAAAGATATGACCGAGTTGTTTTTCTCACAAATTGCATCCATGGACACACCCATCAACCATGAGATGATCTGTTTCAAAGAACACTGGTTAACATTGGCAATTATATTTTCAAAAATATTTGATCACTTGATAGCAAGAAAAAGATGTCTTAATTTTATTTCTTTTATTTATAATGATATTGAGATAAAATATTTACTTTCCTAATAATTTGTCTAATTGATCTATTATGATAGTTACAGTCTCTCACAATAACTAAATCATGCTAAAACTACTACGAATTTCCAAAAACTTTCACCTTCTCTATTACGAATACAATATTATTCCATGCATGAGGATTTTTTAATGTTTTTATCTTTATTACCAATTTTACTATCTCTTGAATAAAATGAACCTCCTTACAGATTTAATGTATTTGCTTTAAATTCTACTTAATATAATACTAGGTATTGTTTTCTTTTCCCTTGCACTTGCCTTGCATTTATTTGACAATATTTCCAAATACATGTTTTGGGGGGAGGAAGTTATAAATAATATACCACTGGATTTGTTCTTTCATTAAAGTGTTAAATGAACATACATTTATTAATCTAACCGATACTTGGTCATGTTTCTATCAAATGTATTTTCTTTTCGTTCTTTTTAAATACGTGTTTACTGGGTTTTCCCTGTTTATTTTTCCCGAATAGAGGTTTGGTTTGGAATGTTTGCGGGAGCGGGGGAGGTTTGCTGTTGTTTATAATCTTTAATTTGAAAAGAAGAAAATCGGGAGTTCCCGTTGTGGCTCAGTGGTTAACAAATCCGACAAGGAACCAAGAGGTTGCAGGTTCGATCCCTGGCCTTGCTCAGTGGGTTAAGTATCCAGCGTTGCCGTGAGCTGTGGTGTAGGTTGCAGTCGCGGCTTGGATCCTGCGTGGCTGTGGCTGTGGCTGTGGCGAAGGCCGGCGGCTACAGCTCCTGTTAGACCCCTAGTCTGGGAACCTCCATATGCTGCCGGTGCAGCCCCAGATAAGGAAAGGAAAAAAAAGAAAGAAAGAAAAGAAGAAAATCTACACTTACTCCTTAAGTAACCACCTTAAAGTTTCCAAAGACAATTGTAAAGTTAAAGTAATAGCTAATTGAAGAGTCAAGGGCAAAGAAACCTCTTGTTAACTACCGCTGATGAAGAGTGCACTGCTTTGTGACTTTGCTTTCAGATACTCTCCAGTTTCTAGATTTTAAATTAAGATATGAATCCTATATTTTTTTCTTATTTAATGTCTTATTTGATGGACACTATGTATTTTAAAGGGAAATCAAATTTTGTAACCCAAGTGGTACTTTAAAAATTATTAGGCTAATAACTTACGATAGTTATTTACTAGCAATTTCGGCTGGTGGCCCTCTGTAGCCACTCTTTCCTTTCCGGTCTTTGATGCAGCTTGTATTGTCGTAACTCAAGTTTTCAAATTATTTTTGACATTGCCTGGATAGCGTATTTTTAATCCGTATGTATCAAAGAACGACTTTCTGTTGCCTTCACACACTGATAACTTGACTGGGTATAGAATTTTCAAAGCTCTGTGATAAAAACAGCAACCATGAGGAGACAGGAAAGAGCAGGAGGAAGAGGAGGGGACAGTAGAGAGAGGAGAAAAAGAGAAGGAGGAGAAGACGAGGGAGAGGGGAGAGAAGCGGGAGGGAGGAGAGGAAAGGAAGCCGAAGAAAAAGGACATTTTCATCCTCTTCTATATACTTTAAATATACTAATTCATTTAATCCTAACACGGACCATAAGAAAGTCTGTGTATTATCTGCATTGTATTATTGATGAAAATAAGGCAGAAGAGCATAAGGACTTTGCCCAAGCTCAAATAACTAATATTCAGCAAAGCCAGGTTTTGAAACCCGGCAGATTGGCCCCAGCCTCTCCATGACCTTGACTGTTAACCTCTGTTCCTTTATAGTCTAACATTTAATAGCAAGGAAATTAAAAGACAATCAATGTCCTTTGTAGGGAACTTGGGGAAAGCTATGTTAACGTTTTTGTTTTTCGTGTGTTTTCCCTGATTTTTATGTGATCCTGGGATTTTTAAGATTGCGTAAGAGAATACATAGGTGTGGTCCTGTTTTTGTAAAGGTGACCTGTAATGCAGTGAAGGGCACATTCCAGCTTTTGAGGTCGAGATCATCCTTCTTGCTGTAATGGAGTTTTCCTTTGACCACTGCTTTTTTTTTTTTTTTTAAAGAGTCCCTTTTTTTTTTTTAGGGCCACACCCAGGGCAAATGGAGGTTCCCAGGCTAGGGGTCGATCGAATCGAAGCTACAGCTGCCGGCCTACGCCACAGCCACAGCGACGCAGGATCCAAGCCACGTCTGTGATCTACACCACAGCTCATAGCAATGCCGGATCCTTAACCCACTGAGAGAGGCCAGGGATTGAACCCACAACCTCATGGTTCCTAGTCAGACTGGTTTCTGCTGCACCAGGACGGGAACTCCTGACCACTGCTTATGATTCATCCTTTCTAGTTTTCTATTTATAGAAATTCAGAATTTATATAGGTTAATCTTTTCATTTGAATGTTTATCATTTTGCATCTACTAATTTCATTTTATCTATTAATTGAACAGCTAAGTTTTCTATATGTATGCAGTCCTTTTTTTTCCAGATCATAGGTTGTTAGATTGTTTTCTTTTTACATAATGATTCTCACATCCATATTCATATTCTCTCTCTCTTCCCTCTCTCTCCCTCTTCCTCTCTCTTCTTCTCTTTCTCTCTTTCTTTCTGGACTTCAGTGAGTTTTAATAAGTCTGATGGCTTTTCTGTTTACTCTACCTGCAGAGAAGAATTTATCCTGGCTTTGTAGTGGCATGCAGTCAACTAGAGGACTAATGGAATTTATATGGGTTCCTCCTTAAAGTTCTCACATTTTTAAAGACCATAATTTAAGACAAAAGAAATACATGAAAAATGGGGGGGGGGGATTACATTCACAGTACATTTGCACAGTAGGTTCAGAGATTCATAAATCCCAAGGAATAGGGAAGGGAACTAGAGCCATGGACAATTACAGCAAAGAACTTCATTCCGGTATTTGCATAGAAACCCTCTTAGAGGAGCAGGCCCTGGCATTTCCCGAATCTCTCAAGGGTGGTGGCTTGTGGTGTCTGACATGTGTCTATCTCGGTCACTTCCAACAACCCGCTGCTCATTTTACTTGCCGCTTTGCTCACCAGCCAGTTCTACAAGGTCTTCCTGTGATGCAGAGCCCTGAGCTAATCGCTGGAAACGCCAGAGAGAACATCCTATTCTCGAGGGTCTAGTGGGGGAAACAAGCAAAAATATGGTGTGTTTCAACATAATGTGATAAGGGATATACGATAAGTAAGTATTGGGGACTTTGCTGGTTTAGGGAATGGACACACATTATCATATATACACCGCGTATAAGTGGAACTCTTTCTGTAGAGCTTCTAATGGAACTCACTTTAACTGAATTGGTTTTTGAACGTGTCAAGACAAGTTTACTTATTAGTTTGGTTTGGTGTGATGTTTTTTATATCATGAATCAACCATTGGGTTTTTTGGGTTTTTCTGGAATGTAGCCTCTTTTCCCCTCTCTAAGTCATCTTATGTAGAAATCGGGGTAACTGTTCTAGTCTCCTCACATCTTTACATATCCACCTGTCTCGAAAGCTCACCCAGAAAGTGGCATTGGGTGAGGGTGAGAGGCAAAACAATTGACGGTTTCTACTAAGGCCTTAGTCAAGCGACTTTCTTAGTGAAACAACCGTGATCCCCAAATTGTATCCATACACCATCTCCTCACAGTTTGCGTACTGTTATAATTTACGTTGAGTGAAGTATTTAATAAGTTGTACATGGATTTAAAAAGAAAACAAATATTACCTGATATATAGTACATGGTATTATACATAGTAATATATATATATATATGTGTATATCTTATATATTCAATATTGTAAGTATGTAGCTGTGTCTGTATCTGCAGATATCAGGATATACACATACAGAGTCCATTTAAAATTTGTCAGGTTCTTGGTGGGAACATGTGTATTAGCATTTGCATGGGAAATCCATTCATTATGAAAACCATTTATCTCTACATGACGATAAGGCCAGAAGACAAATCAGAAAGGAAGTGTGAGGATGGAAACTCAAAAGCTTGGGCAAATTACTGCAATAAGAGATTCTTTTCTCAGTCTGCTGATGGTCTGTTTCTCCAGATTAATGGTAATCCAATACCATATGTTTAGTTCAACCCCTACAGCTTTTAGAACATGCCTCTTTCAGATTCAGGCTGCTAGGTCAGCGGTTTCACCTGATTTTGGCAGTGTTTTGATTTTTTCACAAGAATTGTTACAGTAACTCCAAATCTGAGTTTCTTCCATAAACTTTGAAGCTAAATGCTTACTACATCTCTTCACTAAGGTATCAGATGCCAAAGAAGGCAAGAGTGTTCATGCACGTTTATATTTCTTCAGGTAATGATTAGGGTTTATACATGCTTTCTGATGGTTTATAGAGAAGTTTGAAAGACTGTCAGTCTACTGTGATATTTATTTCTGCATGTCCAAGTTAAATTTTGTAGCATTTTTTTCTGTTCTTTTTAACTGGATGTTTAGATAGTATTTCAATGAAAGTCGATCTCAAATGCTTAGAAAAATACTATTCTCTGTACATTTCACCATCAATTAATGCTTTTCTATGCAAAGAGTATTGTTGGCTTTGGGAGAAGGTGACGAGAGCACACATTAATAAGCAAAAAATAAGTGAAGCAAGCAAATTCCCTAATTTATGAAAAATGTGCCCAATTAATTTCTAATGAGCAAAAGAGTCAATAAAGTGGGTAAGCAAGTGAACGTCTAGAGAGGACATTGTTTCGTGTTCTCTGGAAGACATCAGATGTTCTTAGTTTATAGGGAAAAATGATTTTCCTTATGGTTCCAAACTGTTTAGATCTCTCTCAGCATTGCTTCATTTCCAGGTGAGGAAATATCACTGCCTAGCCTTCTCTGAAAAGCTCTGAACTTTGTAGTCATTTGAATCTTAGGAAAAGAGGGGAACAACCGGTATGGACCATGACTTCAGGCAATGCCTGCTTCCACCTTATAAAGCAGACTGCCTGGGAAAGCCAGCTACTCTCCGGAATGGTTTTCGCCACCTCCTAGGGTTTAAGAATACTGCTTGGAGAAGATTACTTCTTCTATTGTCTCTAATAATTCATTTAGGGGAAATGATCTTGTTATGCAACCCTGGAACTGTTAATTAAAATTAACGACGATCTTGCTGTTTTCCACTGGCTTGCTTCTTCGATCAAGCTAGTTTATTCTGGACTGGTCTGACGTCCTGCCTGGACAGGTTTGACCTTCTGCCAAGAAGCCAGCAATAGGCTGGGGAAGGTTAAAACACTGAGCTGGCAAGAAGCAGAGTTTTGAAAGTTAAATTTGGGGCATGAACAACAGGAAGGAGCCCGATGCCCAGAGGTAAAGCTGAGAACATTCTAAGTTAGCCATGTGGGAGAAACCTTTCTGTGTCAGAAGGATTCATGCTTTTTCAGTTATACCTTAAAAACTAGGCATAGACATTCAGAAAATTCCAGCAATTAGATAGAAGTAAAAACTGAAAAACATGCGTACTCGAGAAACACTGAAAGATTCAGTACTAGAGATCTGCCTTAAAGGTCATCTCTCTGTTTGCCCATTTTGCATTTAGAAAAAAAAATAATAAACTAGATGTTATTATTGCCCAGAAGAGCACCAATTTTTGTGGTTAAGAGTAGGGAGTATTTCAGTTTTAAAATATATTTTAAGAAGTGATGATTTTTAACAACTTACTGGATTCCCTAAATATATGATATATAATTTATAGTTGGCAGATATAGATATTTTGATCACATGGATGGGTAAACTAATGAGGTTAGAGGTGCTGTGGCGAGAATCAAATATCACTATTCTCTCCCAATCAACACACACTCTTTCCTTCTGCTACCCAGCAACATAAGGTTATAGTATTTTGTTGATATTTATAATCATATGTAAATTTGGGAAGCAGAAATGTTCCCAATTTCCTATTTAGTAGTCACACTTTCTTCCTTTCAACACACTGCTCTCTGTGTGATGACTAATTAATAAGGAGATAAGGGGAATATTGCTAAGATGTCAGTTTCCCCCCAAAAATGATTTACAGGTTCCACCAAATTCTAATGAAAACCCAACAGAATTGTTTTTTGGAAATCATCAAATTGATTGTAAAACTGATGTGGAGACAAGATAAAATAGCATGAAAATAGCAAAAATAAATTTTAATAGAGAAGAAGAAAGTTCAAGGAATAACACTAACTTATTTCCAGACTTTCCATAAAGCTACAGTAATCAAGACATTGGAACTCGTCCATAAAAAGAACAAAATAATGCCATTTGCAGCAATATGGATGGAACGACTCTCATACGAAGTGAACTAAGTCAGAGAAAGACAAATACCATACAATATCACATATCTAGGATCTAATATACAGCACAAATGAACCTTTCCACAGAAAAGAAACTCATGGACTTGGAGAGCAGATTTGTGGTTGCCAAGGGGGAGAGGGAGGGAGTGGGTTGGACTGGGAGTCTGGGGTTAATAGATGCAAACTATTCCTTTGGAGTGGATAAGCAATGATAACTATATCTAGTTCTGCTGTATAGCACTGGGAACTATACCTAGTCACTTGTGATGAAGCATGGTAGAGGATAATGTGAGTAAAAGAATGTGTGCGTGTGTGCGTGTGTGTGTGTGTGTGTGTGCGTGTGAGAGACAGAGAGAGAGAGAGAGAGAGAGAGGCTGGATCACTTTGCTGTACAGCAGAAAATTGACAGAACACTGCAAACCAACTGTAATGGAAAAAATAAAAATCATTTTTTTAACAAAAAGACATTGGAGAAACAAAGAAATGATAGATCTATGGAAAACAGTAGAGACCGAAAGCAGACCCACACATATATGGCCAATTGCTTTTTGATAAAGGTGTAAAAGCTATTCAGTGGTGGAAGAATCATCTTTTTAACAAGTGGGCTGGAAAAATGAGCTACCTATTTTTTAAGGTATCTTGATCTATACCTTGTAACCCACAGAAAAAAAATTAACTCAAAATAAGTCATGTACCTACATGGAAAACCTAAGACCATAAAAGTTTTGGGAGAAAACAGGTGAAAAATCTTTGTGACAGGTCAGATATGACCCCAAGGTCAAACCATAAAAGAAAAAAGTAACAAACTGGACTCCGTAAGAATTAAGAACTACTCTTCAAAAGACTTTATTAAGAGAAAGAGGGAGTTCTCTTGTGGTGCATTGGGTTAAGGATCTGGCATTGTCTGGGGTTAACAGATGCAAACTATTGCATTTGGAATGGATAAGCAATGAAATCCTGCTGTCTAGCACTGGGAACTATATCTAGTCACTTATGATGGAGCATGATGGAGGATAATGTGAGAAAAAGAGTCTATATATGCATGTGTGACTGGGTCATTTTGCTATACAGGAGAAAATTGACAGAACACTGTAAATCAGCTATAACCAAAAAAAATAAAAATCATTAAAAAACCCATGGGCATTGCCTTGTTAAAACCTTGTGCTATCAAAAACAAAACAAAACCTTGTGCTATAGGCAGAACAAAGTGGAAAAGAAATTGTTCAAGCAGCATTTTCTTTACCAGTAGCCAGTATTAAGCTTTTGTCTCTGAACAATCACATAATTCATCTCATAACTGCCCTTTGTATATAAGTTTTTATTTTGTCCCCAAGGCTGTTTCATTGTTTATTAAAATTGGAGACCATGTGTACCATTTTCTTTTATTTTACCTAGAAATCCTAGTAATGGGTGTTGTCCTACCATCTTTTTTTTTTTTTTGTCTTTTTAAGGCCACACCTGTCTTAAAGTTTCCCAGGCTAGGGCTCTAATCGGAGCTACAGCAGCCGGCCTACGCCACAGCCACAGCAATGCCATACCTGAGCCATGTCTGCAATCTACGCCACAGCTCACGGCAATGCCAGATCGGATCATTAACCCACTAAGCAAGGCCAGGGATCAAACCTGTGTCCTCATGGACGCTAGTCAGATTTGTTTCTGCTGAGCCATGATGGGAACTCCCTATCATCTTTTAATTAAAGGGCAAAAAATAACTGACCAAGTAAAACAATCCAATTGAGTGTATAGCAAAAACATTAAAAAATTAAAATAATGTAAAAAAGGATCTGGCATTGTCACTGGAACAGCTTGGGTCACTGCTGTGGTGCGAGTTGTGATCCCTGGGCCCAGGAATTGCCATGTATACACCCTCCCCCCAAAAATGAAAAGATTAGTTATATATTGGGAAAAAATAGCTGCAGTACATACATTTGATTTTAAAAGACTGTATATTCATATTAAAAGATCTCTAGAAATTTAATACTAGGAAAGTAAACAACTCAATGAAAACAAACAAGCAAAAGATTTGAACAAATACTTTACTAAAGCAGATATACAGATTGCAAGTAAATACACAAAAAGATGTTTAGTATCACTTATCACTAGGAAATGTGTTAAAAATGATATACAACTAAACACCTATTAGGATGGCTGAAAAAAATTGTTTTAGGACAAGTTGTACTGAGAATATGGAGCAATACACGGTGAAAATGCAAAAATCATAAAGTCACTTTCTCAGTTGGGCAGTTTCTTAAAAAGTTAACCACATATTTACAATAACTGACCAAGTAAAACAATCCAATTGAGTGTATAGCAAAAAAAATTAAAAATAATCTGACTCCTAGGTATTTACCTAACTAAAACAAAATTTTAAAAAAGCTTGATTCACACAATACCTCTATGCAAATATTTATAGCAGCTTTCCTTGTAATCACCAAAAATTGGAAACCATCCAGTTGTCCCTCGGCTTGGGAATGGATAAACAAGCTATGGTCCAGCCACACAAGGGGCTACTACTCAGTAATTGAAAGGAATAAACTATTGATAATCACAACTTGGAAGATTCTCAAATACATTATTTTAAGCAAAAGAGGCCAGACTCAAAAGGCTGGTCATTCATAGGACATTTGTTATATGACAGTCTTGCTGAGGCAAAAGTATAGGGAAACAAAACCAATCAGTGGTTGCAAGAACTGGACATCGGGAGAGAGCCTTACTACAAAAAAATGGGTCGTGGGGGAATTTTGAAGGTGATTCTGTATTTTGATTACAGTGGTGATGGTAGTTACGTGTATATTTTGCCAAAATTTGCAGAACGCCCCTCTACCAAGAGTAAATGGGAGAAAAGCGTGTTTGGGGGCGGGGATGGTAATTACAAAACATGGTAGGAAGACAATGGAGGGCAAAGTTTGGAGCCGCTGAAGAAGCGTGGAGTCTGGGGGAGCTAGGGGGTTCAGGCAAGACAGGCCAGGGGGAGAATTCTCTGTTAGCGGTCCATCCTGGTCCTCTGATATATTTGGTTTCTTGAGCAAGTTACTTAACCTCTCTGAAGCTTCTTTATCTTCCTCTATAAAATGCAGATGCATTTTTTAAATGTATGGTTTACCTTCTATAAAATGCAGACACATAACACCCACTTTATGGGGTGGGGGTGGGGGTTGTATTGCTGAAGGAGAGGGTGTATATGCTGCATCTTAGAACAGCGTTGTACGCATGACGATTCTAAATGAACAGTAGCTATGGCCACCACCTTTGTGCCCTGTGTCACGTGCCTGCGCCTCGCGCTCCAAGTTCAGCCACGGGCGGGGTGGACAGATGCGTGTGTGTCCTACTCACAATGGAACTGCCAGCATCTCACCTCGCGAGTGTGCCTCTGATCCTTCTGCACTCTGTCCCAGGTCCTGGGGACCCTGTTGGGGTGGCAGAAAGTGCAGCCCAGGGATGTGAGGGCGTTAAGCCCTCAATCACCCCTCAACCAGTGGTGCACGGAAAACAGCTTCATGTCCTTTCAAAAGGGCAGTCACCGGATAGCTGCATTTGAACATCTGACACCATGGCTTAAAGAGGCGTCCATGCCTCGCGCCCCCAACCAGATAGGCTCCTCTAGCAAATGCTAGTGAGGCTGTGATTTGTAATGTGCTCAGTGCCTGTGTCTGTGTTACTGCGCTCTACCGTCTCTGGCAGCGGTGAGGGGCAGACTTCCGGCACGCTGCCTGTGGCTTTGGGTCACCGTCCCCTTCCACTCTGTCCTTCACCGTTGCCACCTGCAGAAAATCTCTGCTTTGAAAATGAGTGGTCCCCCCGCCCTGTTTTGACATCCCAATCCCGGCTGCCTCCTGTCACAGGTCCAGCTCCTTCCCATTCATGACGCACGGCTGAGCCACTTCGTAAAATGGGCCGGGCCGAGCCCAGGCCTCGGACGGGCACAGATTCCTCTCCAGCCCATTTTAGAGACTAGCTCGACGGTGTAGCTGTGTCATGAATGGCGAGGAACTAGGCACGTGACAGGAAGAGGTCAGCTGGAAGAACAAACACAGACAGGGCGATAACCTGCCCCATCCCAAGAAGCTCTGAGCTTCTGATACCTCCTTTTGCTGTTTCATCTCCCCCTCACTCCCATTCACAGTTGGAAAACAGCTGGAAAACAGCTGGTAGTTTTTTGCAAAGCCTACTTATACTACGGAAGAACATTTACCCCAAGACTCTTTAGGAAATAAGTCCCATTGTAACAAGATTTAACAAACACAAAAGCGGTCTTGAAATATCGCTGTATCCTTTAAAATGAAATTAGTATCAATATATGAGGCGCCACCTCTGGTTATGATCCCAGGCTGTGATACCGGGTGGTTTGGTTATCTTATGCCAGTGCTGTCCAGTAGAACCTGCCATGGAGCTGACAATGTTCTAAACTTGAATGGACCACTGAATGCTTAAAATTTGGCTAGTGTGACTGAGGAACTGAACGTGTAACTGTATTTAACTTTGATAAAATTAAATATTAATTTAAATGCAACAGCCACATTTGATCACTTTCTAATACTGCATTAGACAAGCTATATATATATATATACACACACACATATATTTATCGTTTCATCACCAATAACCCAGAAATTAAACCTCTATCTCCTAAGAGGTTTCTGGGTCATGCTGCTACTTTAACTCTAATCTCTTTCAATATAATTATTAGTCTATGGAAAAACCTTAATGCTTTCAAATTTGTCAACATCCCGAGAGTCATAAACAGGCCATATTTCCTTTTTGAAAGTTCCCAGAACAAAAACAAACAGAAGCTAAGTTCCTCTTGAACCGGAAGAATCTTCTCGAAGACTTGAATATGTGGTCTGACACCAGCCTCCATATATACTCTCTGGCTGCCTTAGGAAAAATAGGTGTAAGCAGATTATTACGTAATCTCAGCCTCTCACATTATTTTGTTTCTCTAATTTGATGAGATAAAGAACTCGCAAGGGTTCCCTATCCTGCTCCTTCACCTATTGCCTATATTGCCATTGAAAGCTTGAAAACATACATGATATTATTTTCTAGGCAACCTAGCCTACTGAGAAATTACCAGAGTGCAGGTAACATGATGACAAAAAGTAACTTGTAATCAATAAAAATGTACTAAAATAAGGTCTTAATCCGCTCTGGCTCACTAAAGCTGTATTCTTGGACATGACGTTGTAATTACTATTCACTCATCTTTATTCAACCCTTCTTCTCTATGCATTTGGAGCAGCATCATGTATTATTGAAGACACATTGTTTCTTGAGACTCTCTCCCCCTCCCCACTGCCTTCCCACAGCTTATTCTTTCTTTGTTTTGGTCCTCTGTCTCTGACCATTCCTTATCCCTGTGCCCCTTTGGTTTTTTCCACCATTAGTCAGCTCTGCTCCTTAGTTTTCCAAGCTTCTCACTCTCTGCCTCTTGAATACAGCATCCGTCCTTCTCTCCAGCGTGGCTCTCAGCCCTAGGCTGATGACTCCTCACGCTGAGCTTCTCCCATCAGTTTCCAGTTATGGTCTGCAACCCTCTGTGCATAGACGTCTCACAGTTGCCTCTGTGGAACATCTCTAGAACTTGAATCTCACCTGCCTCCGTAACCAGGTCCTCATCCTGACAGTCATATGGACCACAAAGATCAGAGTCAGCATTCTTTCCTCTTTCCTCGTCTCTCATGGCAAATGAAATTCCTTGCCTAGCATCACCACTTGACGTTAGTTCCTAGACAAATGCCGCCTCCTCATTGGTCTCACTCTATTTTTCCTCCCTTCAACCCAGCTTGCACTCTTACCATATAAAGCTTTCAAAATTATTCTTTATTTATTATTATGCTTTATTTATTCAAAGCATTGCCTTTATCCAAAAACTTTAATGAGTCCCCATGACTTACCTAATTTCAAATCTAAACCCCTCAGCTTTGCACTCCACAGCCTTCCTGACATTAACCCCACCTTCCCTACTGGCCCTTCCTTCCCAATGCAGATTCTGTTCCTGCCTCCAGACTGCAGTTTCCCACTTCTAGGTTTTTGTTCATAGAGCTTCTCCCCAGCCTCCTGCCACCAAATGTCTTCTCCTCCCCATTCTGTCCATCCATCCTGACTCGTTTCAGGTCCTGGGTCAGTCCCCCTTCTCCATTTCACCCTTCAGGTATTAAACCTCTTCTGATCTGCAAAAGCAAATATTGTCCACATAACTCATTGGTCATTTATTGTGAGTTGACTGTGTGACGTGCATATGTGTAAGCTTGTGTATGTACCTGTATGTGAAAATCAGAATACATGGAAAGCACTTAGAATGGTTCCTGGTCCGAAAGGGCTCAACAACTATTAGCACTTACTAGTGTGAGTACTGTAATTATTATTACTACTAATAGTATTATGGTGGAAATATCCTACCAGTATATTCTGCAGAGCCTACAGAGCCTTGAAATGAGTATGTGCTTAACAAACACAAATTCTATAAAGTAATTTTCATGCATGGATGCTTTGCAAAGCAATTCATAGAAGCATAGAACGAAGCCAGTGATGGAGGGGGCTTAACTAATTATTTTGAGTGTGGAAAGTAGATTTCACATAGAAAATTCTTTTCTGAAAAGCTTTATCCACTTTGTGTGTACATCCAAATTATAATATATTTAGTCTCTTCTCGGGGATAACAGCCCTCCTCCTACCCATCTGTCATGTCAGGTTGCGCTGAGCAAATGCTAATTTACCTTTTTGATATACCATTTGACAATTTCTGGTTTCAGATATCACACGCAAGGTTGCACATCAGTGAATCAAATTTGAATCCATATTGTCAAGTTCATATTTAGAATAAAATTATGTTGCATCTTTCGTATAAACCTAAAAGTAAAGTTGTATATCAAATGAGTGTGTGCATGTAACTTGAATGCAGAAGATAAAAGCAAGGCAAAGGAAGACATTACTACCTCATTGGCTATGAAATGACTGAATCCAACTGAGTTGATTTATGGAAAAAGGCTTAAGCATCTTCGGTTGAACTTTTGCAATGTAACTTCTGGCTGCCCATTCCATTAATTCATTAAACAAAAACAACACTCTTTTCATTCTAATTATTTCAGCTACACATGCTAAATACGCTAAAAGCTAAACACAAGCAATAATATTCCTGTCATTTTTTTTATCTGCCAACTCCTCAGGAATAATTAACCTATACTGAGAGAAGCAATTCTTCACTCAAAATGATTTTTACCAATGCAAAGGAAGCAGCATGCAATAAAAATTCATATAACCCAGTCATTCAGTACAAAAATAGAACTGAAAAAGCATTAACAGCAATTTAGTTCAATACAAAGGAGAAAATGGCCTGTGTTTACTTTAATTTCATGGGATAAATATATATTTCAGATTTTCCCTGTTTTTAAGGTTTTTTTAAATTTTTATTTTAAGCAGGAGTATTTGGAGATGTTTTAAGTTTTGAATCAAAAAGTATCAATTTTGAATATATTAGAGTCAAAAAATAGTGACATGATTGTTGACCTTCAAGTTCAACAGTAGAGACAGAGAATCACAGACTTGAGGAACAGCTTCAATCTGCTGTTCAAAGATCCAAATGGGTATTTTTCTAAGGCGCTACCATGAAAGGAGGGGACTCACAGTTTTCTGGGTACCGAGATGAAAAGACACACTCTAAGAGCAACCTCAGTCTCTCATGCTGACTAGGTAGGTAGGTATGTAGGTGGATGAATAGTTGGATGGATGGATAGTTAGATGGATATGAGGGTTGGTGGGTGGATGGATGGATAGATGGATGGATGGATGGATAGATGGATGGATGGATAGATGGATGGATGATGAAGGAAGGAGGAAAGAAAGAAAGGAAAGAAGGGAGGGAGGGGGAAGGGAGGAAGGAAGGAAGGAAAAGAAAGAAAGGAAGGAAGAAAGACAGCAGGAGGGAGGGACGAAGGGTGGAAGGAAGCAGAAAATAGAGAAAATAGATGATAGAAACTAAAACACAATTAATAGATTCTCTGCAGTGCTGCAACTTCTACAGAAAAGTTCATCTTGGCTTATACATGAGTTTTCCCAGCCCCTTAATGTTTGTGTGGTCAGGTAAAAGCAGTTGAACACAATAATGTGGCCCACTGCAGCAGGCTGCAAACAGACACAGTGCTACAGTCCATGAAACAAGCACCGTCTTGGAAAATCTTGGTAAGAAGTTTCCTGCTTTTATGCATATTGTGTACCAAGTCTGAAACTGTTCCTCAACCCACAATATATCTCTCTTCCCTTATTTCCATAATTCAGATGCTTCAACCCTCTCTTACACTCATCTCTGTCCAGCTGCATTTCCCTTTTCTCCCCACAAAATGAAGTTGAAAATTTACTGTAGTGTTATTTTTTAAATAGCTTTGGCATGTCCTTCTAATTATTAAATTATTGTTAGTAGTTAGGACTGTTATTTTTTGTCACGTACTGGTTATAAAGCTGTACAGGTTTGCGATGAACTGTCCCAATTCTCTTTCCATTAAGCTTTGTTATTTTTTTAAAAAGGTGATTTTGCCAAATACGAGGTTTTTCAGAAAAGCATATATCATACTATAGCAGAAGGAATGTCTGTATTCTGTTCTAGAATGTCTCAAGGAAACATTTCACTCTTACCTTAAAAAACCATGTTGCCTAGCTCAGATTTTACTTCATCATGCATATTTGTTTTCTGAGATCCTCCGAAGGCATTTACAAATACCCCTTCCTGTTTTCCCATGATCTTATCTAGCCCTGGGGTATGGGAAGATCCTCAACATTTACAAAGTCTTCATAAATCCACTTTGGTGTTGCAGAGCGATCATCAAGTGGGTGATCATCAAAAATTACCTTTCTCCAAAACATTATTGGATATCAATTGGTTGAGTCATTAATTGCTTAAGTCCTCTAACAACAATCTGTGATTTACAACGTTCTGCCTCTCTAATTACAGCACTATGAGTCATCTCTTCTATTTCGTTGCACAAGACATCTTTTCAAAGATAAAAGGTTTTTGTTCACCTGTCATCTTTCTATTCCTTGCCTTCTCTTCACTTCCCCATGTTGGCTCCGGTCATGTGGACTTTGGGAGGCTAGTCACCTGCCTGCTATCTTTCTGACATATTTTTGCAAGTATTTTTGGCATATCACTGCATGCCAAGCTCGCCCTTTCTCTCACATAGGCTTCATCCTTTAGCGCTTTCCCCCTCAGCTGAACTCTTCCATCTGTCTAATAAGCAATTAATTCCCCTGACAGAAATAATAGACACCGGTGGTAGTTTCTAACAGCAGTTTTTAATACGTCAAGAGAATGTCTTGGTCCAATTCAAGTGGTACTCCTTTACCTGTTTTATTCTTTTTATTTTGTTTTGTTATTCAGGGCAATAGATTTTTTCTTTTTTTTCAAATTGGAGGAATAGTATATAGACCTTGAACTCTAGAACCAGGCTTTGGAATTTACATCCTCTTCCACTGCTTAGTCTCTGTGGTCAAGTTAGTTATTCAGCTTTCCTGGGCCTCTGTTTCCTCATAGGGATGTGGGTGTATAAAATAAGCATGCATGTCTGAAATACTTATGATGCTGCCTAGCACATAACGAGATCTCCTAAGTGTATGTTGCCGTCACTACAATCATTATCTTCTGTATCACTGCTTTTATGCCATGTTCTTTCTTTTTTAAAATTGTATTGGAATATAGTTGACTTATAATGTTGTGTTAATTTCAGGTATAGAGCAAAGTAAATCAGTCATACATATAACTATATCCATTCTTTTTTCCCATATAGGTTATTAAAACTGTTGGGTAGATTTCCCTGTGCTACATAGCAGGTTCTTGTAAATCATCTAGTTTATACAATAGTGTGTATATATTATTTCCACCCTCCCAGACCCTCCCTACCCACGATGATTTCCCCTGTGCTAACCATAAAATTGGTTTTGAAATCTGTGTGTTTGTTTCCTTTGCACTGTATCGTTTTTATTAGATTCCACGTATTAGTGATCTCATACGATATTTGTCTTTCTCTGTCTGGCTTTTTGATTCAGTATGATAACGTCTAGGTCCATCTGTGTTGCTCCAAATGGCATTATTTCATTCTTTTTTATGGCTGAGCAATGTTCCATTGTATGTATGTACCACATTTTCTTTATCCTTTCCCCTGTCAATGGATGTTTAGGTTCCTTCTGAGTCTTGACTATTGTAAATAGTGCTGCAGTGAACATTGGTGTGCATGTACTTTTTCAAATTATGGTTTTCTCCAGATACATGCCTAGGAATAGGATTGATGGATAATATGCCATGTTATTTCTTGATACTCTTATATATTCACAGGTGTAGAGATATGAAATATACTTTGGAGTTTCACATAGCAAGATGTGGTAAATCAAAGTTAAGATCTTCAAACACATACACACTCACGGTGAGAATGTTTTAAAATCTTATCAACCACGCCACCAAAACATTGACTGAGAACTCAAAACATTTTATTCGACTCTTGGTAAACTCACATCCTTGATGGATTCTTCCAAAACAATCATCTAATAATCTGAGGAAATATGATTTTGAATTATACTCTGTAGGTGACTGATGTGCAAGAATAAGACATTTCATTATATTGTTTATAATAGTTCCCATCCTTTGTCAAATACCATGCAAGACGCTGAGAGTACAAAGAAGAACAGAAACATTCATAGTTCTTATTGTCTCTGAGTTTATAATTTCCTGGGGAAAACACACAAAAAACAGTGTAGCGTAAGAGCTAAAAAATAGTAATGCAAGTTTTTGTGAGAGTGCATGGGAAAGACAGGCATATTGAACTTGGGGGGGTCAGGGAAAGTGTCCAGAGGAAGGGCTGTATAAATGAAGACAGAGAGGGTACGCTGGAGTTAGTAAAACCTGGGTGAGAAGTTTTGGTAGCAAAGGGAAGGGCATACGTGAAGACTACTGTATTTATGATAGGCCACAGGGACTTAATTGTTCTCACAGCACTTGCCTGTCTCTCCAGTATAATAAAGGCAGAAGAGCTGTCTGCTGAGGGCACTGCTATATGTCCATCTCCCTGAAAAGTGCACATATGGTGACCTGCATTGGGAGCTCTATAAATATCTGTGAGATGAATGAATACATCTCAACACAGCTTAGTTACTTTCCACTTCTGTCTTCAACCAGGATCTCTGGTTAGTTTAATTTTATGATGAAGCCTGAGGATTTGCGGGAGTATCATTTATGGAAAGCAAAGATCTACTGCACAGAGGGCGTCATTCTTTTGTTCCTAAAAAAAAAACTACGGCTTATTCTTCAATGTGATTAAGGGCCAAAGAGACAACAAAGAGTATCTGTGTTAAGAAAAAATGATGGTTATTTCTTATCTTTCCATGAGCTTTATAAACTACCATTAAGACTTAAGCCATTCAGATATGGGTGTGGGTGTGTTCAAAAGCTTGCACACTAGTATTTAGTGGAGTTTCCCAATTGTTTTCCCATCCCAATCATAGCAATCATGAATAAGAGGAACTTCCCGAGTCTTAAAATTGGTCAGAAAAAAAATTGCCTTCAATGTTGGGTTAAAAATGCAAGCATTTCAGCTCTAGTTTCAAGATAAAGATTTTGCCACATTTCCTACATGAGTCCTAAAGTCTTCCTGAGGACCTGCAGTGAAATACTGAATTTAAGTAAACCTAACAAATGTGTGAGGTAGATGAGCTCAGTTCTAGGAATCAGTAATTCTGACACAAGTCAGGGAGGGGTGGGGTGGATTGCGAACCAGCAGGTTTATTTCTAGCATCTTTACATTTTCCCTTCCAGAAACCCTTGCCTTCTCATTGCCCAAGCCTCCCCCACCCCATTCTATCCTCTCTCAAGGCTGACCGTCTCAGGCAACAGCTCTCCTCTTCACTTGTGTCTTTATCCTCTGTCTTTCAAAATCTCAGCTGGTTTGGAGACTTCATTTCTATATATTTGAGGAGGTCATGAAAGGCAGCCAGACCCAATAAGCAGCAGAGACGAAAGCCCAGTTAAACCAGCTACATGCTGTGCAGTCCTGGCAAGTTGCATGAGTTCTTTGAAGCTCTGATTCCTCATCAGTTGTGATCGTGCGCCATCCTCTTGGGAAACTGTAACCAGTGATCTAATGCCTCCACACTGGAGAGTTAATGATTAAAATGCTCAATGCATCCTTTCAGGAACAGCCACATGTTCAAAGGACATAAGGCCAAAGGATGAAAATATTACAGGAGATTTCCTAGCATCAGGAAGAGAATAAGGATAAGTAAGGATAAAAACATTCCCAGAAAGCTTTAACCCACACTTCATGGGCAGCTAGCTACTCCACCTACTTCAGTTGGTTAATGTGTTTCATATAGAAGATGGTTACCAAACAGAAACTATTAGATAATTAAATTGTTTCAGCCCAGTTATTGGGCCCAGTACTAAACATATTTTAAGTGCTCAGTTAATTTCTGGCTAAATGAAATTGGCCACTGCCTTATATATTTTAGTGTGCAGTTGCCTTGACTATATTTGTATACTTCCAATACTGCTACTATTTTTCATTAATTCTAGAATGGATATTTTTCCTCATTGTCACAGCTCTGAAATCAGGATACATCTTACAATTTATTGCAATTAATTAGCCCTTTTCTTCTTTCTTGGTGGTACATAATCGATGGAATTGTTAATTCACTAAAAAGTTAACATATAAAATTCCAGACAATGAATATGCAGTAAGTCCTGATTGAAAGTTAAACAGCAAATACTCAGTTTAATGGACCATAGTGATCTACCATGCTTCTTGGCTGTTACTATCTGAGCACCAGCTTTGAGAATGTTTAAAAAGATGGGTATGAGCAAGGTACCTGTGTGAAAGGAAGTGTTTTGTGATGACCTAGGAAACCAGATAATTATTTCAAGGGAAGTGAGCAAATCTCGAAATAAGATAAATACATATCCACTTTAATTTTTTTAAAGCCGATACCTTAATTGCTGTTTCAAAATGACAGGATTTGAAACAAAGACTATAAGGATGTCAACTGGTGTAAATCTTGAATGATGTCTTAATCGATTAGAAGTTGTGCATTAAACAGTTTGAAAATCACTACCTTCTATTCATCAATAATTATGTAAAAATGCCCAGAGTATTATGGTTCCTTTAAGCAATTTCCAACAATTCATTCTACCCAAGTGATTTTGGGTAAATCATTTAGAAAGAAAGGAAAGATAAAAGGAAGGAAGGGAGGGAGACATAAATTGATGATATAAATGCAAAAGCTTATATTTAATTTTATAAATCTTCCATTATTTTGGGTTAATATAAACATAGCCATGTGACTCCCTATGGCATAATTAATAATCTTATAGAGTATAATAATCGGTGTTGACTTTCATGTACTCCTACTATCTAAGAAATTTTGTGTTTTTAAGATGGCATTTCTGTGTCTATGAAGACTCAAACATACTTATTGTCTTGATATGTTTTGGTTATATATTTTATATATATATATATATATATATTTTACTTTTTGTCATCCTGCATAAAATCACAGATCAGATCATAATATATAATTCATAAAAACAATATAGAAAATAAAAAACTACAGCTTCACACCACAGTTTCATGCATCTTTACCAGACAGACTATGATCAAGTCTAGATGCTCTAGTCTATATTCTCTGCAGGCATGGAAAATATCACATTGAACAGATCTGTTGCACCACAAACTCTCAGATTTAAAGTTTCTGAGACATCTCAGAATGTACAGAAATCTTCAGTTGATTATCACAACATCCAATATACTTCTCATATTGACTTAATTCCCACATGAAAGATTAGATTAAAACAGGATTAATCAAGGAGTTTCCATCATGGTGTGGTGCAGCGGAAACAAATTGACTCGGACTATGAGGTTGCGGGTTTGATCCCTGCCCTCGCTCAGTGGGTTAAGGATCCAGCATTGCCGTGAGCTATGGTGTAGGTCGCAGATGTGACTCGGATCCCGCGTTGTTATGGCTGTGGAGTAGGTTGGCAGCCATAGCTACAATTAGACCCCTAGCCTGGGAACCTCCATGTGCCACAGGTGTGGCCCTAAAAAGCAAACAAACAAACAACAAAAAACAAGATTAATTAAGGAATCCCTTGAAATCTCCAAAGCAATGTAAAATCCTACAGCTATTAAAATAAGCTGAATATTTTCTCTGCTTTTCCCCTAAAGCTTCACCATAGACAATCAACAAAAAATTGACCAAAATCAGTTTCAGGATGTTATTCTTACAAAAGACAGTAGAAATAACCCAAATGTCCATCAGCTGATGAACGGATACACGAAATGTGGTGTGCTCACACAGTGAAGTAATATTCAGCAGTAAATAAGAACGATGCTACAGTGTGGATGAACCTTGAAAATACTTAGCTAAGGGAGAGAAGCCGGTCACAAAAGACCAGGTATTATATGATCCTATTTAGATAAAACATCTAAATCCTGAGAGTCAGAAAGCACATAGATGAGGGATTGCCGAAGGCTGAGAGTGGGAGACGGGGAAGGAGTGGCTGCTGATAGGCACAAGGATTCTCTTAGGGGCGCTGAAAATGTTCTAAAATTAGATTGTGGTGACAGTTGCACAGCTCTGTGAATACAATGAATCGTACACTTTAAATGGGTGCATTGTATGGTATGTGAATTACATGTTAATAACACAATTTCCAAAGACATGGCAGTAGCTTTAAAGGCAAAAATTTTTCCTTCTGGTAAATGGCAAAAAACTTCCCCCGTTGGCAGAGATAGAAAGGCTCTGTTGAAAGCACTGGAAAACAAAACCAGCAGAAGGGGAGTCCTTAGAAATTTACTGATGAGAACTCAAGATGGAGGCAGTAACCAATGTTATATTCTGTGTTTAAACAAATGATTCCAGGAACCAGGAAACAGCTCTTGGGGCCTGAGTAGGACTGTCAAATAAATTCTAGGAAGCTCCATTAAATTTGGAGTCCACACAGTGACTAGACTTTTAATATCAATGTCCCAAAATATTACATATTGCTAAATTGAATACTATAAAAATATTACATATCTAAGGACATGCTTATGTTAAAACACTACCCATTATTTGCCTGAAATTCACATTTATCTGAGGGTCTTTTACTTTTGTTGCCCTTAGTAAACCCGGCAATCTAGGCGTGTGATTATAATTTTTTTAGAGTGCTTTCTTACGAAGAGCGCAGAGCCGTTGAAAACAAAATCGGGGTAGCTCTAGGTTAACAATGGGAGAAAACAGTTGCAGTGCTATTTCACCCATTCGTTTATTTAGTGTTTTATATGCCCAACACTGGAGATACTACCGTGAGTAAGATGGATCCAGAATTTCAGATTATGGCAAAGAAGACAAGTGAAAATGCGATTACAGCGAAGTATGACACATGATGGAGGATGGCGGCAAGTGAGGAAGAAAAGTCAGAAGAGATGGGCAAAAGCTCAGAGGTGAACAAGAACATGGCTTGTTCAAAGGAACAAAGTTGGAAGGAAGGAAAGAAGGAAGGAAGGAAGGAGAGAGAAGAAGAGAGAAGGAGGGAAGGGAGGGGTTATTTCAAACAGGTATAGAAAAGCCAGACCAAGGAATGTTGTGCTTTTTCCTTCGATTTAAGTACATTTAGTTTTTAAAGCAGTTTTAGGTGCATGGCAAAACTGAGTGGCAAGTCCAGAGTTCCCATACACCCCACACTGTCCTCACACATGCATGGCCTCCCCCGCTGTCAGCATCCTGCACCAGGTCGGTGGATTTGTTGCACTTGGTGAACCTACGTTATCATCCAAATCCCACAGATTACATTAAGGTTCGCTTGCGGCGTTTTACTTCCATGGATTATAGCAAATGCATAATGGCGTATAGCCGGTATTATAGCTTCACTGCCCTAAACTTCCTTTGCGCTCTGCTCTTCCTTGCTCCCTCCACCTAACCCAGCCACCCCTGATCTCTTTACTATCTCTGCGGTTTTGCCTTTTCCGTGATATCATGTAGTCGGAGTCATCCAATATGTGGCTTTTGCGGACTGGCTTCTTTCACTTAGAAATAGGCTAAAAATGAAGGTTCTTCCATGGCTGGATATCGCATTTCTTTTAAGAGCTGAACAATGTTCCATGGTCTGGAGATACTCACAGAGGGTTTTTAAGTCCTCTTAAAAGTGTTGATTTTACAGGGAGAAACAGGATCACGTTGCTTAAAAAAAAAAAAAAAAAGGAATCACTTTAGTTCTAAATGGAAGAATAAACTGGTGAGAGACCAATAAGAAGAATATCGTTGTAACTGGGACAAGAAATAATGGTGTCCTAAAGGAATGCTGGTGACTATGGAGGATGATGGTGCTTGTGGAGAGAAGTGAGCATAGTCAAGGCATAAGAGGAAGCAGAATCGTAGGACTTGGTGACTGATGGGTTGTGACAGTGACGTTAAGAGGAGGAGTTAGGTCAGGATCCAGAACTTCCAGGTTGGACTGATGGTTGAACACTGGGGAGAGAAGAGAGAGTTATAGAGATATATTGAGATCATTTAGGGCCACACTGAGCTTGAATCATCTCCAAGGTATCTGAGCAGTGGAGTGACTTCCAGTGGGTAGCTGAGTCTATTGAATTCAGGAAAGAGGTTCAACTCCCAGATATAGATTTGGGAGGTACTGTTACAGAAGCAAAAACTGAAGCTTAGATGTGGATGCTCATCCAGAGAGTGTGGTCAGAGTAAGAGAAGAGGAATTAGGACAGAACCCCAGAGAACATCAGCATTGATGAGGAAGTGACAGCAAGCAGAGATGCTCATGAGAAACTGGGAGTTGGTGGTACCACAGATGTAATTGAAGAGAGTTCCAGGCAGTGGAGGCTCCATTGAGGTTTTTAGAGACATTAAAAATTACAGTATTCTCTCCCCAATATATAACAAACATATATCTATGAAATATATATATTAAAATTAAATTACTGTATAGAACCTATTTCTCCTTTCATAAAGCATGGATTCAACATGTACATTGAAATTAAGATGGTTTCTTTCTAAATTTCTCCAATGGAAGAATTTAGGTAGGTTCATTAAAGCTAAATTTCTTCAGTGTTTCCTTGATTTTTGAAAGAACTTCAAGCATGTGCTTAATCTGTTTGTTGGATAATCTGATCCTGCTGACAGGGGATGGTTTTCAAGACAGTAACATAAAAATTTCCACATGCGCATTGGATTTAGAGACAATGACAGTGGTAAACGTGTTTACGTAGAGATGAGTCAGAATCCAGAAGGAAATGAGTTGTAGGAAGTGGGTCAAGGAGAAGGAAATAGAAACAATGAATATACTCAACCCTTTCAAGAAATTTGGCTCTGGAGAGAGAGAGAGAGAGAGAGAGAGCGAGAGGGAGAGGGAGAGAGAGAGAGAACGCGCGCGCAAGCACGCGCGTGCAAGCAAGAGCAAAGACTGAGCTGGAATGGGAGGCTGGAAAATGGGGCAGTCTTGAGTGTGCTTAAATACTGATGGGGAAGTGGAGAGATGGATTCTAGACCAAATGCCAGGTCAGGCCTCAGAGAGGATGAACACCCTCTGATTTGTGAAAGGAAAAAGAAAGACAAGAAAGGGTATAGTTGCTGACAACCTTATCAATTTCATGGCCGGAAGTGCAAAGTGTTTGGTCTAATAGCTTCCCTTTCTTGTGAGATAGAAGGAAAAATGATCTCCTGAACATAAAGGGGGAAATGAATCTGTTAGTGATTCTAGGTGAATGATGGAGAATTGGGCTGCTGGGAAGAATGAGGGAACTGACTAGGAACCTGTTGTGTCTGGGAAAGAAAGACAGTTGGACAAAAAGTTAATGATCTAGTTCTTTTTTTCACTGAGTAAGTGTTCTTAAATTAATAGAAGATCACTTTCATATACACATGTACACCAACAATAGAAATATCTTCTTAATATCACTTTTGATGTATCATAAAGATGCAAATCAAAAGAACTCCATGCATAGAAGAACAATGCCTCCTTCTAAGAAGAATATTCTAAAATGAGCGTCCAGGAAAATCAGTTGCTACCCACCAGCTGCTTATAAATGCAGAGAATCCTGTTCAATTTACCAATCATTTACAATTCCAATATCTATGGTTAGATTCTAGAAGTATTGATCTGAATAATCCAAAACAGCAGATATTCCAAAATGACTTAAATTGGGTTTCGAAAAACATAATTATTTACATTAAATTTGCATTCCCAATTTGCCTCACTTGGGCAGAAAACACTCAGTGATATCCACCGGTAGAAGATGCTCAGAGATTAGAGACAACCCAGAGATGACCAGTTAGCAACAAACAATAAAGGGAATTAATCCCCTCAATTGCACTGAGGCAAATTGTTAACTATAATGAAATTGCTGATAAATAAATGATCCCTAAATTTTCAGAAGCAGAGCTGTTTCCATTCTCAGCCTGATCCCACTCTTATCCTGAGCTGAATCCTGACTTAAACTCCAAGTGCTTTCCTTCCAACACCCAGGCTGACATAAAGTTCTCCTCAGCTTGCGTACGTTGGATGGAGGTATACCCAGGACAGACGGCCAGCTCTGAGCTAATTATTATCCTTCTCCATCTTTCATCTACTCACTCACTTATTTAATCCATACGTTCAATCTCAGTGATCATTCAGGTCCTGAGAACTTACTCTATGTCAGGAATTGGGGTCGTTGCTAACATCCCACAGATCAACAGCAGGGATGCCCTAAGTAAATCGCCAATTAAAAATGATGAGATATGACTGATGATAGTCAGTACTGCAAGGGAAAGCAGTGGACTACCCACCCAAGCCCAGCACTGACTTATGAATACTTCCTAAGGAGCTTGGCCTTTGAGTTCTTAAAGGATGAGTAAAAATTAGCCAGGTAGAAGAGGAAGGGGATCGGGAAGAATAATAAGAACAGAGGATCCGTTTGGACAAAGAGGTGAGAGATATCACAAATCATTCAAGAAAGAGATTTCCTCTGATGGTGCAGAAGGGTCAGATCCTGCAGAGTCGTAGGCCAAGATAAGGAAGTGGCTCATATCCTGTAGGTCATGAGGGTTTTTTTTTCTTTCTTTCTTTTTTGATGGAATCTTTAGTGTGACATGACGAGGTTCGTGTTTTAAAACACTTGCCTAGATGGATTGGAGGGTTTGGAAAAAACTTAAAAACAGGGACTGAGCTGAGGACCCATGCAGTGGGACTGCAGGAGCTGAAATCCTAAAATAGTAAAGGGGCAAAAACTACAGACTTGGTGATTGATAGGAAGGAGGCGATGACGGGAGGGGGAGGAAGAGCCTAAGCCAGTTCCCCAGGCTCTGGCTGGGACCTGGAATGAAATCTGGCTTTACTACTCACTAAGCTAGAGATGGCAGTAGGAGAAAAATGTTTGGGCAGAAGGCAGTGGGTTCAGATTTGGACATGTTGAGTTTGCAATGCCTACGGGGACAGTCCTCTAGAGAAAATCAAGGGATCATTTAATGCAATAAGCCGGTCACTCAAGAGACAGGTCATATCTGCAGATATAGATTAGGAAGCATCATAATACAGTGAGTGTGGATAAAAAAGCCTAGAGAGCAGAACAAAGAAAATAAGCCGAGGAAAGAAAAGAGCAACAGAGACCTGTTCACACTAGACCAACTAAGAGGTATTTTGGGCCCTGGTTAGTGGAGCTGGAAGGGACTAGCCTAAGAGCTAAGGTAGAGTTTAGCTATTTTTTTTTCTTTTTAATAATTTTCTAAATGGAATTATAGTTGATTTTCAATGCTGTGTTAGTAGAGTTTAGTTTTTCTTTTATCCTAGTCAATTTGCCCTGGTTATTTCACTCAAACTAATTTTTTAATTTTGTATTGTTTTTTCTCAGTGAAGTATGTTTCTTAATCTCTAGTTGAAATTAAACTTTACTTTAAAAAAAAAAAAAACAGCTCCTGGACTGATAATATTTGCTTATCTTTTCTTTACTTCAAGAACCTGAAGTAAATCTATTATCTTCACATATTATGTTCATTGACATTCATTGACAAAGGAGAATAAAGCTTTTTATGGCAGACCAGTCTGTGTTAGCTTATCAAAAAATAGATGCAATTTCCTCCCATTTCTGTAAGAACCCCACTCTACCATGAGACTTTTCTGTTTCTCCCAACACTAGGGAGAATCTTTGCTCCACTCTTTGAATCTTGGGTTGTTTGAGTTTGGGGTTTTTGTTTTCGCTTTGTTTGGTCCAAAGACCATCATCAGCAAACATGATGCAAGCAGAGACTTGAAGAAAGCTTGTAGTTCAGGCCTTGCCCTTTCTTGCTTTTGGAAGACTTTCCACCGCCATAGAGAAGACGAAGTTAGCCTACTGGACAGGTCATGTGACACAAAAATAAGCCATCCCTGCTGAAAGGCTCTAGACCACCCCACCTTGCAGCTGACGGACACGCACTTTGAGACCCTCCTAGAGCATCCGGCTTCAGGGGGCTTGCCCGCTGAATGCAGAGATTAACAAAATTGATTCCCAGTAGAAGAGCCACCCAATTGATCCAGAAAACTAGGAGCAAGTTAAATGATTATTATTTTTAGTCACAAAGTTTTGGGATGATTCTTTCTTGCAGCCAGGTATTCCTGACATGACTACCTTCTAGAGTTGGAAAAGAGATCATATAATTTGTTTAAGATAATTTCTCAGTGGTAATCTCTGGTATCAGAAGAGAATCTCACAGCAGGTAAACTACCTCTTCAATGACTTTAGGCAGAAAAACATACTCCGCTTAAGTGGGTTTTAGAGGGCATAGACATATCCCAAATCATGACAATTAAGTGTCCTGAATTTTAATCATAGGTAATAGCCTGGATTAAGCCTTGGTTGAGAGACAGGCAGTTCTACCAAGTTTTCAGCCAATAGCTTACCCATTTTTAAACTTCATAATTGTTATGAAGGCACATAATCAGGTTTTTTTAACCAAATAGCACACTGGCACTTATTCCTGAACTTTTATTTTAGCTTAAAATCCAATAGGTGTGCTAAAAAAACTCCTTTGAGAAGGAGGCCATAGACATTTCTCAAAAAATCTAGGATGAAAATATTTCATAATAGATGCTATACTACCACACACACACACACAAAAAAACCCAGAACCAATTCTTTTAGAGTACCAACCTCACAGATAAAGCTAGTTTTCTTAGGATAATTATGAACAAAATTTATGAATTATTCATCTCTATATCGCCCATAATCCCTCCCGTTTAGGAAGCACTTGATAGGTGTTGGTTGAATGAGCAAGTGAATGAATTACTGAGTGAGTGAATGATTAATGGGCCAATTGCATTGTTTCAGACTTTCCTATACATGGTGGCTGTGCCTCAGACGATGTGATTTGACCCATGGTATAACTGACTCAATATAATTAATGACTCATTTCATAACAAAGTTCTACCAGTACTGTATTCATACGTGAAACCACGCTAATGACTCTGAAAGAGTCATGTCTACTTAGAGATCCTTCTGCGTAAGTCAGATTTGCCAGTTTCTACCCAGGATCTATAATAGATTGTACTCTTCTTTTCATAGAATAAAATCAGCCAATCTAACTTTCACCTAATTGACAAGCTGTGTGATAGTTATAGACATATAAGATACATATTTATCTTTATATTTAGAGATAACACTACTGGTGATGATTGTTATCTGAGTGAACAGGTGTGGCTGCAAAAACCTTTGCCTAACCAACTGTTCTCACCACACTGTACACACAGAAAGGCTATTCCGTGGTTGGCAGCTGTAGCCCTATTTGCAGAGCCCACAGCTATTTGCCTCTCCACCATTTAAAATCATATTCTGCCCATTCCCTTATTCATAAATGCTGTACATTTAATTCGTTCAAGTAAACGTGTTCTGCCTGTTATCGCTGGGAATTCCAGAACTACACTGACTCACGCCACGTTTTCCTTTCTGGGGTCCCTAGAGTTCTTCTTCTGCTCACTCTGTTTTTGCTTGCCACGCTTCAGCTTAGCAAACAGCATCTATGTGGGTCTCCTATTACCATGCATTCCTGACACCTGCCTGGTCTCAAAGCTTCATCCTTCTTCCCTGAGAATATTCATTCATTAGCAAAGCCTAGGTGCTGGCTGTCTGAACTTGCCTGTTTGAAGTTAAATTATCACTCACAAGAGGAACTGATGAACCTATTCAAGAAATAATTTATTCATTGAGTTACTTCTTATTTCTTGAAGCACGAGGCACTGTTCTAGGTGCTGTTGACACTACAATAAACGGGGCGGAGTTTGTATCGCAGCTTTGTGTGGTCAGAGCAGAGCTATCACCTCTTCTTTTTGTTTTGTTTTGTTTTGTTTTTTGTTTTTTGCTATTTTAGAGCTGCACCTGCCGCATATGAGGTTCCCAGGCTAGGGGTCGAATAGGCGATGCAGCCACCGGCCTTCGCCACAGCCACAGCAACGTGGGATCTGAGCCACATCTGCAACCTACACCACAGCTCATGGCAACACCGAATCCTTAAGCCACTGAGCAAGGCCAGAGATCATGGATCTTCGGTTCGTTAACCGCTGAGCCACGAAGGGAACTTCTACCACCTCTTGTTTAATATTACTTAAACCACTCTTTGATGTCTAATAGGTGCTTCATAAATGCTGATAAGACAGGTCCAAATTCTTAAAAAACTCATTTTGTGCTGGAGTCTTACTAAGTACAGTCATCCCTCAGCATTGGTGGGGGATGGATTCCGGGACCTCCTCCAATGTCAAAATCCACAGATGCTCAAGCCCCTCAAATAAAATGACGTTTTGTAGTGAACCCTCTGTATCATGGTTTCGACATTCACGGACTCGAGTGCAAAACCTGCAGGTGCAGAGGATGACTGCACACATCTTATCTGCCAGGGAACCTTGGAGAACGCTGAATTTGTGATTGATTCCATTTTCCACTCTTGCTCACTGGATCTCTTGGTTTTCAGACTGCCTAGGTAACAAAACTCATGATGGCTTTTAGATCTCCTTTGCCAGTGAAAATAATTAACAGGCTACATTGCTTCTTCTCTGCAAGGGGTACATGCTTTTGTTCTTCTCAGACTTGTTATCGAGCCGATGGTCCTATATTTACTCTGCCAAAATTTCCATAATCTTATTATCATCTTTCCTGAGTGCCTCAGCTGCCTTCTGTGTGTGCAGGTATGTGTTCATGGCACGGATTTCAGGAGGTTTGTCTGTTATGCTGCCTCATCTTCTATCCATGTATGTTTTTCAAACACTGTTTTTCAGACAGTGTTTACCAGCACATGCACATCAGCTGGAAGTAAAACAAATCACAAGTGAGCGGTCAGCACAAGCATATAACTCCTTTACCTTCCTTCTGTGGCCACTGGCTCAGGCATCTCAGAGGCCTGTTCTTGATTCCATAGACTATATTTTAGGAATCCCAGAGAGAGCTACTGATAGATTCTTACTATAAAAGGTCTTTGATATATCCTACTACCCAACTTCATATTTTTTACTCAACGTAAGTCCCCCCCCCCCCGAAAAGATCTTATTAGTTATGTTTGGAAGTTTGTATTCAAAAAGGTAAAACACTGTATTACCTAAGTTTCATTTTCCTTTGTGCTATCAAATACCATATTATTCCCCAGCTTTTACCCTTTATATAATCTAAGTCAAAATTGGAGTGGAAGAGGAAAACTCAAAAATGTATTACTAAATAAGAACTATACCGGAGTTCCCTCTGTGGTACAGTTGGTTAGGAATCTAACTGCAGTGGCTCAGGTTGCTGCAGAAGCTTGGGTTCGATCCCCAACCTGGCACAGTGGCTTAGAGGATCTGGTGTTGCTGACTGCTGTGTGGGTCATAGCTACAGCTTGGATTCAATTTCTGGCCTGGGAGCTTTCATACATACGCCACAGGTGCATCCATAAAAATAATGAACAAATAAATAAAGTATATTACTGGAGAACTAGGTCCTAGGATTGTGTACACTGTCTCGTATCCTGACCTGGACAGCAGAATGCACATGAATATATTGTTAAAAATGACTTGACTATGATCTCCACCCTTCAAGTCTCAAAACAAAGAACAAGCAAAGCGCAAGGGTTTATTTTGCACCTCCTGTGTTCCCACCAATGTGCTAATTCCCATGAAAAGATTATCATCCTCCCCCAAGTATCCCTAAATTTTAATGAAAAGAGAAGATAGGAGTTCCCGCTGTGACTCAGTGGTTAACGAATCCAACTAGGAACAATGAGGTTGCGGGTTCGATCCCTGGCCTTGCTCAGTGGATTAAGGATCCAGCGTTGCCGTGAGCTCTGGTGTAGATCGCAGATGTGGCTCGGATCCCACGTTGCTGTGGCTGTGGCGCAGGCTGGTGGCTACAGCTCCTGTTAGACCCCTAGCCTGGGAAACTCCACATGCCGCGAGTGCGGCCCTAGATAAGGCAAAAAAAAAAAAAAAATAAATTAAATTAAAAAAAAAGAGAAGATAAAATAATGAAATACAAGACCAACAACAAAATGGCATTTCACACTATTTTAGCAAAGTAACAGATACCATTGAAAAGGCAAAGTCAATAGCTCATTGACGGTATCACTAATCAGTACTAAAGGAATTCAGAGACAAGGAGATACTGAGTGATCCAGCTGCCTCACACAGAGCGAGTACTCTCGGGAGAGGGACCATATTTTTACAGCTGCCCTTTGGTTTCATATGATAATATGAGACACTGAGGCAGGAATTAGCAGGACAGTGATGGCCAGTAACGATGGGTGGACATTTGTCCCATTCCCGTGGCTGTCCTGGAATCTTTGAGCACCCTTCTTCCTATGTTGGAAAGTTTTCCTCTCCCCAAAGTAGAAGCTAGAACGTTGCTTCCCCAGCCTCCCTTGACGTGGGCTCATGACCACGTGTTTCTCGTCAAAGCACCTCACACAAGACAAGAGTAGGGGTCAAGTTTGGAGTGAATGAAGGAGTGTGGCGTTCAATTGGTGCTGGCAATGGGCAGGGTCAGACAGCCTTCAGAGGCCCCAGTGACAGTGATCCTGGCTCGAGCAACCCCTGCAAACTTCGGAGCCTTGTGCCCAGTGGGGCTGCTCAACACTGCAGTTTGGAGATTGTTCCAGAGCGCAAGGTCACCAAGCTTGATTCTCTAGCCATGGCAGAGACTCCATGACATAAACCTTATCCTTGTCGACATTTCTCATTCTGCTTAAAATAGTGCAGGGGGTTCTGCTGTTTGCGGTTACAGACTAACAGAGACCAGACCGACAGGAGCAGAGCTTAAATATTTGTTTAAAAGAACAAAATAACAATAGCTAAGACAGAGAAGCAACCTAAATGTCCATCGACAGAGGAATGGATAAAGAAGATGTGGTACATCTACACAATGGAATACTACTCAGCTAAAAAAAGAATTAAATAAGGTCATTTGCAGCAGCATGGATGGACCAAGAGATGGTCATACTAAGTGAAGTAAATGAGACAGGGATAGGCAAGTATCGTGTGAGACAATTTATACATGGAATCTAAAAATGGTACAAATGAACTTATTTACAAAACAGAAAGAGACTCATAGACATAGAAAACAAACTTAGGGTTACCAAAGGGGAAAGGTGGGGAGAGGGATAAATTAGGAGTTGGAGATTAGCAGATACACACTACTATATGTAAAACAGGTAAATAACAAGGACCTACTGTATAGCACATGAAATTATATTCAATGTCTTATTATTGTTATTCAATATCTGTAGTAAACCATAATGGAAAAGAATCTGAAAAAGAATATATATATATGAATAACTGAATCACTTTACTGTTTATCAGAAATGAATACAACACTAAATCAACTATATTTCAAATAAATAAAAATAATACATTAGTAAAAATACTACGTTCAGACCAAGTTCTAGAAGACTAGGAAGAAAAGCAAGTGGCTAGAGGATAGAGAGCATGATGAATTTAATATAAGGCATAATATGCCAACAGCACGAATGCTGCCTATTTGGCCAGGGAGCACAGCTCCCCGGCACCCAGCTGCACCCTCCTCCTGCCTCTGCTCTTTTCTGTGCCCTAGAAGGCTGACTTCTCTCTCTGTCTGCCTCCTCGGCAACCACTGCGCACTAGATTCCAGCTAGGATCTACCAGTGAGGAGCTCAAGGCAGAAAAGTGAGCTCAGAGGAGTCTATTTTCTTGGCTCCCTCCCTGCAAGATCTCCCGGCCGGAAGCCTCCCTTGCCGAAGGGCTAGAGGCTCCTGCCAGGCAGCCTGAGTCTCAACACATTCTTTGCCCATCTTTTCTTAGCTCTTGAAATGAGGGATGGCAGTGGAAGTCCAAAGCTAGTCCCAGACTGTAACTTCTCCTTTCGAGGTTCCCGCTCTCAGTGACACCTCTGCAAAGAGTCTCTCTATAAACTCTCCTCCACGGACCCACCAGGGCGTGCCTTCACTTTCCTGCTGGGACCCGACTGATAAAGCAGTACATGGGATTTGGATGTACGCGTCTTCTCAAACCATACGGACCTGCTGGGGAAAGTTGAACACAACATTGAGAATAGCAGCTGACCCCCGGGGAACGGGAGAGAGAGTGATTAGGCTGGAGAATGGCAAACTGGAGATGCAGCAGAGAGATACGCAGTCTACCTCCTATAAAGGTTTATTCTTGAGCTGGGTCATGGGAACATAAGTGTTTTCTATTCTTTATGATTTTTCCGTTAATATCTATAACTTAACAGCAGGTTTCCACTCTCTCAAGGATATCTTTTGGTAAATAAAAGTCTTCATTTTAATACAGTTCTAACCATCAAGCTACTCTTTGACGGTTAGAGGTTTTTCCATCCTATCGAAGGAAACTTTGCCAACCAAAACAGTGACACAGGAGATGCCAGCTCTGCCCATCCCACCCCCACCCCACAATATAAAAGAAAAACATATGCAGAGCTACCCACAAACCGAACTGACATAAACAGAGAGTAGACGGGTGGTTACCAGGGCCTGGGCGTGGGGTCAAAGATGGTCAGATGGAACAAACCTCCAGCTATAAGGTGAGTAAGTTTGGGGAATGTAATGAACAGCATGGTGATGTATAGTTAATAACACTATACTATATACTTAGAAGTTGCTAAGAGAGTAAATCTTAAATATTTTAACCACAAAAAAGAAATGTAATTATGTGAAGTGATAGAGCTGCTAGCTAATGCAACGTTGCTAATCATATTGCAATATATATACCTGTGTCATATCAACACCTTAAACTTATATAATATCTCATGCTGGTCATATCTCAATAAAGCTGGGGGTGGGGGTAAGGCGAATCTTTGCCTACCTAACCTTAGCCATTAAAACATTCTCTATATTGAGAAGAGACGTTTGGTTGCCAGTGAGGAGGGGGACGGAATGGGATGGACTGGGAGTTCGGCATCAGTAGATGCAAACAATTACATTTAGAATGGATAAGCCATGAAGTCCTGCTGTATAGCACAGGGAACTAAATGCAGTCTCCTGGGCTAGACCCTGATGGAAAATAATATTTTTAAAAAGAATGTCTATATGTATGTTCTCTATGTTATGTTCTAGAAGCTTTATCGGGTCACCTTCCTCATTTAGGTCTAGAAACTATTTGCAATTTACCTTCTGTGTGGTGCTGTGCTTTCTATGGTCAGTGTGGCATTCTGATGGCTAACACAAAGTTTGAGATTTTTACATTTGTTCATAAGTGAGATTAGCCTGGTGATTTTTTCTTTTTTTTTTGTAATGGTCTGGAAATTGGCTATAGGTAATATTTCTCCCTTAAATCTCTGCAGCACTCGCTAGACGGGCATTTCTTTCCGGGGAGGTCTTTAAGTTAGAGATTCCATTCTTTGAATGGAACTGTTCATGCTTTCTTTTCTTGCATCAAGGAGTAAGTAAGGATAAATATTTACTTTTTTCCATTGGGATATCCAGTCATTCCAGTACCATTTTTTAAAAGGGGTTTACTTCCACCTCTGCTCAGCTCTTCCCTCCCTCCCCCAGCAAGGAGCATCTTTAACATAAATAGCTTACTGTATACTTGTAATAAGTTTTGGAATCTTGATTCTGTTCTTTACCATTTTATCTATCCTTGCATAAATACCTATTTTAATTATTCTAGCTTTAGAATAAGCCTTGATACCTGGTCACATAAATCCTATATACTTCTTTTCAGATCATATTATCCTGGTTATTCTTGATCTTTTACCTTTCCCCATAAATAGAAAATCAACTTGTCCAATTTTTCAAGGCAAAGAGACTAAAATTTTTATGGGTTTTTTGTCTTTTTGCTTTTTGATTGGGATTAAGTAGTACTTGCATTATATATACGGACACCTTTGGCGAGGATTAACGTCTTGACAATATTGAGTCTCTGATTAATGAACATGGAAAATCTGTTTATGTAGCTCTTTAACGTATCTCAATAATGCTTGCTGGTTTTGTGTAGCGGTTTTCTTCAGTATTGATTAGATTTATTTCTAGGTATTTGTTGCTTTTGATGTTATTGTCATGGTATTGTGTGTTTGAATTTTATTTTTAAATTATTTGTTGCCAGTTTATAGAAGTGAAAGCTGCCAGCCTATTCCACAGTCACAGCAACGCCAGATCCGAGCCGCGTCTGTGACCTATACCACAGCTCATGGCAATGCCAGATTCTTAACCCACTGAGCAAGGCCAGGGATCAAACCTGAGTCCTCATGGATACTAGTTGGGTTCCTTACCACTGAGCCACAACAGGAAATCCTAAATTTTATTTTAATTTTTATTTATTTCATTTCATTTTATTTTATTTTGCCTTTTAGGGCCGGAAGATTCCCAGGCTAAGGGTCTAATCGTAGCTACAGCTACCAGCCTGCACCACAGCCACAGCAATGCGGGATCCGAGCCAAGTCTGCAACCTACACCACAGCTCACAGCAATGCCGGATCCTTAACCCACTGGGCGAGGCCAGGGATTGAACCTGCAACCTCATAGTTCGGAGTCAATTCGTTTCCGCTGCACCACGACGGGAACTCCTAAAATTTATTTTTGTATTAACCATATATCCAGTGATTTTTCAAAATTCACTTATTAATTCCAATAATGTATGTGCACATTCTTCTGGATTTTTCTATGGCAGCAATGATTTTATTTGTGAATAATGACAGTTTGTTTTTTTCAAGCCTGATTATTTTTTTATTTTTGTCTTTTTGTCTTTTCAGGGTCACACCCGCGGCATGTGGAAGTTCCCAGGCTATGGGTCTAATCCGAGCTGTACCGCCGGCCTTCGCCACAGCCATAGCAAGGCGGGATCCGAGCCGCATCTGCAGCCTACACCGCAGCTCACAGCAATGCTGGATCGTTAACCCACTGAGCAAGGCCAGGGACAGAACCCACAACCTCATGGTTCCTAGTCGGATTCGTTAACCACTGAGCCACGACAGGAACTCCAAGCCTTATGAATTTTTTTTTTTTTGCCTTATTTCACTGTCCAGCATTTCTAGTGCAATGCTGAATAGAAGTGGTGATCCAAATATCTTTATCTCCTACCTTAAGGACATAAATGTCAGTATTTTATGACTCAAGTTTCTTGTAAGATTCTATATATATCATTTGTCAGATGGAGCGAATCCCTTCTATCCCTAGTTTGTTAAAAAATTTTTACCATATGGAGTTTCCTGGTGGCTCAGCAGGTTAAGGATCTGCCATTTTTCCTGCAGCTGCTCCAGTAGTTGCTGGGGCACAGGTTTGCTCCCTGACCCAGGAACTTTCACATGCCATGGTCAAGGCCAAAAAAAAGCATTTGTCAAATGCAAGTACTGGTTTTTAGAATATATTTTTACTACATCTCTTGGGATAATGCTGTGATATTTTCTCTCCTTCATTCCGTGAAGGTAATCAATCCATTACTCCATTAAATAAAGTGAGTTTTGCATGTTAAAACCATGTTCCATTCTTGGAATAATCTAACTTGGTTATTGTCTCCCCAGAAAGAGGCCCTTAGATCGAGGTTTGGTTGCAAGTAGTTAATTAGGGAGCTAAAGAAAACTCTGATAGGAAGATGGAGAAATGAGGCAGGGAAAGGCAGGTCACCAAACCTGCGGCCATGGTGGGTGGGTGACTGGCGCGTATGCCAACCAAGAAACCCTGGGAAATGATGCCGGGCACATGTCTCAGAGTTGTCCCACCTGAGGGATGAGGGAACTGGAGTATTTATAAACCAACCCCTCTCACCAATCAATCATTTGTTGAGCACTGTTCCTGGAAAGTGTTAATTCTCTGGCATCTGTGGCCTCTGTGCCTGGAGGGAGAGGGTCTTAGGCAGCTCCAGAAAAGCCCTCAGGCAAGAGATGTGTACTCAAATGGAGGGCTGGCCCTCCCTGAGGCTCCATCTGCAACCTGGTGAAATATCATCCTTTCAATATACTGGAGGGTTCTCCATCCGATAATACTGTGTTTGGGAATTTTGCTTTTATGTTCTTGAGTGACATTGACCTCTTGATTCTTTTTGCCAACAGCCCGGTAATTGGCCATTAGTGGCATTTCCTCCTTAATATCTGTAGCACTTGCTGGGCCTGATATTTCTTTCTGAGAGGATTTTAAAGAGGGATTCCATTAAAAAAAAAAAAAAAAGACTAGTAAGATGTTGTTTTCTTGCATCAGCTTTAATAAGTTGTGGTTTTCAAGGTACTTATTTAATTTGAATTTTCAAATTTGTCATGAAATTTTATCTGCTGTATCCATATTGATGCAAGGGAATATTTTGATCTTCTTGAAGAGAACACTTGACATCTCTGACATAGATAATTTTGCTATCACTCAGAGCCACCACAAATATTAGCCTTATATTTGTATAACTTAAGAAAGCGAAGAGCTGCTTCAGAGTGAATTTCTGCCCCCACAGCTAAAAGCTACTAGTAACTTTTCAATGCAAATCACTCTTTCACATTTAACTACTTCCACCTCACCTAGCACTAATTACGTAAGTTATAAACATACAAGAAGCAACTGGAGTCTCAAGAAGGCAACTCTGAGAACAAATCAGAGTGACAGATTTAAATTTTAAGGGTATCAGCCTAGAAATGGAAGGTGAAGCCATACAAGAGAGCTCACCTTCTGGAAAAATAGGGGGAGAGAAAAGTGCCAAGTTTGAAGAGGAAGGAAAGTGGAAAGAAATTGACAACAACAAAACATTAATTAAGAAGAGCCAGAATTATGATGTTGGACATGTCAAAGAAGGAACATTTCAAGAGGAAAGAAAGTTAGCCAAGCCCAGTTGAAATGGTGGTCTTGGAGAATGAAGACTGATTCAGGTCATGGGCCTTTAAGCGACATTTGAGAACATCATTTTAATAAAGGAATAAACGTCAGTAAGGAAGTAAGTCGTCAGAAAATGTGAATGATAGATTGTTTCACTGATTTCAAAGAAGCACCCATACTGAATGGCCATGGTGCCAAGTAGTCAAGAGGTTTTGAAATGTTTCTGTGCCAAGAAAGGCAACGTTCTATACCGTGGCCTCGCCAATCAAGACGCAAGAAGGATAAAAGGCAGTTACAAGGAACTAGGTCTCACACCCAAAGGTCAAGAACATTAAACACAAGCAACACACTCTTTTTCCTTAAACCTGATATTTAAGGTCCCACAAGATTTAATATTAAAAGAAAGCACTGTTTTTCTTCTGGCCCCTTGTATCACTTAAAGGGTTTTAGCAATCTCTGTAATAAAAGAAAAAAATACAACAACTCTGAGAAGAGCCATCACACTCTATCATTTTACCCGTGTTTACATGACACAAGGAGGTAATGTGCACCCTGGGAAACTAAGCCGCGTGAACTCCTGTTACCCTCACTCCATGTTTAAGGACAGGCCAACTTCAGGGATGTCTGGAAATCTCAAACGCATTGGCCAGTCCGAATTCCACGATCTCCGATAGCACTTGGATAAGCCTAAAGGTTCTTAACAGTAAAATTATGGACCAACCCTGCTCCTAAAAGATTTTGAAAATATTTCTCATGTTATTGCAAGGTAACCTCAGTGTTTCCAAGGCACAAGCAAACGATTTGGGTGCAAAGGGGCACTAATCATTTATAATAAATCTTTGTTGCACCCTTTTTAATTGCAGAAAATACATGAATATCAACAGGTCCAGGGTCTCGAGGTATTTTTGAGCTCTCCTCCGTATTCCTTCTCTAGAAGGGAGACTTTCCCTTGCCTTTTTCAGAAGAGATGAGATGGGGAGGGGCTGGCAGAGAGAATGGAAGAAGTAAATAAATCCTCAAGACCCCTCCCCTGGGCAGATACAGTGACTGTAGGTACTCCCCTCAATCTCAGTTGGAATAAGGTGGATGACTAACCAGTAAGACTCTCTTTTTTTTTCTTTCTGCTTCAGTCAACTGAAAACAGTTTCCTGCAATTGAATATATGCATTAAAATGAAGTAATGAGTAGATGACTTTTTTCCTAATACTGTACTTTGCTCTTTTCTGAACAACACAAACCAGTAGTCCCGGGCTACGTGAGTTACAAGGTCAATGTTGTAACAGTTGGAAGGGACTCTTCAAAGGTTCTAGCCCAAACCCCTCATTTTACTGATGAAGAAATGGGGGTCCAGAGATGTGTAATTACTTGCTCAAGGCCGCACAGTTACTGGAAGATTAAGGACTGAAACTCTAGTTATGGGCTACCACACCAAACTTTTCTCGCGACAACAGACAACTAATTTCATTTTCTCATTTTTTTTCCTTTCCTTCCCTCCGTCCCTTCCCCATCTTTCTCTCTTTCTTTCAAATAAGAATTGAAACCAAAACGAAAAGTATTTTCTTCTTTAACCCACCACACTCTCAGTCCATCCCTCTAGGTACCATTAAGAAGTTTTCAACAGTTTCTTTGAATTTAAACTTGTCAAACAGGTTTCCAGCTTAGATACCACCTCATTAGCCATTTTTTTTTCCTCATTTGAAAATAACTCCTTATGCATTTTACATTTTTCTCAATTTTGCAAAACTCCCTTGATCTCTGTACTATCTGTTTCATCATGGATCTCCTACAAGGATGGCCAACACAGCCGTGAAAATCATTTAAAAGTATCCATTGAAGTGGTGAGTGAAATTCAACAAAATTTAGTATGGCTTCATGCGTCCAGATTTATTCTAGCACATTAGGTATAATTTTAACTTGGCCTTTACACTAATAGAATTTTAAAGTTGAAAAACATAAACTTGAACACTAATCTAGTTTAATGAGTAGCTGTTACCCGGAAGAGTTAAATGACGTGCATGCCAAGGTCATAATGTTAATTAACAGTGGAACCAGCATGGAACCCAAGCCTACTGGATAGACCACCAGTTCAGTTGCTCTCCTAAAAGCAGTTTACAGATAAATACAGGGCTATCGGCATCTTTACAGTCCCAAAATAAGCTTTTTGAGTTTTTCTTCAAAAGTTATTCTTTTTTATGTGGGGATAGGATGCTTAATTCTATCTTCCTTTCTTGAGTTCCGCCTTTCTTCCATCTGCAGACCTTTGCTGCATTCCCTACTGAAACGATAAACAAACACTCCAGGTTCTTATCTGATATCATTAAAGAGAAAAGAAGAGGAAGGGGGAGGGGGAGAAGGAGAAGAAGAAGGGGGAGGGGAGAGGGAGGGGGGAGGAGGAGGAGGAGGAAGAGAAGGAGAAGGAGAAGAAGTTCCTTGCACTCATGAAACAGGTCTCCTTGCGGGCTGGCACCAGCTATCAATTCTTAAGAAAGGAGCCCTATGGAGAAACCCCTTAAGGATCAGAGCATAGTGTGACAGGGAGAGGAATGAGGCTGAGTTTTCAATGTTTCAGCCTTTATGGAAACTATAGCTTCTGTGTCAGAGGAAGAGCAAAACTTTGCCTTTTCACTAACAGTGTCTCCTCTTCGTCATTTCTGAATCTCACCCCCTAGACTGCTAGCACGTTGAATTAGGTGTCATTAAATCCCACTGCTTTTATTTCTGAACTCTCTCCCTATGCACTACCTTTGAGGGTGGAGTTTCAACAGCATTATCCTCATTCAGATGCTAATCAACTCTATGAGACCTAGACTCCAATAACCCTCCAAAGGTCTCCCTACCTCTATTATCTCCTAACTTCACTCCTTACAAAATGTCTCCATTTTACTTGAATACCCTCAGCATAAGGCTGATGACTGTTAACCCTTTCCTTCTTGACACTCTCAATTTCTTTGACAACCAAACCCATGCCTCCTGAGTCTCCCCAGACTCTTTGCAGGCTCCCCTTCATTGCCAACCCCTTAAAGGTGGTATCCTTCTCTTTTCTCAATATGTAAGCTTTGCCATCTGAATACATGGACTCAACCTGCACCTAACGGATCCCTAAGAAAGCTCCCACTGCAGGCCAGACCTTTCTCTCATACTTTACAGATAAAAATCCAGAGGTACTTTGCCCAGTACATAAACTCTGAGACATGGAGCTATTCAAATTCAAATTCAAATTGGTTAAGTGTTGATGCAATTTAAAATTCATTTTCAAGTTCTTACTACCCACATGTGGCTAGCGGCTACCATACTGAACAGCGTAAACATGGAACACTTTCATCAATGCAGAAAATTCTTTTGGACATTCCTCTAGAATGTCCTACAAATGACATTTTAAAACCTCTACTTAAAATACCTCTTATATGACTATCTAAAACGGCTCTTCCATATGTATTTTCTCTCTCATCCCCTCCACACTAACTTTAATACTTAATTCCCATTAACTTCGCTATAGAATCCTAGTTGGTCTCCCCGCCCACTCCTACATACACCCACAAATTCATTTTTGCCAGTGCAGCCAAGGGTCTCTTTCCAAGATATGCATTTGATTGTGTCAGTCTTCTAGAAATGAGCCTTCAGTGCTTTCCCAGTAGCTGTATAATATGACCACATAATTTATCAACTAAACCCAAACAATTTTGATAACAAAAGAGGATGCTATTAATAATTATGCTGCTGCAATAGGACTAAAATGAGGCTCTCAGGTTAAACCAGTGTTTGTGGTCACCCCATATAGAGTCCAAATTTCTTAGCTTGGTGTGGAGCTCTTAAATGCTCCAGCCCTATCTCTTCAGCTCCGTAGATCTACCAGCCAGTCACCAAATGAAATGTCCTGTTTTACACTTCTGTGTGTTTCCTTGTTCTGATCCCTATTCACAGATCTCATTTCTCCCCTTTGTCATGCCGGTTAAACATAGAATTTGAAAAGATCTATAGAAGTACTACATATTGATTTTAAAGCATAGACATGTTTCCTGCTTATGAAAGAATATACAATGCTCAGAGACTTGGAAGATGTAGAAAACTTTCCAAAAGAACAAAAGCATCCCAGTTCCTACCACTCAGAGGCAACAGTGAATATTTCATTGTGCATTTTTCTCTATCCTCATGTAACACATCATTTTCCCACAAAATTTATTTATTTTTTTTTTGCCATTTTGCAGTAGACCTTTATCCTATAATACAGTACTTATATTTGGTCATATCATAAATATTCTGTTGCAAGTCTTACTGGCCGAATGTTAATTCATTGTATGAGATGCACTGGCTTAACTAGCTAATCTCATATACTTCTTGAAATGTTATCAACTTTATACAACTAAATATTTTTTCCCATAACAAAAGCAATTCATACCCATTGCAGATTTAAGGAAATGTACAAAGAAGAAGAGAGATTTATCACATTCTGAAAAATGGCTTGTATATTGTTTGAAAGATAAGTCTGCGTGAAAGCATATTTCTGAAGTTGCTATTAAGTCAATGGAAAAATACTTCATTTCTAAAAATTTTGCATATCTTGAAAATATGCAAATTTTCAAGAATACAAATATTGTAATAAGGTCTTTCTTTCACAGCTATGAATATATTTTCTCTTATTATCTGATATTACCACTAAGCAAAATTCTCAAATGCATTCATGTTAAACGTGTTTGTAAGAAATACTTCTTAAGATCTGTACTGGCATTCCAGAAATTCTCCCCATGAACATTAAAGTAGAATGTAACCTTTCTGAAAATTTCCACTGCATTCTCATCACGGATGAAATAGAGATTCATTTTGTAAATGTTATGCAAAACTTCTGACCAGGGAATTTTGGAAAACATAAATTATTTCTCCAAAAGATCTAAGACTTAACCAAGCATACCTGGACCTGAATTTGTGGTTCTAGGAAACATAAACGTATTAATACATCACCGATATAGTCACCGTTTGCCTTTTCAGCAAGTGAAAAGTAGACTTGAATATATGGCTACCAGAACGTGTGCCAAAACGCTACCATAATTGTATTACTTCCTGCTGTTCTGCTAATTTTAAAATGGCTCCATTCAATCTCAGTTAAACTTAATATGCCACCTCTTTGTACCTGTTTGGGAAGGAAACGTCACAAATTTATTCTGGTGGTCTCTGTACACTTATCTATTGCGGAAATGTCTTAATTCCCTCCTTTCAAACAAGAGATAGCAAAATGTTTAGAACAGAGAATGCAACAAAGTCAGATACATAGGACCTGAGTAATATTAACATGCAACTGGATTCTGGAGTAGTTCAAAACTATAAAAATATCAATAATTCTTGCTGCTCCAAGCCCTAAACATACACATATTGTAAAACCCAGAAATCATGGTTGAGAAAACAACCTACAGAGGCTGACAGAATTTCAGTAACAGACCAGCATGTAAACGTAGCACCAACCAGCAGCCGTTGTTTGCACAGGAGAAAGTATGAGGGCCAGCAGCACCTGGCTGTTCTGAACTGGACCTTGAAGAAAAGCATGGAACCTGCCTTTGTGGATGGTATCTGGGTGTAACTGGCCAACAGCATGAATAAGAATATAGCCTGCAGGCTGTGCACACTTGTGCAGACTGATTATCAAAATAAAGACATGAGAGTTCCCGTCGTGGCTCAGCAGAAACGAATCTGACTAGTATCCATGAGGATGCGGGTTTGATCCCTGGCCTCGCTCAGCGGGTTAAGGATCTGGCATTGCCATGGGCTGTGGTGTAGTTTGCAGACGCGGCTGGGATCTGGTGTTGCTGTGACTGTGGCGTAGGCCAGGAGCTACAGCTCAGATTCGACCCCTTGCCTTGGAGCCTCCGTATGCTGCGGGTGCAGCCCTGAAAAAGACCAAAAAAAAAAAAAAAGTACACATGCCAACAAACACAGCTGGGTGTCTTTAGCAAAAGTAGGAAAGAAGGCAGGCTGAGGTGAATGATTCAGAGCAGAGCTGAACACACTGAAAGCGTGATGGTTATTCCAGGGGACACGGCCATGTATATTTACCAGTGAATCCAGTGTGACAGGCACTAACCTGGGCATGAAAATAGGTACTGTTCCTGATATTCAGGGAGTGAACCCAAATCAGTTCAGAGCAATTACTGTGCCTCAGTGTTCACTTTAATTGAGGTCATCTCAGCGTGCTGATATATTGATAAGAAGAGATCCATAGAGTTTGCTGTGGGTACCTCGAGTGTCCATGGCTTTCTCGGAGAAACAAGCAGGTGATGAGTGACAGCAGAGCTGATACCAGTTGGCTGGGCTGCTGAGACTAAGCCCACAGCTGACCTGACACCCATGAACAGGCATCTCCCTGGACTTACACTTTTCACCCTGAAATGTGTAATTCCTTCCTTGACAAGGACGTGTTAACCTCTTCTGTCTACTTCATTTGCCAGCATTCTTCCATACATACTCACACAAACGAGATTCTTTTTTTTTTTTTTTTTTTTTTTTTGCTCCTTTAGCTGGAAATGTTACAGACAAGCCAAATACTTTTCTAGATCAGGTCACATTTTCCTTTGGCTTCCCATATCAATTTTGGAGCTCTCCTCTGATGTCCTTAAGGCACGTAAGCTAAGATGGGGACCAGAGCAGGCAAGTTAAAGCAGGTGTCATACTCGCTGCCTTAGCACTGCGTAGGTCACCACAGGGTTTCAGGCACTTCCACACATGTTGCTTTCCTTTGTGCTCACGAAAGCTTAGTGAGTAGGACGGGAGTTGGTGTACCAATGAGGGAACTAACCTGGATTTAGAGATTTCGTGTGCTTCTCAGCATCCCATGTTTAGGAGATGTCCAGGTTAACTAACTCTGAGTTCAGCATTCTTTTCTCTCCGATGAAAACTGGATTGTTGCTACTGTATTTTTCCAAAATTTTTATGTAATCTATGTATATATATGTTTCTGAGTAATTATGTCTGTTAGTTTCTTATATGTTTCTTTATATAATATGTAAATAAGTATTATATAGCAATCTACTTATAGAAATCTAGAGTAAGTTTCTATATATGTAATAGGCACATATATATGTGTGTGTGTATGCATACAGATATATATATATATACACACACACACATATATTACCTTTTTTTTTCCAGAGAGGAGAGACCTTGCCTGCCTAATTTCTCTAATTCCACCCCTGTCCTGACACTAGGAGGAGACAGGAATATAACATTTCCTTTGAAGGCAGGGAGGCTTAAAAGGAGGACTCCTGTTCTGCCTACATGGGAAGAAATGCAGGAGGAACTAACGCTCCATCCTGGAAATACACACAGCATGAGTCACCTGTTTCAATGTAATCACAATGGTTTCTTCACCCTGAAGTCACTTCTTAGACTTGGAGAAAGTTGGCACAATAACCTCCAACCTACAAGTCAGGAACTCGGGCTATTGAAAGTTTTATTTAAATGACCTTTCCCTTTGGCCTAACCTGAGTGTGAGGCTTCCTTCCACTCTTGCGGGCCTCAGGCTATAAGTAAAGCTGGGTAAATAGGAGAATAAGAATCTGTGTAAGAGTTGAGTACGCAATGGAAGCGTTGACACAACGGGTGGCGTCAAGACCTGAAGACATCAAGCGATGGGGAGGCCGGATCTGGCTCAGGTGATTTCAGTTTCCCAGTCTCCTAGGAATCGTTTGCATTAGCTGCAAACTCTTAAGAAATATTGAATTGTATTGGTGAGTGTAACATTGATTGGGGCTTATAACTGGCTATTTTATTTGGCACTTCTCTAAGGCACGTTGCCCATAACTATGTCAAAACATCGAGTTAGCCTTTGTCAGGAAAGGCAAGCACTTGTCAGTCAGGCATTTCATTTTAGAGAAAGGCTGGGAGAGTCAAGAACAACAGACAACTCTTCCTGGCTTCCTTAGTGCCATTATTTTGATCTTTTCCTTTCAACACGCTTTCTCAGGCACATCCGAGCAAGTCTAGTTACACTAACCCCCGTTTAAAGGAAACTGAATGTGCCACAGTCAAGTTCTCCAGCTGACTGCAAGATCTTCACTCTCAGGAAGAGTGGAATTTGAATATGACCATCTTTCACTTTGAGCTTCTTTTAAAATAGAAACAGGTGCAGCCCAGCCAGGTTGTGGTTAGGAATAATAACTCTTAGGTTCAAGATGCGACCAAATTCAGCCTGAGTAAGGCAGACAGGTTGTCAGGAAAGTGAGATCAAAGATAGATTAGAGACCACAAACCTCATTTATCGGAACCTAGGACAATGAACGGTAGAGTCTGCTAAATTATATTTTGAAATGAAAGAAAACAGGTGGGGGGACGATAAATTTTAATTATTACTTAGAGACATAAATCTTACTCTGAATTAGCTCACATTTCCCAAAGTAAATACATATGCAGAGCTGTTTAATTCTCCTCTCGCTAACAACAATGTTAAAAATGTTAAGCCAGAAAAAAAGTCTTTTCCTGGAAGTGGCATCCCTGTGCTTCTCATGCTATCACTATTTTTTAAGTGGCTTCTTTGCAAAAAAAAAAAAAAAGGAAATATTCTAAATTATTTTTCTTTTGTCTTTTTGCCTTTTCTAGGGCTACACCCATGGCATGTGGAGGTTCCCAGGCTAGGGGTCTAACAGGAGCTGTAGCCGCCGGCCTTCGCCACAGCCACAGCAATGCGGGATCCGAGCCGCGTCTGCAACCTACACCACAGCTCACGGCAACGCCGGATCCTTAACCCACTGAGCGAGGCCAGGGATCGAACCCACAACCTCATGGTTCTTAGTCAGATTCGTTAACCACTGAGCCACGATGGGAACTCCTAAATTATTTTAAATTCCGGTTGCAGCCAGAGACCTAGTTAGGGAGACTACCCATGGCGTGTCTTCAGAAGGAGACGTGGGGTGTACGTTTACCTGGGGCGGAACAGCTTCTCTGTCTTTTGAAGAACGCTTGAAAGAATATCCCTGTAAGAAATTTCTTTGCAACCTCTAAAGACAAAATGGCTGCATTACATTCTCATTTTTCATCATGACTAGTTTTTGCTTTTCTTAAAGTGGACATTTGGAGACATAGCACTTATCAGGAGCAACCATTGGTGTTTTTCTCCTTACCAAGCATTAGCACCAAACTCCTCCACGAGATGGAAAAAACTCCAAGGGGGTAGGAGCCCCTTGTGGGCTGTGTTCCTCGGTGTAGATTCAGCTTTTATCACAATATCTGGAACAAAACAACATTTCAATCAGTATCTGTAGAATGCACGGGTAAGTTGAACCGCATATTTCAACCATCCCGAATATAAAACATCTGCACATCCCTTCAGAACGTGTATGGTGAGGGAGCGTAAGATGTACAAGTGAACGAGGCTGGATTCTAATCTAAGCCAATCACCTGATGAGCCGAGCCTCTGCTCCCCCTCATATAAAATGAGACTTACACTACTCACTTTGCCAGGCTGTAGTGTACACTACAGACAATATGTGTGTGTGCGTGTGCACAGACTCCAACAGAATATCTGATAGATTTTATATGTCCAATAAATTGAAATTATTTTTTATCATTTAGTACCTGGATTGTTTTATTAAGTTTAAAATTAAATTCTAGGCCAAAGGCTAGTGCAGTCTTTCATAAATGAGAAAAATTCATCTAAAAAGAGCAAGTGATTTGCAAAAAAAAGTCAAAAAACATGGAGTTCCTGATGTGGCGGAGTTCCCACTGTGGCGCAGTGGAAATGAATCCGGCTAGGAATCATGAGGTTGTGGGTTCGATCCCTGGCCTTGCTCAGTGGGTTAAGGATCTGGCATTGCCGTGAGCTGTGGTGTAGGCTGGCAGCTGCAGCTCCAATTAGACCCCAAGCCTGGGAACCTCCATATGCTGCGGGTGAGGCCCTAAAAAGCCAAAAGAAAGGAAGGAAGGAAGGAAGGAAGTCTCAAAAAACAGTGCTCTTGGGTCAGGGGGAGGGAGGATCTGTACTAATTCCTTCTAAAGGATTTGAAGGCAAATTTTACTGGAATCTAGAATTTGCCCTATTTTTCATTGTACATCCATTTGGCCTGTTTTCTTAGATCCCACAAAGCTAAACGTTCATGGGTTAGTTCCTGGAATCTTTTTTGATATCAGTCTTAGCCACTTATATTTTTCTAGCACCTCTGTCTTTGAAACAAGGTCAATGAACTTACAAGACTTACACGATGAATCCATTCTCCTGATGATTTTAACATCTGTCAGTTTAGATCATCACAAATACTGCAAACAGTGGTTGAACTCAATCATTTCAACTTTTTTTTTTTGATCCATCACTTTCGCTTTTTAGTTTAATGAAGAGCTCGGTAATACTTGGTACAGTACTCTCTGATCTTACCAGAACACGAGAAAAACTCAGTCTTTGCCTAGGACGCAGTGTAACACCGTGAGCGGCGTTTTGCCACTTTGCAGAGGCCTCAAATCACAAGGCTCTTTTCAGCAAATCAAAACTATCCCGGGTGGCTTGGGATCATCTGGAGAGGCCTTCGGCTCATGCCCTTTTTAGCGTCCGGTCCTGCAGTTTCCTCCCACATCCGCTTCCGTCCTGCCTCCACCAAAGCCGGCTTCTCGGCATCATTGAATGTCTTTTTTTTTTCTATTAATTTATTTTATCCCTTTTTTTTTAATTAAAGTATGGTTGATTTACAATGTTTCTTCAGTTTTTGTTGTACAGCAAAGTGACCCAGCCCCGTGCAGTTCCCTATGCTGTGCGGGAGAAGCCCGTTGCCCATCCGGTCCAAATGTTACAGTTTGTATTCTGCTTCTCTAGCCCCTTCTATCCTGATCCACCAGGGTCTGAACTACTGGTACCTTCAGCTAGTGTCAACGGCAAAATCCAGCGGTGAAAGAGAGCAGTGAAAACACAGGAATTGGAACAGATTCCATTTGAGTCCTGGCACACGGAGGCGATAGGTCTTGGCCGCCCTTAGCTCCTTTGACCAAAGCTGCCTCGTCTGTACACTGACGGTGGTGAAGCCGTTTATGGTTTCAATTCCTTAAGGTTCTTCAGAGGCTCCAAGTCTCTGAAAAGTGCTCTTGAAATATTGGTTGCTTTTTAGGATGCTTACCAAAACCTCTCTTTTCCCTTGGGTTTACTCGCTACAATAAAATGGGAGTTGATAGCCTCTAAATGGGTAAGCGACCAACAGTAGGAAACTCAAGTATGTGGAAGTGTCTTAGCTCGGGCCGCTATAACAAAACACCAGTGACTCGGTGACTTAAACAAACATTTATTTCTCACTGTTCTGGAAGCTGAGGGGTCCAGGATTAAGGTGCCTGCAGATCTGGGTCTGGTGAGGGTTTTCTTGCTGGTTGGCAGATGGCTGCCTTCTGGCTGCATTCTCACATGCTGTAGAGAATTCCGGTCTCGTCATCTTCTTCAAAGCACACTAATTTCATCCCGGGGGCTCCACCCTTATGACTTCACCTAAACCCAATTACCTCTGAAAGGCCCTGCCTCCTAAAACCATTACTTTGGGCATTAAGGTTTCAGCATAGGAATTTGGGGGGTAGGAGGGAGACACACATAAGGGGTCAAAATATTTTAAAATATCTAAGACATCGCAATGTATGAACGATACACTGAGCTGGGAGATAGGCGGAGAATTTTCATTCCGGCTCTCTGTCTTGTCTCTAACCGGGGCAAGTCACTGAGCAAATTAGCAATTAATTATGTGCCACACGCCGTGCTAGGTATGTAGGTAATTCACAGATGTTATTTCTCATCTTAAAATATTATAACAAGTGAATATAATTATCCCTATTTTGTAGATGAGACTCCAAGTAGCGTAGCAGCATGGCTAGGATTACAGAGCTTGCTAAGCTGAAACCCCCGGGATTCAGGCCTCGTTGCGTTTCCCGAAGCCTTGCCTTCCCCGCTCTGTCGTGTTGCTACTTCCTTTCTAGGCCGTCTTACCGGTGAGCCAAACGGTCACACCAAAGGGGTTCGCAGGTCCCATTCAGCTCTAAAATGTGATGGCTGACTTGGGTGATGGGGATTTGGAACGTGCAGATGAGCTCATTAAGTGGCTCCAAGTAGATCCACTGAGATTCCTAGGAGTGGAGTCTCACGGTACAATACTTGAAAGCTCTCTGCTCTTAGGCTCGTGGGAAGCCAGCGTCCTAAGCCTACCACTGTGAGCATTTTTGCCCTCTACTCCTGTCTGCTGTGCAAATCAGGCAATTTGGGGTTTGTCAGAACCAAAAGTGTTTGGGAATCTCTGCCATGAATGAACCACGTGGCTACATATAACAGAGAAATTTCTCTGTGGCTTGAAACTGTTGGATCAATACCATCGGAGTCATGTTGTGACTCTGAAAATGCCTTGGTTTCCCCAGGAAAAGCCATAACGTGATTTGCATGTACAGTTGGAGCAGCAAATTGCAGAGACAACAGACTGAGCCAAAAACCAAAAAAAAAAAAAACTCACCACTGGTCTTTTGAGCATTCCCCAGTCACTGGACCTATATGCAAGTTTATTTAAACTAACAGTCTTGCTGCATTTTAAAGACTTTATTAAGTCAACCAGGACATATGTGCCAGGTTCAGCTTCCACCACTGATCAGCAAGAGTTTTGAATTCTGAGCTGCTGTATGAAATTCCCCTGAAATGATTCTAATCTCTTCTTTCCATTGATTCAGTAACTTTCAAAATACACTGCATTGTAGAACTATGCAAAGCAGTCACCACCGAATACACTCATTGACCTAGTGAATGTTTAAAGGGTTATCAGGCATGTACATCTTTGAAATATTGAGATTAGAGTTTCCTGGACCGATTGTAAAGCTCGTACTTTCCGTTGGTTTGGAGGGCAACTTCTGCATATTCTGGCCAGAAACTGGCCTTCACCCTCTTCGTGCAGCAGAACTGTGGAAGGACAGGCTGCTGTGGTTCCTACAATGCCCTTCTTTCCAGGCAGCCTTCCAGGAATAAGAAAGACACCGAGGGACCAAGGAGAAAGATTCAAAACCTTAGCATCCTGTGGGCAAAACCACACCCGTGCTGTTAACGCAAGCTTCAACCCCTTAAAGGAACACGTGCCTTAAAACTAGCTCTTCCAAGAAAAAGCCAGATTTTGCAAATTAAGTGTGACGGCACCACGCTGCTTCAGTCTAGGACAGGCAGACATGCTCACTTTGCATGAAGAAGAAACCAGAGTTGGCATCACTTCCCAGTCTTTCACCATACTTGTGTTTGGGACATTATGGCTTCACATAAAAACAGGCTTCACGTTAAAAACGTGCAGACTTGTTTTGTCCATGTGGAATGTTAAAAGGAAGGTGGCCTTTTCTCTAAAAGATAATAATAAAATTCTTGGTTTTAATTAGGAGGCACGGATCACATTCTTTCTCAAATGCAAGAGTGTCCCAGTATTATTGAACAGTTGAAAACTGAATGCTGCTATCTCTGTGGGATTTAAAAAAGAAAACCAGTAATTCCTAGATATAATCGTGGCAAAGATTTCTTTTCTCCCACTGAAAGCAAAAAAAAATCACCTGATTTTACTTGTTCTCTTAAAAATGAGAGAGTTGGAGTTCCTGTCATGGCTCAGTGGTTAACGAACCCGACTAGCATCCACGAGGATGCAGGTTCGATCCCTGGCCTCGCTCAGTGGGTTAAGATCTGGTGTTGCCATGACTTGTGGTGTAGGTCGCAGACGCAGCTCGGATCCCACATTGCTGTGGCTATGGTGTAGGCTGGCAGCTACAGCTCCAGTTTGACCTGGGAACCTTCATCTGCTGTAGGTGCGGCCCAAAAAAGACAAAAATAAACTAAAAAATAAAAATGAGAGAGTCGATTAAGGGCCAAAATTTACTATGCTTTAGAGTTTATGCAAATTACAAAATGAAAATAAATTAACTGTATATAAATATAATAGAGACCTCAAAATTTATTGTCTCCTATTGATTTTTTAAATATAAAATGCAATCGCTTTTTGAATCAGACCGCCCAATTTGTAAAAACCTTAATTGAGATTCTCTGGAATAAAGCATGAAAGTTATACCCACCAAAAATCCTATAAACTAGAATGTCTGGTGGGGCCTCTGACAAAGAAAACGCCTAGTCAAATAGCTGATAGAAAAGACTCAGTAAAAAATAAGCATCATGTCAATGGGTTTTGTTTTCTTTTTTCAGAGAGAAAGAGAAATGTACCAGGGCTCCCGTAAATCCTGAGGCTTGTTTGAGTCATTCCCTGCACGTGTGGTGCTATATCATGCCTAGGTTATTTATTTTTTTTATTTTATTGGAATATAGTTGACTTACAAAGTTATGTTAATTTCAGGCATACCGCCAAGTAATCAGTTATACATATACGTACATCCATTGCTTTTCAGATTCTTTTCCCATATAGGTTTTTACACAGTGTTGGGTAGATTTCCCCGGGCTATATGGTAGATCCTAGTTACCCATCTGCTTTATATATAGTAGTGTGTATATGCTAATCCCAGACTCCTAATTTATCCCCCCCTCTACATTTCTCCTTCGCTAAACTTAAGTTTGGTTGTAAAATCTTTGAGTCTGTTTGTTTCGTAAGTTATATTGTGTCATTTCTGTTAGATTCCACATTTGTTCTATCATATATTTGCCTTTCTCTGTCTGACTTATTTTGCTTAGTATGATCATCTCTAGGTCTACCCACGTTGCTGCAAATGGCAATATTTCATTCTTTTTATGGCAGAGTAATATTCCATTGTGTATATGTACCACATCTTTTTATCCAGTCCTCTGTTGATGGACATTTAGTTTGTTCTCATGTCTTGGCAATTGTAAATAGTGCTGCAGTGAACATTAGGGTGCATGTATCTTTTCAAATTGTGGTTTTTCTCTGGATATATGTCCACGAGGGGGATGGCTGGATCAATGGTAGTTATATATATAGTTTTTTTAAGGAACTTCCATATTGTTCCCCATAGTAGTTGCACCAGTTTACATTCCGGGTATTGCAGAACAAAGGAAACCATTAACAAAACAAAAAGACAATGCACAGAATGAGAAAAAAATCTTTGCAAACAAAGAGACTGACAAAGGATTAATCTCCAAAACATACAAAAATATGCAAACATCTCATATAGCTTTATATACAAAAAACAAATAACCCAATTAAAAAATGATCAGCTCTTAACAGACGTCTCCAGAGAAAACAGACTGATGGCCAAAAGGCAAATGAAAAGATGCTCAACATCACTAATTATTAGAGAAATATATATCATGCCTAGATTCTTTTCAAAGTTGGGGCCTTCTGTCCTGAGTGCCCAGTGTCTTTTCCTAACATGTTTAGAGCCAACACCTCATTCCAAGATGACCACCTCAAAGAAGGTGCTTTAGCATCTGGTTAAATCAGTCCGTGGCAGGTGACAGTTCTGTTCCAGGACTTCTTACATCGTTTGGTTAAGAAAGTCCCTGCTACTAGACTTTTCCCTCTGAGCAGAAAACAAGCTAGATTTTGTTTTAGCCCTGAATTTTGGATAGAGTTAAACATAATGAATTAAACCTCCTAGCACAAGATTCTGTTTTGTCTATACTAGGTAAAAGCTTTCTGATGATATTGCTGTTATCGTGATTGGGTTGCTAGCCTGCAGAGAGGACAGCTCAAATTCAGCCAATACAGACATGCTGGGCTCTTTAGCAGTCCTGACATCACTCCCATGTTCCCCATGCCCAGGCCTTTCTCTCCTTCCCCACCCCCAGCCCCAGCCCCATGCTCCAATTATACCTTAACACAGTGTTAGGGTATAACTTTTTTATGGCACATGTCAGCGAGGTGATGAGACAGATTGATGGAGTGAAATGTACCATGTGTTTGGTTATGCTACAGGTTAAGAACCGTGTACTTTTGTTAAGTTCTCAGTGACTTCTGGTAGAATCCTGTGTTTATCTATGATATAAAAATAATGTGTTTTTTTCCCTGCATTATTGGTACAAAGGTAAAATGGTATAGCTGCTATGGTAAACATTATGGAGCTTTCTCGAAAACTAAAAATAGAACTACCGTATGATACAACAATTCCACTCTTGGGCATATATCTGAAAAAAAAAAAAAAACACTAATTCAAAAAGATACATGTACCTCAATGTTCCTAGAAGTGTTATTTACAATTGCCAAGATATGGAAACAACCCAAACGTTCATCAACAGATGAGATGATAAAGAAAACGTGGTGTGTATGTCCAATGGAATATTAGTCAGCCATAAAAAGAATGAAATAAAGTCATTTACAACGACATAGATGGACTTGGAGGGTATTATGCTAAGTGAAACAAGTCAGATAAAGATAAATACTGTACGATTTTGATTGTAAGTGGAATCTAAAAAACATAACTAGTTGATTATAACATAAAAGCAGCAGACACAAATATAGACAACAAACTAGTAGTTGCCAGTGTGTGTGGGGAGGGGCAATATCGGGCTGGGGGAGTGGAGGTGCAAACTCTTGGATGTTAAGATGTGATATGTCAAGGATGCATTGTACAACATGGGCATATAGCCAATATTGTCCAATAACTGTAAATTGAAAGTAACCTTTAAAAATTGTATAAACATTTAAAAAAATTATTTTTTTTTTGTCTTTTTGCCTTTTATGTAGAGCCGCACCCGCGGCATATGGAGGTTCCCAGGCTAGGGGTCTAACAGGAGTTCTCTATTCTCATAGAAAGCCTATACAATTGTATTGGAGTTGATTTATTCTCTACTGGCTAAAATGATGCACTAAAATGATGCCACAGCCACAGCAACGCAGGATCCGAGCCGCGTCTGCAACCTACACCACAGCTCACGGCAACGCCGGATCCTTAACCCGCTGAGCAAGGCCAGGGATCGAACCTGCAGCCTCATGGTTCTTCGTCGGATTCGTTAACCACTGAGCCACAAAGGGAACTCCTTTTTAAAAATGTTTTCAAGAGACTACCAGACCTAGAAAAAAAAAGAATGGTTTTCTTTTTGTTTTAATATATGATATGTACCATTATTTAATGTCAATATACTAATTAATGACAAATTATAAGTCAAATGGTCACATTACTAGGTTGATAAATTCAGGAAACTCAAGAATTTGTTCTTAAACAAGGAGGAAGTTTTTGATATCAAATATTTCTATAAAAGGTAAACCAAAAAAAAAGTAAATATGTGAGGTGATAGATACGTTAATTAGCTTGACCGGAGGACTCCTTTCATTATATACATATAAAAATGAAATATATATATAATACATATATATATGATCATCACATTGTACGCTTTAAATATCTTACAATTTTATTTGTCCTCAGTATACCTCAATAAAGCTGAAAAAAAGCAAACCAAGTAAAAAGTGACAAATTGGGACAGGCAATTTTTAAATTTTCACAATATTTAATACCATAGATACTTGGAAATAGCTAGAACTTCAATAATACCTCCATTTTTGTCAGTATATTAGCCCAGCTAAAACCTACTCAGATACGTTCACTCCTATATAGTGTATAACTGTAAAGTGATAAAATTGATTTCACATGGCCTAAGCAAAATGTAATCTTTACGATCATATCAGTTGCATGCTTTACTTTGTCTTGGAGATGCAGTTCAATAAACCCCCATAAATGCCAACTGCGTGCAAATTAGAGTGTTTGATAATCTCAAAGAGACTATGATATATCCCTGACTTCTAGGAACCTATGTTTTAGTAGTATGTATTCCTTGTCTTTGTATTTTTCTCGTCTTCTCGCCCTTTTTTTTTTTTTTGACAGCACATATGAAATTTAACTAGCAATTTTAGAGGCCTATAAAATCAGAAGCAGATTGACTCTCAGTCTTTAAAGATTTTCAGCAGAACTGTAGTGGCTGCAAACAGGCAAACAGAGCAGTAAGAAAATAATTTTTATGATTGACTGTTGTCTCCCTGGTTCACTGGCATGGATTCAGCATGTCCACAGGCACAAAGGTTAATGTGGTGCTCTCTGGGGAGAGTCCTTCCTGTTTAACTTGCGGTGGTAGACCCTCCGTTCTGCACGTGCGCCTCCCCGCCCCCCTAGTGCTTTGGGTCAGTGTTTGAGCAGCTGCCTTTTCCTGTGTGTTTGGTCGATGGCATCCAATATATCCTTGCGACGCTCTTTTCAGAAAGTGCATCATTTTAGCCAGTAGAGAATAAATCAACTCCAATACAATTGTATAGGCTTTCTATGAGAATAGAGAACTCTACATAAAAATATTGCATAGAGTGTATTAGTCTGCTAGAGCTGCCATAACAAACTACCGCAGAGTGCGTGGCTTAAGCAACAGATTTATTTCCTCAAGGTTCTGGCTGAGATGGGGGTGTTGGTAGGGCTGGTTTCTCCTGAGGCCTCTCTCCTTGGATTATAGATGGCTGGCCTCACGCGCTGCCCTCACATGGCCTTTCGTCTGTGTACACACTGCTGGTATCCCTCTCTCTTTTATAAGGACATCTGTCACACTGGGTTGGGCTCCCATACTTATGACCTCAGTTGATTTTATAAAGGCCCTATTTACAAGTACAGTCACATTGAGGGGTTAAGGTTCCAACATGTGAATTTTGGGGGGGAGTGGAAGACACAGTTTTCAGTCTGTAGCACAAAAAAAAAAAAAAAAACCTTCAAAATCATGAATATAATGAACCCATTGAAAGAAACTTTCCTTAATATTTCTGAGGATTCTTTCAAAACCTCGGAGACAGTAAGTTAGGCAAAATATAAAATGCAGCTGTCATCAGTTTTACTCCACATCTCAAATTTAAGAAACAGCACATTTGTTACTTTTCTAAATAATATTTAATCTAACCAATGGGCTGTAGGAAAATCAATTGTGGCTATTCCTGGGGCTCTGTCACCATCCCCCCTTCATTGGTCCGATATTGATCACGAAAGTCTTACTTGGCCGAGAACTTTTGGAGAACCCCACTGGTTTTTAACCCACTCTGGTCATCACTGCAGGTAGGCTGCATATCGTTCAAGCCACTTGATGGCTCCAGAGCTGAGATGTGGAGTGGAGTCAGGGTTTGCTGAGAATGGGGGCCCTTCTGCCACCCACGGTCCTACCTCCCTAAGGACGCAAGGTGGCGGGGCGGGGGCACACAGTGCAGAGATTTCTACCACTCTTCAGGCTCCCAAAACCACCAGCTTGCCTCCCTTCTCAGGTTCGGAGAAGACCCTGCACCTTCTCCCAGCCCAACACTTGTATATTCCTCATCCTTTACTCCTCTGCAGAGGATCTCCCCTCTGTGGGGCTTCAGAAAATCAATCCTCCCTTTACATCAAGTCATTTTTTTCTTACTATTACAAAAATAAAAAAATAGCGAAGAGCCCGAACAGAGCTGTCCTGTAGGCTGACTTATTCACTGGAGATGACAGCTGAAGTCTACACAATCCAGGCAAATGAAAAGTTCCACATCTGGAATGAAAACTTCATCATAGCAACCAGGAAGAGGGCATGAATCCTTTCTAAGGGACAATGAGATGGCATACACTAAAAAAGAGAAAGAAATGCAATGAGTTTCATGGTAGGCTCTTTAAATGTCTTTTAAACTCTGTTCTACTTTCTTTGCCTTCCCTGCCTTCTAAAAGTATGTGAGGAGTGTCAAGTGAGCCTTCACTCTCTTTCGAGGCAAGAAGAAGACAGACAGCACAAGAGGTGATGGGGGAAGAGATATGACCTGCCGCCAGCACATTCTTCTGCATCACAGGTGAATCTGCTATTCTAATTGGATCCAAAGCTCAAAGAAAGCACTTGGGGAAATCGCGAAGACCCAGCGACCGTGCTGGAGTCAAATAAATTCTACAGATGTGTTACCGAAGAATTGGATTGGCAGAACATGAATTAGGTAAACAGACTTGAAAGTGTTTTAAGACACCAGATCGACATTTGTACCAGTTGGATATTTTACCTATTCCTGCCAGCTAGCTTACAATAGATGAACAGGGCAGACGATTAATTTTTGTCTTCTTTGACATTAATCAGGATTTCCACATTCAGGATTTTCATCATAGATGTTTTGCATAACTATTTTTTGAAAAATTAAATAAATAAAATATAAATCAAATGTCATAATTTTAAAAAAAATTGTCATGCTAAAAAATGTTATCACTAAATTTTCCCATGTTAAGCTGCTTTTGTCAAAGCCTTCTTTTGTCATGTTTTTAAAAGGAGTAAAGGCTGAAATAATATGATTTCTGGGATGCGCTTCAAAATAATTCAGAACTGGAAGAGAAATAAAACACGACTAAACATGGGATATTAATTTTAGAAGCTTTGTGGTGTTTACACAGTGGTTCATTACAGTATTCTCTCTATATTTTGCATATATTTCAGATGTTCCACAATAAAAAGTTGAAAATAGGAAGTGAAATTTCAAAATTGAATTTACTCCTTATGGAAAATAAAGACCAACAGTAAATATGATAGAAAGGTAAACTTATAACTTTACTAGCAAACACTGGACACACATCAGCATGATCCAGGAAATTTCAACTTCTTCAAAGTGCTCAGAATCCCCAGGGAACCAAGCTCTTTTGTGTTCTGTCATGATTGTGAAAGCTGATGGGTGTGTCAGCTGCCCCTGAGAGTGGTGCTTTGGGGAATAACATCCTTGTGTCAGCTAATGCCAACTGGTGCTCATGCTGTTTTAATATTCTCTGAGGTCCCGTCAATCAGCAGCTATACTTCTGAGAAGAACCTAAAACCAAATCCCAGTGGCAACTCTCCCTGACTCAATAATCTAATAATGGGATAGAGAAACAGCAAGAGGCAGTATGGCTGGCTCTTACCCTTTATTTTACCTTAATCTTGGAGACCCACTGATGAAAAAATACACTCATTCTAGAATTATCAATTAAATGGTATAGGGAGCCTTGCCAGGGGTTACAAGGTATACACAAAAGCATCTATTGTTCTCTCTTCTCTAAAGGGCTTACAGCCAACCTGTGTTGGGATAAGGATGAAAGGTTAAAAATGCAAACCCATGTGGGAGGCATGCCCACTGAATGATACAGATACCAATTACTGTGGCAGTTCAGAGTAGGGAAGAGGTAGAGCAGCTTTGGAACCTCAAAATTCCCGTGTATATCCTGCTCCACTCCTTCATGTTAATACCGAGAACACCCAGAGGTCACCGCTATTCCAAGGTTTGCTTTCCAAGGTTTGTTCTCACCGGCTTGCTTTTTCCTTAGGCTCATACCACGTATGTGGATAAACCTAAACAAGAAAAACATGTCGCTTATTTTTTAACCATTCTGAACTTTGTAAAAGTGGTAGCATACTGTAAATATTCTGCAGCATACACTCTCCATGACATAGTGTTTCTAAGCTTCACTGGTGTTAATGTCAGTAGCCGTAGTTCACTCATTTTCACTGCGATGCTGTATCACATTGGATAAACTTACTACCATTGATGTATCTTTTTTGCTGCCTATTCTGCCAGCCACCCAACTGCTGAGATTCCGATAGAGTTTATTTTCCAAAGATGGTACATCAATATTACTCATGCAGTGTGCTCTTTTACAATATGAATCTGCCATTCCCTCATGGTGGGAGTTTAACTCTTCTCTGCTGGGATCTCGATGGGCTTGTGATGGCTTCAGCCAATAGAGCTTGGCGTAAGGGACACTGTGTGACTTCTGAGACTGGGCCATAATCATATGATGATGCACCTTTCAACTTATATACTGAAACCGCCATGTTTGGAGCTCTTGGCCACCATGAAAGAAGTCCAGATATGGTGAGGTCACCGTGGTACAAGGAAGCCAAGTTACATGGACAGGCCATGTGTGGAAACTCCAGTTGGCAGCCCCAATATTCCAATCAGTGCGGTCCGGATACCAGACACAAGAGCGAAACAGCCTGCTGATGATTCCACACCATCCGTTGAATTGCCTTGAGCCTTTGAGTTTTGCCAGTTGAAGTCCCAGACATCTTACAGCAGAGCTTAGCTGGCCCCCATGTGCTGTATCCAAATTGCTGATCCCTGAGCACAATAAAATGGA